>CAUOFW020001403.1:146074-413436 GCA_963454935.2 Ilex paraguariensis
CATATTTATATCAAAACATGCAAGGTTAGTTTAACAATAGTCCATATAAGTGCTATTACAATTTAAAAGATTACATGCTTAAAACATTCTTTCCAAAAATATTTTACATCAACACAAAATAAAGCCACATTTGGCTTTCTTCACCCTTGCGGCCTTGAATGAGAGCCATCCACCGGCATATATCCCGTACCTGAAATGTTTCCCGTATAGGGTGAGCCATGCCCAATAGAGTATTTCCTACAAAGGCTACTCCCCACCTAAGTGCACATGCAATGTTCACATTTAACATTTCATATTCCCATCAACATTCCAAGTAAGAATATGCAATTCTAGGTTGAAATTCTACCATGTCATGCTATGAAATGAGATGAGACTCACTCATGCAGTTTACCCTGAGTCTCCACCGACTCCCACAACACAATGCAGTGCCACCGTCATCTATGTTACACATGAAATGACATGTTTATATAAATCCAGGATTTTACTTGGGGGTGGGTACTTGTGGACTTACACCAACGGCATCTGACCAACACGGAATTCATGGACTACTACCAATGGTTCCGCGTACACCGATACACTTTATGGGCTATTATACCAACGGAGTGCGGATCCAATTACCAGGTCTTTCACCCGAGGGATATTCTAGCCCTTCTTGCTAACCCCGACCCAATTTTCTTAAAACCATGCGACTCAGTCGAATCATCAATCCAACCTTCCCAAGCCCACTCGTCATACACCAAATGAGGTGAAGACGACAACCATGCACACACACACCCTCAATATGCGATGTCCCTGTGCATATGCAATGTAATATACCATCGCATGTCAATGTTATGTCTCATGTGTAATGAATGTTACATGAACAACTTAAATCACACATTTCATCATGTACCATGGACAATTATATCATTCTCATATAATCTCCAAAAAAATAACTCATCACAATGTCAATATATTATACACATATATTAACATTTCTTTTCAACACAATCCATAAGCCTGTTACTAAGCATATTACTATGCATGTTACTAAGCATGTTACTATATAATCAAGCAATAACACACTTAACTCTCAAGGCATAAAGTAAACACTTAGTATGCCCACAAAAAAACCCTAAATTAGGCCATAAAACAGTCCGTATATAGCCCCAAAAATAGCCCCTAATTAGTGCACAAAACAATCCCTAATTAGTACACAAAATAACCCCAATTTCAGCACAAAAATAGTCCACAACATGGCCTAAAAATAGTCCAAAATTCAGCCCCTTAACAGTCCATTTGGACAACCCTTGGACAACCCACATACAACCCATTTTCAGCCACTAAAAGCCACTTAAGGTAAGAATAAAACCAAGGTGGGAGGGAATCCTACCTCAATAGAAGTGTAAGAACTTCTATAACACCAAAACAAACTCAAAGCTTTGATTTTTTCCAAAGTCTCCTCTTGGATCTTCGGTGAAATACACTCTTTTTGGTACGTACGCGTAGCCCTCGTTGAGGAGATGAACTTTGGCTCTTGGTCCGAGTAAATCCAAGCGACGAAACTCCGGATATTGAAGAAGGAAGAATTGTTCTCTCTTTTCTCTCCTCTTTCTCTCCAACGTGTGAACCAGCAGAATACAGACATATTTCTGCTGAAATATCTAATATTTAACACTATTTATAATTTCCAAGACATGGCCCGAGTCCCGCCACGTGTCCTCCACTTGCTTGGTTTGTTTTCGCCCCGAAACAATTTAATTTCGTACCATTTTAAGTTCAAAATATTTTATATAAAATTTATTTAAAATATATTCCAACTTTCAAATTTTTTTTTAAAAATTTCGTTTTGGGGGTCACCGAACACCCATCACCTCAAAAAATGTGAAAAACTCGACTATCTCGAAATTCGATGAAAATTGACAAGGCAGCTAGATTTCGCGATGCGAATCCAATGGTGAGGTCCGTTTCATCACCCGAGGTCTAGAAAAATACCAGTTTTTAACCCGCACTATAATGACAAATTACCATTTTACCCTTTTTTCATAAAAAGTTAAAATTTTTCCCGGGTTTCACAGCTTTAATATGTATGTAATTATAAATAATATTAAAATTAATTTTTCAAATTTAATTTTATTTACGAAAATGCCATTACATGACATTCATCTCCAAGCATGCTGGTTGCGTTCGGAGGCCTTCCATTATCAGCTAATCACCTAGCTCCTTCAGGGAATGTTTAGAGCAACTCTTACCGGCTCAACAAAGGGCCTCTTTTAGCTATTTTGCTGAGTCAATCCAAAATTTTTTGCTCTAACCGGTTCTCTATTTCATTCGCTAATCTGCCTCCCTCCATTCTCACTCATAAGTTTTGGCTAGCAAGACTATCTCTCATCAAAGCTCTCTCTCCCCAATTTTGGGTTGTTCTTCATCAGAGTTTTATGCTAATTTTGGGATTCTCATCTTCATCAGAGCTCTCACTCGTCTCTCTCAGAGTCTCCCTACACTCTCAGACTCTCTTCGTCGGTGGAGCGTCCCTTTTTCTCAACCCCACTCTCTCTCCTCCTGTTCTTCTCGTCTCTTACTTTACTCTTCCCCTCCCCATCTCTACCTCCAGATTCCCCCAAAATCCCTCACGTAACATCCAAACCTACATATTCCTCTGTGAACAACCTGATTTCCCAAAAAGATATGGATATTCTCAGTTTAATAGACTCCCATTAAGAATTGTGATTTTTGATTTGTTGGGTTTCGTGGTTTACTTAATGAGTCTTGGTTGATTGGATTAATTTGTAATTTTTGTATTGTTGATCAAAATGGGGAAAAACGATGAGTTGATAAAAATCCAGCAACTCCCCCAAAATCCAGTAAAATCTCTCAAAAAATTCAGCAAAGCCCCCAAGTATTTTATGATATTTACTCTTGTAGCCCATCTTTTATGATATTTACTCTTGTAGCCCATAATTGATTAAATTTATACAATATATAATTGAATTGCTATTTTTTGAATTTTATTATTGAAAGTTAGTTAAAGTTAGTTGAAGTAGTTAGCTAAAATAGAAAGCGTGGTTGAAGTGAACTTTAAAAAGTGGATAGCTAAAATAGATAATACAATATTTAAATATATTTTAAGTAGCTATTTTATTGAGCGTGGTTGGAGATGCTCTTAGCCTCTCTGTTGGCTACTTGGAGAGAGGAGAACCGATAGAGAGGGAGAGAGAAAGAAAAGAGAAGTTAGAGAGAGAACGCTTACTTTAAAATTTTAGATTTTTACAGAGACAACTTCAAGCATCTAGAGGTATACTCTTATATTAATTAGGATGCTAAGAATCTCATGGTGGCATTAGAATTTTATTTTATGTATTGTACATGCACGAATTTGAGTTTTATGGTTTTGTGGGCTTTTGAATTTTGAAACGGGTTTGTGATTTGAGCATGCTTTGGGTTAATTGATTATTATGGTTGTGCTTGGGGGGTGTCAAGGAGTTGTTTGATGGTGGTCGCCATGGTGTGTGGAGGTGGAACGGTGGCGTGAGGGTTTAAAGAAGTTAAAATTTTGATTTTGATAAAAACATGTTTAAGCTTTGAAATGGGACTTGGGTCTAGCTAGTTTGGACCCTAGGAAATCATTTCCATCCTTAGAATTGGATTTGAAGGTGATTTGGGGGGTGAAACGGGCAGTTGCAGGTGTGCCCTTGTGCTTAAAAAGTGAGTTTTGGCCAACTTTGACCAAGGTTTTGATGGCGATTAAGTGAGATTTGAGGGGTGAGACTAAATGGGTTTGAAACTAGGATATGTTGGGAGTTTGTAGGTTCTGAAAATGAGAGATTTGGAGTGCAAGAGAGAGAGAGAATGAACAGGTCAAACATAGGTAGTTGAATAAAAAATTATGCACTCGAGTGAAAGTCAAATGGGTAGAGGTTGAAGATGTTGAATAGTGCCAAACTTTCTAACGGTGATTAGAGGCTTTTCAGGTGGTTTTTGGAGATTCAATCAATGGTGTCTGACCTAATTTTTCATAAGGATTCCAAAAATAGTCTCCATTTTGCGACCGACACTTCGTGCAAAATCGCGAAAAATGAATGTTTTGCCCTTAAGTCTCAGTTTGACCTAAAAATAGAATTTTTGATCAAACCAAATTNCAATATTTAAATATATTTTAAGTAGCTATTTTATTGAGCGTGGTTGGAGATGCTCTTAGCCTCTCTGTTGGCTACTTGGAGAGAGGAGAACCGATAGAGAGGGAGAGAGAAAGAAAAGAGAAGTTAGAGAGAGAACGCTTACTTTAAAATTTTAGATTTTTACAGAGACAACTTCAAGCATCTAGAGGTATACTCTTATATTAATTAGGATGCTAAGAATCTCATGGTGGCATTAGAATTTTATTTTATGTATTGTACATGCACGAATTTGAGTTTTATGGTTTTGTGGGCTTTTGAATTTTGAAACGGGTTTGTGATTTGAGCATGCTTTGGGTTAATTGATTATTATGGTTGTGCTTGGGGGGTGTCAAGGAGTTGTTTGATGGTGGTCGCCATGGTGTGTGGAGGTGGAACGGTGGCGTGAGGGTTTAAAGAAGTTAAAATTTTGATTTTGATAAAAACATGTTTAAGCTTTGAAATGGGACTTGGGTCTAGCTAATTTGGACCCTAGGAAATCATTTCCATCCTCAGAATTGGATTTGAAGGTGATTTGGGGGGTGAAACGGGCAGTCGCAGGTGTGCCCTTGTGCTTAAAAATTGAGTTTTGGCCAACTTTGACCAAGGTTTTGATGGCGATTAAGTGAGATTTGAGGGGTGAGACTAAATGGGTTCGAAATTAGGATATGTTGGGAGTTTGTAGGTTCTGAAAATGAGAGATTTGGAGTGCACGAGAGAGAGAGAATGAACAAGTCAAACATAGGTAGTTGAATAAAAAATTATGCACTTGAGTGAAAGTCAAATGGGTAGAGGTTGAAGATGTTGAATAGTGCCAAACTTTCTAACGGTGATTAGAGGCTTTTCAGGTGGTTTTTGGAGATTCAATCAATGGTGTCTGACCTAATTTTTCATAAGGATTCCAAAAATAGTCTCCATTTTGCGACCGACACTTCGTGCAAAATCGCGAAAAATGAATGTTTTGCCCTTAAGTCTCAGTTTGACCTAAAAATAGAATTTTTGATCAAACCAAATTCAAAACACATTTAGTGAGCTAAATTAATTTTATGCTTAAAATATTACTAAAAATTATCATTTTTCTATTTTTTTGGCAGTTTCAGATTGACATGCAGATCGAGGTGGGGTTTCTAAATTTCGGATCAAGTGATGCTTTTCAAATTTGTTTTAAAATTATTCCTTACATAATTTATGAAGGTCTTACATGTTCTGAAATATATAATTGAGTATTTGAACACTAGTTTGGAATCTACACCCGGATTAGGGTGTTAAGTACGATTACACACAACTGTTCAAAATGACTGTATGATTCATATTGATTGAAACATCAGGATCCTTTTGATTGAAATATAAGTGTACATAGGTCGAGTGGCAGAGGGTTTACGTTCTAGGTTGAGGCCCTATTGGGTTTCTTATTGAGTTCATAAAAGCCTGGGTTACCCAATTGGTCTTTGGACTTAGGTACTGAACTTTGAATAGAGAACGTATCTTCCTCGAGGTGCAAGTCCTCCAAAAAGGTTGGATCATATGTTCGTATTGACCTTGAGTGTTCTATTAGGATGATTACTCACCAGTGTGATTCTATATTGATGTTGTGATAGTATTACTGTTTGCGATCAATGTTTACTGCTCTATTATTTATGTGTGAAATACATGTTTTGCTTTTACCCAATCATGTTAAGTAATGTATTTTCAAACTCATTCGCTTGGAAATTGAGTTATTGTATTAAGCTGTTGATGCTCACTTTACATTATTTCCCTCTTTTTAGATTAGCAAGTGGTGGAGAAGTTCGTGAATGATTGAATTGCCAATTTTTAGGGTTTTTATTCTAAGTGTTGGATAATATTGTTGAGGCATGTCAATTGTAATGAGCATGATGTACATGTGTAGATTGTGAAAAGTCTATGACTAAGTTGTATCATAATTATGTATAGTAAGTTGATTTGTTGATCTTAATAGCAAACACTCATTATATTTATGGAATTGGTATTAGAGTGTACTCATTATTTAGAGATTGTATCATTTAGTATTTATGAAAAGCTATTAGTGCTCTGAATATTTTTATGGAAAAGGGATCGGAGATTTACAGAAAGGATGGATTAATGCGGGTGCTAGTATTGCGGACTGCTAGTTGAGGTGTCTAACATTGGGCCCATACAGAGAAGNTATGGATTAATGTGGTTGCTAGTATTGCGGACTGCTAGTTGAGGTGTCTAACATTGGACCCGTACAGAGAAGATGATATTTTTGTACCATTAGATCAAAATAGATAACAATTAAATCAATTTTAATCATTGTTGCATTTTTATAAATCAACTTTTTGACTATAATATTAGATATATATACAGAGAAAGAGAGGAAATTGAATGTAGCTAGATNGATGGATTAATGCGGGTGCTAGTATTGCGGACTGCTAGTTGAGGTGTCTAACATTGGGCCCATACAGAGAAGATGATATTTTTGTACCATTAGATCAAAATAGATAACAATTAAATCAATTTTAATCATTGTTGCGCTTTTATAAATCAACTTTCTGACTATAATATTAGATATATATACAGAGAAAGAGAGGAAATTGAATGTAGCTAGATCAATCTTGACTATTGTTGCACTTGTATAATCAACTTCCTAGTTGTAATATTATATATAAGTTGATTATAAAAGCGCAACAACGATCAAGGTTGATTAATTTTTTATTTACTTTGATCCAATGGTACAAAATTCATCTAATAATTTTTTTTCGCTAAAAAATATAAACTTCTCACCATGACCCCCAATGTCAGTCAATTCAACTAACACACTCGCCAATATCAAACAACTCCATTAATNGTTGATTAATTTTTTATTTACTTTGATCCAATGGTATAAAATTCATCTCAGAATTTTTTTTCGCTAAAAAATATAAACTTCTCACCATGACCCCAATGTCAGTCAATTCAACTAACACACTCGCCAATATCAAACAACTCCATTAATCTACACATCTTTCTCTCTTCCCTTTCCGCTACTTTATCTCTTGCTATTTAAAATATAAATACTATATGACCAATGTTGGTTTTTTGGTAGGGTAAAAAGCACAAAAAAAAAAAAAACCTTGCACTAAGCCTCAATCTCACTTAACCGTCTCTACTTTTATGACTTTCACTTAACCCCCTCCAACTTGTGAACAAACTATAAATTTAACAGAATCTGCTTATTTTAATGGCGCGCTAATTGTACCCACTAATTAAGCACATGTTATAAAATAAATAATTTTTTTCCTAAATTAAAATATTAAATTATCAATTTTACCCTTTATCTTCCCCCCCCCTCTCTCTCTCTCCAGACTTTCAAATTCGTTTTTGACCTATAAAACGACTTGCTTTCTAAAATCTATGGTTATTTTTTNATCTACACATCTTTCTCTCTTCCCTTTCCGCTACTTTATCTCTTGCTATTTAAAATATAAATACTATATGACCAATGTTGGTTTTTTGGTAGGGTAAAAAGCACAAAAAAAAAAAAAACCTTGCACTAAGCCTCAATCTCACTTAACCGTCTCTACTTTTATGACTTTCACTTAATCCCCTCCAACTTGTGAACAAACTGTAAATTTAACAGAATCTGCTTATTTTAATGGCGCACTAATTGTACCCACTAATTAAGCACGTGTTATAAAATAAATAATTTTTTTCCTAAATTAAAATATTAAATTATCAATTTTACCCTTTATCTTCCCCCCCCCCTCTCTCTCTCCAGACTTGCAAATTCGTTTTTGACCTATAAAACGACTTGCTTTCTAAAATCTATGGTTATTTTTTAACTCCTTAATACCAAATTAGGTAGACCCAACCCCCTTTTTGAAGCTTTAACAAATTTTTCAAAGTTTTGATTTTCAAGTTTTCAAACCCTAGTGGGTTTCTTCACCACATACATACACACCTCGGCTATGGCTTCCAAGCACTCCAATACACTATGTTGCAATCCCATAACACAACCTAAGCCTCAATTAAGGAAGAAATGGTCGTTTGCTATGTAACCCATTTGAAAATTCAACTATCACTTTAATCTTTAAACACAAACTCGAGCACACACAACACAAAACTTAAATCTAATTACATCAATGAAATCCTCATGAAAAAATAAGCCTAAACATGTCGTTCGCTATGTCTGCTAAGATTTGTAGTTTGTTCACAAGTTGGAGGGGATTAAGTGAAATCTGTAAAAGTAGAGAGGATGATGTGAGAACGAGGCTTAGTACAAGGGACATTTTTGTTTTTTACTCTTTTTAATATTGTAGAGTGTTTCCAAACATGAGAATTTATGTGTGTATGTGTGTGTGTGTGTGTGTGTGAAAAAGAAGTTCAAAGCAAAGAGAAGAATGAAAAAGTTGAAAAAATAACATTTTTAGTTTTAATGCTTAATTTTCAATACTTAAAATTCACTATTTAGTTTTAATGCTTAGTTTTCAGTTTTATCAAACACCATTGAAAGAATCAGGCATAAGGTAGTACCTTTGAGTTCTAGTATCTTATACCGCTTAAAACTTCAGTTTAAAAAGGGAAATTTAGTGGCAGGTTCCAACTTTTTTAGGTTAATAGTCCACACGTTAAATTTTTAAGGCCATAAAGATAAAAACACAGTGATAGATAAAAATACCCTTAATAGGCCACACGCATATAGTTTTTTTTTTGAAGATACGCGCATATAGTTTTATTTGGTCAAAATAGTATTTTTGACTTGGTCTATCATTTTCTTTGAAACATTTACTAGGCTATGCAAATCTACTCAAAGACTTTCAGAGGTGGAACAGCCCTCCCTAAAGATAACTGGTTGGAAGGACCAGAGGAAAGGAGCAACTATTGCAGTTGCTAAAGAGGTCCCGAAGGGGGGTCAACGTCCAAAGAAGCGAGGGAGAGCCTCTAAGCCCGAGGAGCCACCTCTGTATCCTTGTGGTATGAAGGAAGTCTGAAAGAATCTCATGGAATGGATTAAGAATGATGACGTCAAGCTACCACCAGTGGAAAATGAGCCAATTAGAGAAGAAAAAAATAGCCCGACCTTCTGTGAATTTCATCGCCACACCAAGCACAACCTTAAGGATTGTTGGACCGTGCACCGACTATTTTAGAAGCACTTAAAAAGTGGAGAGTGGTACTGATGGGCGCCGATGTCCATAATTGACCCCTTATAGACCACAAAGAAGGTAAGGAGGTGCACATGGTGTTGTTCTACGATGAAATCGAGGATATAGCAGAAGGTAACTTCAACGAGTGGCCTGAAATTTAGTTAAATCGAGAGACCTTAGAAGATTGCCACAATGTGCCAAAGATTGACCCCTAGGCAGGTGCACGTATCTTGAAGGAAACAATCAAGTTCAAAAATTTCTTTAATCAGTTGGGACTTACTGATGGTATCAGATTGGCAGCCACCAAGGCCATCATAGACTTGTACACTAAGGGGCCCTCAGGCCCCAAGAAGTGCATGGTTGTAGAAGGCATCCCATAGTATTAAGGAAAGGTCTAATGCCATCACCTTCATGGAGCGGGATCACCCAGTACCCTGGAAGCACGATCGCCCGCTCTACGTCACCACCAAGATCAATGGGGTACGGTTGAAAAGAACTTTTTTGGATAATGGGGCCTCAGTCAATGTCATGCCTTTGCCCACATATGAGCAGCTTGGACTTCGTGAGTCAAGTTTCATCAAAAAATGACTATAATCACTGGATTCACCAGTAACAAGAGAATGACCCTTGTGTATGTCACTGTTTCTTTGGTCATGGGGAAGGTGAGGGTACCCACGACCTTCCACGTGATTGATGTTCCTATGACTTATCATGTGCTCCTGGGGCACACCTGGATGAATGATCTAGAAGTGGTTCCTTTTACGTACCACTAGTGCATGATTTGGAATAAAAAAGAAGTGATGATACCTATGATCGAGGACCCCTTTAGCAGTAATGAGGCACACTTGGTGGAGGAAGTACTATACAATGAAGTGGCTGAAGACGACGAAGCCACTAGTCCGCTATAACAGCCCTTGTCCTTCCCTATCCCTTCTTGGGAGAAGGTTCAGCTAGAAGTTTACATAACACCTCGAAGAGTTAATGTGAAAGAAAGGCTCGGAGAATGGGCCTGAGGAAAAAGGCAAGTTAAAGAGCCCTCACAAGAAGTGGCTCCAAAAAGACGTATTCATTGTGTCCTACCTGATGGGCGAGTCACTTACTAGTTATGATGGTGTGAGGGACCACTCACGAGGCCGGAAGGGTGAGTCCCTAAGACCAGGTGCATGAAACAGAGGCCAACATCACTATAATGCCCACTAATGCGGTCCTTGTGCCAGAATGCATGGAGGATCGCCCTAAGCCGCAGGAGCAGGAGCTCTTGAGGAAGTAAACCTTGCCCCACTTGAGGAATCACCGCGGCCAGTCTTCATCTGCAAGGGGCTAACCCCAGAAAAGAGGTAGACATTTTTGGCACTACTGATAGAATATACTGATATTTTTGTACGGAGATATAAGGAGATGCCCGCATTGGACCCAAGACTGGTCTACCACAAGCTAAACATCCGCCCTTCAGAAAATCCTGTCAAACAGCACTCACAAAACTATGCCCCTTAAGTGATGATAAAAATCAAAGAAGGGTTGGAAAAACATTGTGGGTTACCTTCATCAAGCATATTCAGCACCCTGTGTGGCTGTTAAACATAGTGCCCGTGAAGAAAAAAAATGGGGCCATCAGGATATGTGTAGATTTCAGAGACTTGAACAAGGCATGGCCGAAAGACGAGTTTCATTGCTAAATGTCGACATTCTCATTGACTCTACCTTGAGGCACGAGATGATGTCTTTCATAGATGGGTTTGTGGGGTATAATCAAATTAAGATGGCCAAGAAGGATGCAGAAAAAACTGATTTCAGGACCTCCTTCAGCAAGTTTTACTATACAGTAATGCCTTTTAGGCTGAAAAATGCAGGCGCGACCTATCAATGTGCTATGGTCACAATTTTTCATGACATGCACAAAATTATGGAAAATTATGTCGATGAACTTGTTGTAAAATCGCAGAAGGAGGAGGCCCATATGGCGGACTTGCGAAGAGTATTTGAAAGGTGCTGAAAGTATAAACTATGCCTGAACCCCCTAAAATGTGCCTTTAGGGTAACAACNATACTGATATTTTTGTACGGAGATATAAGGAGATGCCCGCATTGGACCCAAGACTGGTCTACCACAAGCTAAACATCCGCCCTTCAGACAATCCTGTCAAACAGCACTCACAAAACTATGCCCCTTAAGTGATGATAAAAATCAAAGAAGGGTTGGAAAAACATTGTGGGTTACCTTCATCAAGCATATTCAGCACCCTGTGTGGCTGTTAAACATAGTGCCCGTGAAGAAAAAAAATGGGGCCATCAGGATATGTGTAGATTTCAGAGACTTGAACAAGGCATGGCCGAAAGACGAGTTTCATTGCTAAATGTCGACATTCTCATTGACTCTACCTTGAGGCACGAGATGATGTCTTTCATAGATGGGTTTGTGGGGTATAATCAAATTAAGATGGCCAAGAAGGATGCAGAAAAAACTGATTTCAGGACCTCCTTCAGCAAGTTTTACTATACAGTAATGCCTTTTAGGCTGAAAAATGCAGGCGCGACCTATCAATGTGCTATGGTCACAATTTTTCATGACATGCACAAAATTATGGAAAATTATGTCGATGAACTTGTTGTAAAATCGCAGAAGGAGGAGGCCCATATGGCGGACTTGCGAAGAGTATTTGAAAGGTGCTGAAAGTATAAACTATGCCTGAACCCCCTAAAATGTGCCTTTAGGGTAACAACAGGGAAATTTCTTGGCTTCTTGGTACATCGGCATGGCATAGATCCAGATAAGGGGAAAGATAAAGGCTATCCAAAACATGCCTGAGCCTAGAAGCCAGAAGTAGTTGAATAGTTTCCTCGGGAAGGTGTCCTACCTACGACTATTCATTCCAACCCTTTCTGAAGTAACCATGTCGTTCACCCCTTTACTCAAGGAAAAGACACCATTCAGTTGGAATGTGGAGCAACAGCAAGCTCTCAACACAATCAAGAAGGCTCTGGGCTCCACCTAAACTATGGTTGTACCGCGAAAAGGCTAACCCCTATTATTGTACCTTACCTCAACTAGAAAGGTTGTCAGAGGATTAATAGCACAAGAGGTGGAGGATCTGGAAAGGCCCATCTATTACTTCAGTCATATTATAAAGGATGTAGAAACGAGGTACCCTAGGGTGGAAAGGCACTATCTGGCCTTGGTATTCACAACATAGAAGTTGTGACACTATTTTCTCACTCACAAGGTCAAGTTGATGATCAAGTGTGACTCTCTCAAGTATCTGTTGACGTGCCCCTCCCTAACAGGAAGGGCAGCGCGATGGCTCCTCGTTCTATCAAAATTTGACATTAAGTGCGTAGCGCCAAAAACGATAAAAAGTAGGCTCTGTCTGACTTATTGGCATATTTCCCAGATAATGAGTACAAACCGCTCAAAGAAGAACTGCTAGGAGGAGAACCAGAGCAGGGTCTTCCACTAGTTGTGAGACCCTCCACAACTGTGGAACCCACATCCATCATGGAAATACTTACTACAATGGATGTCGTACCCTCGTCCAAGTGGCACTTAGCATTCGACGGCTTATCTACCCTAAGTGGGGGGGAGGAGCAGGAATAGGGCTGACTAGACCTGAAAGCGAGGAGAAAATAACTTTGTCGTAAAAATTAGATTTTTGATGCACCAACAACAAGGCAGAATATGAATCACTGGTTCTAGGGTTACTCACGGTACGAAGTTAGGCATACGAAAAATCCAAATTAGGGGGAACTCAAAATATATCATTAAGCAAGTAACTAGGGAATATGGTGTGAAGGAGCCAGCACTTGCCAAGTACAATGCATTGGTACAAAGGCTATTAGAGGAATTTGAGAAGGTCACCATTGAGCATGCCCTACAAACAGAGAATAGGTTCCCCGACGCATTAGCTACTTTGGCTTCAAAGCTGGACATGGTAGAAGAAGAGGCGACCATCCAAGTAAAAAGGCAAACACTACCGAGTCCTATCACTGAAATTTTCTCAGCCACAAACTATAAAGATTGGAGAACCACAATAATGGAACAGTTGAAAAAAAGGATAGGAGAAATCCTGATTAAAAAACTTAGCCAATTCACTATGATAGGCGAAATGCTACACTTTCGCGGCCCTGTGAGAGTTCTCTTAAGATGTATTTCACAACAAGAATTATGCAACAGATTGGTCCAAGTCCACCAAGACACCTGTGGGGACGCAGACATTAGTCTCTATAGGAGACTCCAGAGGAGAGGGTACTATAGGCCAAAAATGGCCAATGATGCCAGGGAGGTGCAATGAAATTGCCTTTGGTGCCAGGAACACCCAGAATCCAAGGAGTGCATCATTGTAGGAGAAGTAAGGGACTGGCGCCAACTGTACATTAAATTCCTCTGTGAAGGGTCACTTCCGAAAGACAAGAATGCCGCAAAAATGGTCAAAGAAAGAGCTCCTAGGTTCTTTTTGAATAACAATGAACTATATAGAAGGGGTTTCAATGGAAAAAAGCCTAAGGTGCCTCACGGGCAATAAGTTTTGGAGGTGCTAAAAATGTTACATGTTGTAGAACACCAAGGGGGGCGAAGTTGTACACCCAAATGCTGGACTTGGGGTATTGTTGGCCAAAGATGGAGGGGCAATACATAAAGCGCGTATGAAGGTGTGATGTTCGTCAGAAGCACGAGGATCTCATTCACGCACCTGCCACAAACTTAAGGACTTTAGCCACCCCATGGCCCTTTCATACTTGGGCCACAAACCTCATAAGACCCATCAATCCTCCATCTCATGGAAATATATGGATACTGGTCGTAATAGAGTTGTTCACAAAATGGGTGGAGGCAGTCCCCCTAAAAAAGGCGACAGGGAAGGTAGTATCTAGCTTTCTAAAGGAAAATATAATTTATAGGTTTGATTTCCCTAAACACTTGTTGTTGGATAATGGCACCCCATTTGTTAATAGAGACATTGGTATAACGTTATAACAATATGTGGTGATCCACCATACCTCCACACCATACTACCCACAAGGAAATGGTCAAGTTGAGGCCACTAATAAGACCTTGATACGGATCTTGAGCAGAACCATTGAGGATGGGAAAGATTGGGCTGAATAACGGCCAATAGTGCTATGGACCTATAGAACCTCAAAAAGAAAGCCCACTAACGTGACGCCCTATTCACTAGTATATGGTGAGGAAGCAGTACTCCCCGCAGAGATAGTGGTACCCTCCGCGAGGTTGGCAGCCAGAGCTGAGGTAACCTCGGAGGTGAGACACGTAGTGTTTGAAGCACTTGATAAGCATCGAGATGAGGCAAAGGAACACTTGAGAAAATATCACCGAAGAATGTATAAGGCTTACAACTTGAAGGTAAAGCCAAGGACCTTCCAAGAGGGTGATTTGGTGCTAAACATAGTCCCAAGTGTTATGCATGGCCTGGCCATTCCTAAGTTCGCTACCATGTGGGAAGGACCTTTTGTAGTTCGTCAAGCTGAGGATAGCAGATATTGTGAAATCGAGCGCGTCGGGTCACAGAAAACAATGAAAAATTTTAATGCAAAATGGTTGAAGCTATATTACTCTTGAGGGATAGAAATTTAAACATCCATAGAAAACATGTAAAGGGATTTTGGAAGACAGAAATGTAAACATTGGTTGATATATATATATAACTTGTCTTTTGGTTACATTTTGTGCAAAAAAGAAACTTATGCATGGAACAAGCTACAATAATCCATAAGAAAAGCGTGCCTCTGCGTCAAAATCCTTAAGGTCCTGCGCAGCCTGCAAGCAGTTCATATGTAGCCGCTCGTGGGTCCCCAAGGTATCGCGTAGCACCTCAAGTCTTTGTTGTATGTCATCATATTCAACTTGTAAATGGTCAAACAACCTTTGTGAATGCTTGTTGTCGTACAAAATATGGGCATGAGCGATGCGGTCTCCAATGATTGAAACAGTAATCCCAACACACCGCAAGTCCCGGACTGCGTACTCCAAAATGAAGAAGGTCGCCTGGGTCAAGATTGGAACAGTATCCTCGCCATAGCCCGAACCATCATATGGAGAGGGAAAGGGAAGCATAATAGTGCTAGAAGGTTGTGCAGGACCACGCTCCTTGGTAACACGGCTAGTGGTAGTAGAAGTGCTCATAGTTGGCTGGGATGCAAAGGCACATGCGATAGCAGTAGAAGCGGGGCACTAGGCCTGGGGATGCCGAGTGATAGGAGGCGAGCCCCTTTAGGCCAAGGGGAAGAAAGCACTACCATAGGAGGGAATGGTCTGAATAGGCGCCAGAGGGACATCCGAGGAGACAGTCGAAAAAATAGGAACAATTAACAGAGGCGATGGAGGTAGTGTCTCAGATGGGGGCAATGGAGGGACCTATAGCAGGGTAGTTCCGAAAACATCCGAGCAAGGGAACAAGGAAAGTGTCGAAAAAGGTAGAGTCACGTTGCTCAAGCTTGGAGAAGCAATACCCACAAAAAAGTTATCACCAAAGTCATTCTGAAAAGGCATAATGTCATTGAGCAAAAGACTAGAAAAGTCCGCATCTGAGAAGTCCAAGCCAAAGGAGAAATGACTTATCTAATCAAGATTCCCAAGGCCACCCTCATTGGTCATAGGGCCACAACAGGTGGGCTCGTTAAGGGCTTCCCCTCCCCTAGAGGAGAAAATTGGCTCTAGACTACCCGCCCTATCAATACAGTTATAGTCAAACTTTCCCGCAAGGTTAATGTCAAGAATCACAAGACTTACCCTTGGGGAAAGTCATGTCGACATCACAAACCTGAAACAAAAAAAAAGAAGGGCAAAAAGGTTAGTCTGCAATGAGGGGAAGTATAACAAATAACAAAAGGAATAGTCTAAGTGTGTACTGAGGAAGAGATAATAGCCTCCTGGCGTTCTTCCATACGTTGCATGACGCCAGGGGAAAAAGGTCTTAACCCCTCAACAATGCTAGAGGCTGGAGACTGAGCATCATTATCTTCTTGCGAAGCAGCAGGGATGGAAGGCTGCCTCCTAGGGAAAACAGTGCTTATAATATATAAGTCATCATCGTCATTAGAATCATAAGCAATGTAGACCCTTCAGGGAGGCAATTTCATAGCAAATGTCACAAGAGGTTCACCTATTGTGACCTTTGTGCCAAGGGGCATCCAGAGATTGCAAACTATGTCTTTAGCAGCCTCTCATGCAGGAAGACCCTGGTGAAAGAATATATAAGTGCATGTACATGGTTTAAAAAAAGGGGGAAAATATCAAAAAATTTTAAGTGCTAAAACACCAAGCTACAGAATGGGGGTTTTACCTTCCGTAGACAGCGAAAAAGAGAGTTCACAACAAGAGGGAGGGACTGCACGGGAACTAACCACTGCGATTGGGTCCTGTGTGCCAAACAACCATAGTGAGAGGTGCTAGCAGGCCTAACATCACTAGACTTCCCCAAGGTAACTGGTCGAGAGTTCTTCGTGAGGCATTCCTTAGCATAAAGGAGGGGGTCTCGTCTTGGCTGAATCTTCAAGGGGCCCTTTCTTGTAACACCTCCTTGATTAAGTGGATGGTCGACTAGGGAAAAATTTCTCAATCCCCCTCTAGTCCTCACCTTGGACTTGAAACTCCTCAAGCAGGAAAAGCGCTAGATGCTTGCATCTCAAGGCAATGCACAAGCCTTAGTCTCAAGAAAACATAATAATAAAGACGCCATAACAGCCCAATAAGTTCGATAATTTGGCATAAAATGCAAGCCCTAGATACTGAAGAAATAATGAATGTTCTATCCCCAAGTAGTCTGGCTCTATCGGTAAATAAATAGCAGTGCACAATGTCAATATAACTCGAAGCATCCCCTAGAGCAGAGGAAACGCCTTGGACAAATCCGAATTGTAGAGCCATCCGATGGGGGTTAAAAGCCACAAGCCTGGTGTCATGATTTCCAGCAAAAGGAAGGTATCCCTTAGTGGAGTAAGCAATAAAATCAAAATAGCAATCGGCCACAGTTTCAATGGCATAAACAGTAATAGCTATGGGCTCAGCGCGATAATAGGAAGGTGACTCGTCCATATGGTGATAAACCACATAAGGGCGAAAGATGAAATGTGACTCATTAACGAGAAGAGGGGCCACTGACCTAGATATGGGGCATCCAAACCACCGTAGTTCCCAGGGAGAAAGACTACCATCAGTGGGACGTTTGGCCTTGGGGCAGATGCCGGGAAAAGTTTAAGTAGGAAAAGATGTAAGAAGAGGGTAGAGACATAGCTACTAATGTCGTAACGCCCCATCGAAACGAAAGTCACCTCCTTCAAATCATCAAGGCAAAGATACAGGTTCTCGAGAAATAAGGGAGCCAAAGGGACGGCACAATTGCGAGCCAACCTAGCAGCTAGAGAAAAATGTTTGTGCTGATACCATCAAAAGGGGACTCTAGTATAACGTATCGCGTCAATCACATTGCAATAAAGGCAACCAAGACATGTTCGCTCCTAGACCCGGGGCCACATTGGCCAACACGCTCAAGACCCTTACTCTTCGCAGGCTCGATATCCCTAAAGAAGAATCTCACCCAAGCTATGTAAGTACACTTGTGCCCGCCAGCACCGAAAGATGAGGGACACCTAATGGCATCAGTAAAATAGTCAGATAAGTAAGAAACTGCGGCCACCTCGATAGGAGTAAAATCTTTGGACGGGTAAATGGAATCTACAAAAATGGGCAATCGCATCAGTACAGGGACATCCTCCAAAGTGGGAGTAAACTCACCCCAAGTGGTGACGAATGTATGAGTCTCACAGCACCAGCGAGAAATCAAAGAAAATAGACTAACATTACGTCGATTGACGCTAATCTTACAACAAAATTTTCTAGCAAAAATAATACCAACAGATTCCAAAGTTTCATGAAGTGCCCCATTTCCAAGAATGTGATCAGACCACTTGCGCCAACCGATAGAAGGAGTAGATGAAGTCTCAAAGTTAATAAAAGAATAAGGGTAGTCTCCCGTCTCCAATGGCATCCGAAACACAAACTTAGGATTGATACAAGGGGCCCTATAAAGATTTGTAGGGGGATCTAGAAATAATAGACAGGTCGGCTCCTCTCCCTCGAGCACATAGCTACAGAGGTACTTGAAAAATTGATCATCACCACCGAGAAAGGGGGTGTGATACCACTCCTCAAGCGAAGGTACTGGAATCGAGCGAATATGACAATGATCAGCCATGAAAAAAGGAAAAATATATAAGATTGAAGTGGGGAATGTAATATGGTGTAAGGAAAGTCATTCAAAAAGGTGTATATATATATGTATAGGGCTAGATACTTTGGAAAAAAAAAAAAAGGAAGAGGCAAAGTGGAAACGTTTTGGAGAAAGGGGAAGGAAGGAGGAATTCATGTCTAAAAGAAGTGTAAAAATGAGTGTGAAACCTTTAATTTATAGATAAGAGTAGACAAGGTGGACAGGCTTGGGCACAGGCGCCAAGGAATAAATAGGCTTGGCCCCAGTTGCGTGTTAAGCTATACACTCAGCAAGTAGAGGACAACAGGTAAAGTTGGGTTAGCCATTGCTTCAGAATGGTAAGATCTCCACAATGTGTGATGACCAGTCTACCATGTCCAGTCAACCGTCAGTTGGGTCAGTCAAAGGTTGCCAGGCTACCATGTCTAGTCATTTGTCAGTCACTTATTTCTCTGACCAAGGCAGACCATCAGATGTGCAACAGTGGTAGGCCTCATCTATGTCAGGAACAAACCAGGTGTTCAGCGTCTAAAAAGTAGTAACATTAAAGGCAGTCAACTCAAGCCTTAACGTATCAAAAAATATTTACCATAAACTTGGTCTTCACCATTAATGCTTCANAGGTGTTCAGCGTCTAAAAAGTAGTAACATTAAAGGCAGTCAACTCATGCCTTAACGTATCAAAAAATATTTACCATAAACTTGGTCTTCACCATTAATGCTTCACAACACTGGTCATCCCTTTCATAGCCATCCTTTTCACATGCTAGTCCACTGCCAAGGGAAGAAGAATGGTTAAAGAAAAAAAAAAGCAAAAGAACTACCATGAATTCGTGGGTCCTAGCAGGCTGCTACAACAAATGTGCAAAAAAAAAAAACAAGAGAACGGTCAAACAAAAAGGAAGAAAATGCATAAACGTACTATTATAGTGGGCCCAAGGAGTTTAAGGAAAATCAAATGGAGAAATAAAATCTTGGAAAAAAAAAAAAAGGGGAAGTGCAGCACGTCATTTGTGAAAAAAGAAAAAGAAAAAGAAAATGAGTGAAGCTGGTGGTGGTAGAAAAGTATGGAAAATGGATAAGTTATTGGTGGGGCCATATTTTTATTTAATGAGTGGAGGCTAAAAATATTACAATGGTGGGGTCTACCACTTTGGAAGTTCAAGTGTATTTTCTAGCCTTGTTACGTAAAGACTCATGAAGTCTAATACAAGAGGGTCCACCACCTTTTAAAGTTCAAATGTATTTTCTTGTAGTGGGTCATCCAAGTAGATTTGCAATGGTACACTAAGGGATGCAGAGACCTATTCCAAAATTGCACAAGGACAAAAATATACAAGTCTTCGCAGCCATTATGCGTGCAATGCCCATCAAAATGAGGTCCATGCATGCAAGGGCAATTAACCACACCAATATATTTGGCAATAGAGAAGTGACGACAAAGGACTTGGGCCAATTTTACAAAAAAATTTAGTTTTTTATCAGCGCTATGATTGGCTCACAAATGATAGTTACAATTAAACGACAACTGCGGACAGAAAATAATGTGCACACATATGACGCTTCCCGCGACCTGGAGCGGGTAAGGGGCAAATGTAGTGCTTAAAAACTTTAAGACACGTGTCTCCACCATAACAGGACAAGTGGCAACAATTATTAGTTGACATGTAAATGGGGTCCGGCAGAGTCCAGCTGCACTGGTATAGATAATAGAGACAAGCATGACACCCATGGGTGCGACGCCCTCAAGCACAATACCGCGAGATACATTTCCA
Source organism: Ilex paraguariensis (assembly GCA_963454935.2). NCBI lineage: Eukaryota > Viridiplantae > Streptophyta > Magnoliopsida > Aquifoliales > Aquifoliaceae > Ilex > Ilex paraguariensis. The sequence goes on from CAUOFW020001403.1 coordinate 166,309, forward strand.
TCGCATTGGAAATGATAAAATAGACCTTTCACCAAAGTTGGACAGAAGTGGAATCGCAGAAGTATGGGGGCAACCTCTGTAAGACTCGTCTCCCCCTCTGCGGGAATAGTATCCTCAACTTATTTGATGTCGTTGCTCAACTGGCCCACTAGACTAAGAAAAGTCCCCACCTAGGGATGGGGGAATATGGTCCTCCTCAAGGGAGAATTGAGCAATAGGGGCAGATGACCACGAGTGTCAACATCGGTCTGGTGTAGGGTCTGGAAGGTTTAGTTTGCTCCAGCAGGCCTCCTAGTGTATGACTCACTGTCCACTAGGGTGTGCTTGATCAGGATTTGGAGAGATTCCTAAGGTAACTAGGGTTATTGATCTGGATCAGCATATGAGATGATGGAATATGTGGATTGGTGGCTGAAGGACCGAAACTATGTGAGTTTCCTTTANACTCACAGTCCACTAGGGTGTGCTTGATCAGGATTTGGAGAGATTCCTAAGGTAACTAGGGTTATTGATCTGGATCAGCATATGAGATGATGGAATATGTGGATTGGTGGCTGAAGGACCGAAACTATGTGAGTTTCCTTTATTGGACACCTCGACAATGGTCTTAAGGAAGGGTCTAGAGAGGAAAAGACGGACCCTGGGTAGGAACGCGCTGGAGGCATCGAGGACATGGCCCTCATGAGGTCATGGTCCCACACACCTTGGCTATTGCACTTTCCTCAAGGCCACGTCCAAGTTACATTTGGGAAAATATCACATCTGCCTAGTTAATGTTGGGACGCATGGCTCACATTAACGACCACTGATATCGTTGCGGTTATATGTTCACATGGGTGATAGGGAGTCGTGGACCTGTCTGGTCACTGTGCTATAAATGCTCACATTACTAGCCCACCGCACACGATGTTTTTTTGGCTGGTGAGAGCATTTTTCACCTGCCCTCTGCCCAATTGGTTCGTCCCTTCATTAATAGGCTACTTGAGTTCCTTCCATTCCATCTACTTGTCCTACTCACCCCCTTCGATTACCTTTAGCATAGGCATGTGTGTCAAGCTCTTTTAACCCCCACCTACAGATACAAACCTCGTACTTCCGTCAAATGGAAAATCCTTGCCGATTTTATTGTCGAGTTCTCTGCGTCTAAGTCTCCACAAGAGTTGACAGCTTTTAACATCAATGACATCAAAAGCCTATATGTAGATGGATCCTCGAACGCAAGAGGGCAAGAATAGGTGTGGTGTTGACTAATTCTAGAGGATTCATAGTGGAGCGAGCTATCAGACTTAGATTCAAAACATCTAATAATGAGGTCGAGTACGAGGTGCTGTTGACAGGACTCGATATTGCATACTCGGTCGGGGTTAGACGCCTCCATATTTTATGTGCCTCCCAGTTGGTAGTAAACCAAATCAATAGTGACTTTGAAGCTCAGAATGTTAGGATGAAGGTGTACCATCATAAAATAAAGTCAAGAATTGAGAAGATGGAGATGGTAGAAGTGTCCCAGATTCCGAGGGATTATAATAGCCATGCCGTTGCACTGGCCTGCCTCACCTCAGCCTTGGCTTCAAAGGAAACTCGGCGTATTGACATTAAGTACCTGGAGAATCCGAGTATAAGAGACACAAACGCCGAGGAATTATTGTCGACACAAGTTCAAAACATGCCCCTAAGTTGTATGGACCCCATAATCAAATATTTGATGGAATGAGTACTCCTTAAAGACCTCAAGGAAGTCAGGAGGATCAAACTCAAAGCTCCCAAATTTTGGATATCCCCCGATCACAAGCTATATAAAAAATCCTTCTCAAGGCTGTATTTACTATGTATCCCCAAGGATAAGGTGGAATCGTTGCCCTATGAGATTCATGAGGGGGTATGTGAGAGTCACACGGGAGGAAGATTTCTCACACACCGAGCAATGTCTCAAGGGTATTGGTGGTTGTACATGTAGAAGGATGCCAAAAGTTAAATTCAAAAATGTGATAAGTGTCAGAAATTTTCTCTCATCATCCGAAAATGGGTAGGAGACCTAAACCCATTAACAAGTCCTTGGTCATTCTCTTAGTGGGGCATGAACATTGTAGGGGCCCTCCTGAGGGCTCCTTTGGGTAAGAAGTTCTTCCATGTTGCTACTGACTATTTCACAAAATGGATCAAAGTCGAGCCCTTGAGTCGTATTCGAGATGTCGAAACAAAGAAGTTTGTATGTAGAACATTATTACTCGATTCAGAATTCATCGGGCTATCATCTCAGACAACGGCACNTCGTATTCGAGATGTCGAAACAAAGAAGTTTGTATGCAGAACATTATTACTCGATTCAGAATTCATCGGGCTATCATCTCAGACAACGGCACTTAATTCAATAGTGGTCCATTCAGGCAGTTCTACTCAAAATTCAGAATACGCAACTATTATTCCACCCCCGCATATCCACAATGTAATAGACAAGCTGGGGTTTCAAATAAGACAGTGTTGGCCAAAATCAAGAAGAGGTTGGAAAAAGCTAAGGGTAAATGGACCGAGGAGTTACTTAATGTACTATGGGCATATAGGACTACTCCAAGGACTTCTACAAGTGAAACGCCCTATGCTATGACATATGGAGTCGAGGCTGTCATTCCATTGGAGGTTGGACTCCCAACCATATGAAGCCAAACCTTTGAGTCAGGAAACAATGATCAGACACTCGCCAGGGATCTTGACTTAGCCAAAGAGAGAAGAGAACCGGTATCGATTAGGCTAGCAAAATACTAAGGAGATATATCAAGACAACACCAGAAAAAGGTCCGAACGAGGAACTTTCAAGTAGGGAACTTGGTTTTACAGAAATTTATGGGCAACACTTGAGAACCCACTGCTAGAAAACTCGGCCCCAACTGGGAAAGCCCTTATACAGTAATTATTTTAGGGGGCACAGAGGCATATAGACTATAAGACATGAATGACAGTGATGTGAACCGACCCTGGAATGTATCAAATTTGAAGGAATATTACTACTAAGTTAAATCCCAGACTTTGATTCTCAAAAAAGAATTAACACGAGCCGTGGGCTTGGTTGTTAGGGGCACGACCCCGAGAAAGTAAGACTCCACCCTTAGACCCGCCTTTAAAAAGAATTAACATGAGCCTTGGGCTCGGTCGTTAGGGGCAAGACCCTGAAAGGGGTAAGACTTCACCCGCGGAGCACCACCCTCGAAAAAAATTAACACAAGCCTTGGACTCGATCTTTAGGGGCATGACCTTGAGAGGGGTAAGACTCCACTCTCGGAGCACCGCTTTGGAAAAGAATTAACACAAGCCTTGGACTCAGTCATTGGGGGCATGGCCTTGAGAGGGGTAAGACTCCACCCTTGGGACACCGCCTTCGAAAAGAATTAACACGAGCCTTGAGCTCGGTCGTTAGAGGCACGACCCTAAGAAAGGTAAGACTCCACCCTTGGAGCACTGCCTTCGAAAAGAATTAACACAACTTGTGGGCTCAGTCATTAGGAGCACGGCCCCACGACCCCGAGAGGGGTAAGACTCCACCCTTAGAAAAGGCCCCGAATGGGGCAAGTCCCTAATACTTGTGCATTTTTGAAACCTTATGAACTTGGAGGTTTGGGGATCAACAACATTGTCCAACCAAGTAAAGAAAAGATCATATTGAAGAAAATAGAGGTTTCATTCATTAAAGAAAAAGGGGTTTTGCATCCCCTGATCATACAAAGAAGAGAATTCACCAAAAAAAAAAAACTAAGTGTTTCCTGGGCCTTCTAGATCAACTTGCTCTTCACCACCAAGTTTTTCACTCCTGAGCCTACCATGATGCCTTATTAGTGAGCCCTCCCCAACGCCAAGTATTTCGTCGAGTTCCCCTATTTCGGGCCCCTAGGATGAATAACGAGGGTGCTGGGAATTGAGAGATTCCCACTCTAGCTCGGGAGAGATGAAGAAGGGAGTCGAGGGGAGGACATCTATTCTTGTTCAGACCCGTCACTAAATGTGATCGGTACATTTTCACCTTTCATCCCTTCCACTGCGGTCGGTCCTTCTGAGCCGGCTCGACGTGTTACTGCACTTTGGGGATGTCCATGACTTCGGGCTTCTTGAGCAAACTATGCATTGAAAAGAGAGATAAGCCTACTTCAACCCCAAGGCCGTGAAGGCCTCATCCTAGCCATGCTTAAAGACCTTGTTCTTTGCTTCATCAAAGGCTGGGACCATTTGATCTTGGCACTTAAAGTATAAGTCCATACACGCCTTTTGGGTCCTTTCGGACTCCCCGACCCCCTCTCCTTCCAGGGTCTCCACTTTTGAATTCAGGGCAGCACAGTTCGCCTCTGCTCTAAGTAGTTTCACCTCGATAGAAGAGACCTTCAGCTCAACCTCCTCCATCCTTCGAGTCACCTCAGCCTCGACTTCTTTGGTTTTATCCAATTCAGCAATAAGAGCTTCAGCCTTGCGGATGAGGTCAAAAATGTGTTTGGTTTGGTCCCCGACCGTCCTCTCCACTTNTCTCCTCCATCCTTCGAGTCACCTTAGCCTCGACTTCTTTGGTTTTATCCAATTCAGCAGTAAGAGCTTCAGCCTTGCGGATGAGGTCAAAAATGTGTTTGGTTTGGTCCCCGACCGTCCTCTCCACTTGAAGAATATGTTCATCTTTTTGGGCCAGTTTGGCCCGGGCCTTATTGGCCCTGTCCTTTTAGTCCCAAAAGCGATCAATGAGGAGCCCCATCTGTTGGCAGGCTTGAAAAAGAGGAACAGAAATAAGGAAAGGCAAGGTGAACAAAAAAAATTCAGGACCAGGAAGGGAGTCGCGTACTTACCACCAAGTTGTGTTGAATGACTCCTTGTAGGAGCTGATTGTCCCCATAGTCCTGCAAGATAGCCATGTCAGCCTCACAATGAAGACTCCCACTAACGGCCAAAACAATATCAGGGTAGTGAATTATGGATTCAGACTCCAAAACGGGATGGGCCCTCCTTGTGATAGCTTGGGGGACCTACTCGGCGGGGATATCTAGCGTTGAAATTTCATGGCGCTGCTTCACTTGACACTTGGTGGAGGACTCGGGCTATCTACTACGACGGTCCCTTTGCTGCTCGTCGGCCTAGTTTGAGGGAGTTTCTTGTTGCCATTGATGGTGTTGGTCCCTTGGGGGGACCACTAGATCTTGTGATTGCGGTTGACGTTGTGATGGTGGTTGTCGACGTGGTGGAGGAGGCGAAGGCACAACGATCAAGGTGGTGCCAGAAGGCTCGCCAGCCCCTGAGAGCCTTGTTCTCCTTACCACCAAGGCAACTTCAAGGGTATCTGCTATGATAGGAGAAAAGTTAAACATCTTGTCTGGAGAGGGCATGCACTCAGTGTCTCTATCTAGGTCAACTTCAAGATCTTCTTCCTCTTCCTCAAAAGAGTTGTCCTTCCAAATTGAATGGTCCAATGGTTGAAAAATCTGAGAAAACCTAGTGTAACCAGGCTGGTAGTTGAGCAATAAGTGTGCCACTCGAGCAAATAGATCAGCTAGGTTATGGGACCAGACTTTAATCAAGTCCTCGAATGCTACTTCGGACCTCAGGGGTCAGGCGACGTTGGTCTTGTATCCTTATGCAAAAAGAAACCCATAAGGAAGTCAGAAAAGGAAATAAGCACCGAAGGGTTTGGTGCAATGCCCACCTGGATCCCTCGACACTTTGGGGTAGTATAGGCCATCATACTCGGGCCCATCACCTTTTTTTCACCTGTCGCCGAGCATGATGAGATCCTGGACATACCCCTGGTCCGTGTCCGGTATGTGTGTTACCAAGTACATGGAGGTGTCTTGAGTCTGAAGGTAGTATCTGCCCCCCACTGACTAATTCCAAGTCATAGCAGAACAAGATTTCGTCCACCCCTAAGTTCACCCCCAGCCGAGCATTTAGGACAACCACACCCATGACTACTCTAAAAAAACTGATACAACACTGAAGTGGGAATAACCTCAAGTGCATCAGTACCCTTAATAAGAGGGGAGCAAGAGGGAACCTAACTCTCCCCTCTATGATGGCTTTGGTGTAGAAAGACATGAGTGCTACACTCCCTATGATAGTCCTATGGAATCTAGAGTAAAAAATGAATGTAAAAATGGGCTCGGGAGTGTTGTATCTATCCCTAAAAGCTTGTAATTTGCTATCTTTCACTTCGATTCTCCTCAACCTACCACTGTCCCTAGGCCTTAAAGGTTCCCTCACTACGTTTCTTTGTATTCTGGCCATGGATGAAGTTTAGAAGAAATGTAGAAGAAGAATGGAAAGATGAAGGAGAAATCGTGGGAAGGAGAGTACTTACAGGTGGAAGATCTTCGAAAGAGATGCTCAGGGGAGTAAGAATGGTCGCTTGGGAGAGTAAAGATGTTTGCTCGGGAGTTGATTGTAGATTGAGAATTCAAGAATTCAAAGTCTGGAAACAGCCAAGCCATCTCCTATTTATAGTCTGAAGCAGGGGCGGCAATCGAAGAGGCAAATCATCAAGTGAAAATTTAAAAAATACGGCGCCAGACGTGCAAGTAATCACCCCTACAACTCAGATGTGCTCTAAAAACCTCCACCCTCCATGCACCACTTATTCCACGTCACAAAGAAAATGGAGGTTAGGGACAATTGATGGGACTTTAGGCGGCTCAGCAGCCCCCAAGTTAACACGTGGATAGTTATAGCCATTATGAGACTCAAAAGGCGCGGGGTGAAGGAGCCGAGGAGTAATTACCTAGAGGAGCCAAGGATAATCGATTGAACCCAATATTAAAGAGGACATGACTGCTCATTAATGACGACTTGAGTGACTGTGATAGGGCTATTAATGAGCCTCTATGTCTTCGAGACCCACGGATATGGCCATCATTGTAAAGCATTAATGGCTATGGCACCAACCTTATGTCCTCGAGAAATCCCGAGGCTTTTCTTCCCGAGCAGTAATCATTTGGAAATATGTGTCAAGCACCGAACAGATTTATCCAATGACCGGGGATAGGTATATAAATGCTCGGTACACCCCGAGCTGTCATCTGATCACCTGAGCAAATCAATCATAAGAATCTGAGGGGAAAACACTTATTATGCATATATAAGAGTGTGAGCCATTAAATGTTGAGATGGGACTTAAAGCTCTTGTAATCATTGTTAATCCAGGTATAAATACCCCTTAGAAAGATGACCAAATGTACGCAAAAATAAAATTAAGGATAAATACATTGTGTTTGTCTTCAATGCCGACTGCCTTAATCTTTGGATGGGATTAGCCGGGTGTTCACCCGCCCCTTTACTAACCCTTTGATTGTTTCAGGTTCATCAGCTAGCTAGTTGCTATCTTCATTCATTACAAGAATTCACCCGTGCATATATCTATGGCACCTATAAAACAAAAGAACACATGCAAACCAATGAATATCTATGGCACCTATCAAACTTGATGCAATATGCACACACAAACATGTCACTATCAAGGAGATGGCTCAGATGATGGTTCTGGAGGGTGATTCACTTACAAGCTAGATGAATCCAACAAGAAGAGAAGACCAATGCTTATCTCTCATCCACATGAAAGCAACACATGTTACAACAAAATTAATGAGAAAAGTGACAATTTATTGGCAATGATAATGGGATTTCATCAGCTCATGGATATTTCGCTGAGAGACACAGACAAAAGAGAATAGTTGGGTGAGAAATATTGAGGAGAAGAGAGAAATGACCCTTTTTATACTTTCAACCAAAAGTCTCAAATTTTGGTGTTAACAGGGAGGTCAGACCTCATTAAAAGGCTGGGTTGAAGCGCACGTGTTTCAATTTTTTGGTGTTTTTGAAAATGTCTTTATTTTTTTGTTTTTATTTTTTGGTCATGTTTTTAAAATAAAGTTACTAAAAAAACATAAGCACATCACAAACACCATTTTTTTTTTAATTTTTTATAAAAAAATTGAAAACAGAAACAGAAAAAAAATAAAAACAATTTACCAAAACAATAAGTAATGTGTGCTTTCAATTCCTTTAGTTATGAGTCTAAAAGACATAGGGGTCGTTTGGTAACTATTTTGGTTTTAGTTTTTCTATTTTTGTTTTTAGTTTTTGCCAAAATAACAATAATAATAATAATAATAAAACCGATTTTGGGTTGTGTTTCCATTGTTTTTCTGGCTAGTTTGCTTTGAAAACAAGGCCTAAATCTGCAAACAAAAAAAAAAATTTTCAAAAACACCAAAAAAAGCACAAACAAAGGTGCACGGGCTTTTAATGCAATCCAAGTTTTGAATCCCATTAGTTGCAAAAATTAGAGTTTTTTTGTGGAACTATAAAAACCCTTTCTCCAACGTGATTATCTCTCCTCTCTCTTTGTCCTCGTGTTGAAGACTTTCTCCATTGTCTCTCTCGCACTTCTCTGTCTGTGTAATAAAGACCCAAAGAAGGAAGCTCTCTCTCGCCTCTCTATTTGTGTAACAAAAACCGGAAGAATGAAGCATCCATTGTCTTCATTTTCTCTGTTGAACATAAGCTCTCCCAACTCAGATCTGCTTCGGTTAAAGCCTCCATCATCCTATTCTCTCTTTTAGGTAATTTTTTCACTTTGTAGTATACATATTGATGACACAAAAAATTAGCTAAGGCTAAGCTCGGACTTCTTAGCTTGGACCTCTCAGTTCATGATCATTAGCTTGGGGTGCATAGGTCAAAAATCATCACCAATGTAACCCTCATGCACACGATGACAGCGATAGCTTGCACCTTCCAAAAGGTCACATCACACCTAAGGAATATAACCCCTAACGACTAAATATTCTGGCACATGGATTGTAACAGTCCCGAAAGAATCACGTTGATTATGAAAGAATCGTATTGGTTATATAAAGATTACAAAGATTATGCAAGGCAACTGTATACTATAAATAGGGATCAAATCCCTTGCATTGTAAAAAAGAAAGCATTTGTACTATTACTCTGTGGAATTTTGTAATCTTCCTCTCCTAAGCAATAAAAAACTCCCCAGGAGCAAAAGTCTCCATTAGAGTGGACTAGCTAAGCTTCCAAACTAGTGAACCACTTTAAATTCTATGTCTACCAGTCCTCATTCATAGCTAAGGGAGTCAAACAAGTCGGGTTAAACCATTACGTGTCGGGTTAAACGGGTGACAGATGAAAAATTTATAAACTCACACACGACATATTTAATAAATGAGTGAAAAACTTCAACATGAACACGAACTGTTTAATAAACGGGTAACACGACATGACTCGTTTAACCCGTTTGACAAAAATTCGCCACTCAAAATAAATTACAAAAATCAAGTCAAAATTTTTGGCTGACCCCAATTAGAAAGAAATTATTATTGAGTCCAACTATATAAAGCACCAAACTATGCTTCACGTGAAACCTAATGAAGCAGTAAACACAAAGGGCTGAACTTTTTTTATAGGCAATTTCTAACATGGGCTTTGTCTTCCTAGTCGATGTGGGATAGCTTTGTACAATGTAGATTTTAGCACAAACAGAAAAAATTCCTTAATGCTTCTAATCAATTTTTTTTAACTTCATTTATATTATTATTTTTATGTAGGATTCAAAATCTACATTAATAGTTAAAATATATATATATATTATAATTTTTTAAAAATAATTATTAATTTATTATTATATTAATTTTATTTAAACATGTGATAAACGAGTTGATAGGACTCACCCAAACATGACCTATTTATTAAACGTGTCTGACGAGTCAAACCATTTACCACCCAAACCCATTAAAGTCTCATCCAAACCCGTTTAATTCATGTCGATTCGTGTTGGTTAATCATGTCATGTTGGACTTTGACAAACCTATTCATAGCTAATTAACTCCAAGATCCACTGTTCAATTCCTAGGAGCCTAGAAGCTCTAACTGGATATCATAGTAAACCCCCATCAACATCCTTAACAAGATTCCCAAATTGCTCACCTCTGCTCAACCATGTAGAATACACAATCAGATGACGTCGTCTATGGGAACAATTGTTTTGATTCCTGCTAAAATTCTACTAATCCGTTCAGTAATTGATAGTCTTTAGGCGCTACATGAGCAAAAATTAGGCGAATCTATTATGTTTATAGAACTAGCAGGAAACCCCTATTAGGGGACAATAGATAATTCATGAATCTGTTGCCAAACCCAAAAATCAATCTGTTAATAGCAAATCCCCCTTCAAACAACGAACTCGAGGTATTGTGTCAAGCCAACAATTGTCTCCTTTAGCAAACGAAGATCTAGTAAATCTCATCCGTGCTCAGAATTCCCAAGGGGCACAACCAGCCAAGGATGTTCACATCATCATCAAAATTCTTTAAGGGAGATCATAGAAGAAAATGGCCTCAGTCACTCAGTTGATACCATTCATCACTGATGAGTCCAAAGAAATGGGGAGGAAGATGAGGTCTAGATGAGTCCATAGAAATTAGCGCATCCCAGATTCTCTTCAGCAAAATGGGAGAGATCAATTTTAGGAGCGACTTTTTTAGAGAAATCTAGCAAGAGCTCAGCCATATAAAGGAGGCGGTAAAGAGAAAAACCCAATGACCATGGATGCTCTGGTTCAGTAAACAGAGTTGTTATTCACCCCCAAGGTACTACACTTCCCTGTTCCCCATAAATTTAGGATGCTCAAGTTTGATACGTTTGACGGGATGAAAGATCCCATGGACCACCTTAACACATACAAGAATCAGATGGAATTGCATGGATACCACGATCCAGTGTTTTGTCAATTTTTTGCCATCACTCTGAAGGGCTCAGCCTTGACTTGGTTCAATAGTTTGGCTCCAACATCGATTTCCTCTTTTAGAGAGCTATCCATCTCATTCGTGTCCCACTTCATAAGAGCTTAAACTTACTATAAGCCATGCTACCACCTGCTGAATGTGAAGTAGGGTCCAAATGAGTCGTTGTGGAGTTACGTCCAGAGGTCCAACTCGGAGTAGCTAAGAGTGGATGTCGTCGATGAGAAGCTTTCCCTCACAACATTTACCGTTGGGCTAGGAATACAATCAAAAAATTTGATGTTTTCAATTGCCAACAATCCTCAAGCTAGCATGACTAAGGTGCTAGCAAAAAGAGATAAATATATAAGTGGCAAGGAGGCTTTCCTCTCAAAAGCTAGAAGTTCCATTACTCAGAGGGAATGAGAAGAAAAAAGATCAAAGTTTGACGAAGGACAAAAATCGAGAATGATCTCTTAGGAGGTGGGGATTGTTCCCCAAAAAGGAGAAGTGACATCAAAGACCGTCTAGGTCCTCCTCCTCAAGAGCTACAACCGAAGTATGCCCCACAACAATTCATAGCCCTCAATGCCACAATATCACATGTGATTTATGAGGTCCAAAACAAAAAATTCTTGAGGTGGGCACCTCAAATGAAGGCGAATACTGATAAGTGGGATGCCATGAAGTATTGTGAATACCACTGAGACCATGACCATTATACCAATGATTGTATTCAACTGAAAAAGGAGATCAAGTTCTTAATTTAGAGGGTTCAGTTGCGTTGATTTGTAGCGCAAGACAATCAGAACCGAGCTAACCCACCTCTCGCACCACAACANTTAATTTAGAGGGTTCAGTTGCGTTGATTTGTAGCGCAAGACAATCAGAACCGAGCTAACCCACCTCTCGCACCACAACAGCAAGCCCCACCTCAACATCAATAAACTATGGGTGAAATTAAGGTTATCTCTAGAGGATTCAACGGAGGCAGGGAAATAAGCTCAAGAAGAAAATCCCACATGAGAAGAGCCCAAGTAGAAGATGTATTGGAAATCTAGTCTGTGTCTAAGTCACCCTGGCTGAGTATGGACATTACGTTCTCAAATTCGAATCTAGAAGGCTGTCAGCATCCTCATGAANTGTGTCTAAGTCACCCTGGCTGAGTATGGACATTACGTTCTCAAATTCGAATCTAGAAGGCTGTCAGCATCCTCATGAAGATCCCTTGATTGTAAAATCCATAATCGCCAATAAAACAATCCACCAAGTTCTTTTCAACAATGGAAGCTTGGCTGATATTATCTTTGCATTAGCCTTTGACAAGATGGGCATCGGTGGAGACAAGCTTGAGCTCATGCTCGGATTCTCAGGGGAAATAGTACTCCCCTTAGGATCCATCCAGCTTGTTCTTACAATGGGAGACCCCCTATGCTAGTCTACAACTATCGTATGATTCTTAATCATGGATGCCCTTTTCGCCTACAAAGTTCTCTTGGGGAGACCTTCCCTTAATGCTATGCGGGCAAGTGTATTGCAGTGAGAACAAGGGCCACAGTCACACTGAATTTTGTTTGTAGGTGTGTGAGAATCATTTTGTGATCTAGTAGGAATAGATACACGAGTAGCAAGAGCACTCTATCATTGGAAGGGATGGTCATAGCGATCAAACCATACTGTGTCATCTTGCAACACAAGAGAGTATGCCTTACTAGTTTGTGGAAGGGGGTCCATTAGAATGATCTGACTGTGAAGAGATGCATAAGTATTATGGAGACCCATGAGAGATTGCATCAGTTGTTGTTGATGAAGATAGTTGGCATGATCTTTCATTACATCACATGAACAAGAAGGGATGGGAGATAAGTTGAGAGTTCATCCCAAATTTTTTTGAAATAAAAAGGCATAGAATCATTGCCTTATTGTTAAGTAGCCATAGAACATTGTAAGTGAAAGATATGAGATCCGTTGCTAGGAGAAAAATGATCACGAAGANATGAGATCCGTTGCTAGGAGAAAAATGATCACGAAGATCGTTCCATATAGCAGTAGCAGATTCACCATAAATAATACTCAAAGCAAGGTCTTTGTGAAGGGAATTAAGAAACCGTGAGAACACCATGTTGTTAACTCACTTCCATGAGGGAAAGAGTGCATCATTGGCAGCAGGTTTTGCAATAGTACCATCCACAAATCCTAACTTTGTTTTTTAGCAAAGAGGGTCATTGTCATGGCATGACACCAAGTGACATAATTGTCACCAGTAAGTGGACTGGAAACTAACATAGTTCCTGGGTTATCAGAGTGATGCAAGTGAAATAGGTTATCAGGACTTTCGATTTCAGTAGTGGTAGAAGAAAGAATTGGCAAAGGATGATTCATCTTTGTTGTTTGCCATGAGGAGAAGACAAACCAAAGAAAAAAAAATTATCAAAGGCGTTGGTAGTGCTCTGATACCATGTAAAGAGGTGGCTGAATTTCTGCTTGTCTTATTACATTGCATATACATAACTTATATACAAGGGAGAGGCAAAGCAATCACATGGACAAGGGGATTTCTTTTTACATATCAGACAATAAAATCCCATAACCAGTGGGATTGATGAAGAATATTCTATTACAAATCCCTTTACTATTGGGATTGAAACAATATAAGGAAATAAAAAGTTCTACACATGTAGATTCTTTCATGCCTACAAATGAAGGAGACATTTCAACCATGGAGCAGCAAGTGGATTTGTACGCTCCAAGAAATTGATGCATTGAGAGTTCTAGTGCACCTCTTTTTTGGGGGTTTTCTATAAATATATTTTCCATGTACTATAGATACACTGTTTTAAATTAGAATAGTTGATCTTCATTTGTGCGCTACTATTAGTGGTATATGTACTAATTGTTAAGATTTTAGTTAAGTGATAATGACTTATTAATATGTGTATTTAGTAATATGTTGAACAATGAGATGTATTGCTATGTTTTATGGCTTATGTAATTCAATTATTTTGCTTTCAGTGGTATTTGATGTGTAAATGGATATGTTGGAATAAGAAATTTTGAGTTGTTTTTGTACCAGCATGAAATAATATAAAGCTAAATAATTGGGCCAAACATGAAAATGGTTACAAAATATGTTTTTATTTTTGTTTTCATAATTTGTTAAACACAAATGAATACCAAATATGTTTTATGCTTTCAATTTTTACCACAGAAAAATAAAAACTATTTCTATTTTTTATTTTTTTGAAAACAAAAAAAAAAAAACATTATCAAACGCATCTATATATTATGATATTTTTTGTTAGGGCATCTCCAATGGAGACTCATACCCTATACCCAAATTTGAATTTAAAAAATGGTAAAAATTTTAATTTGGTATAAGCATCTTCAATGGATAAACCCTTTTTAAAGACCTAAATCTTTTTAAAAATATCCCATCTTATCCCAAGAGTTTTTTTTTTTTTTTTTCATTTTTGCCTCTAAAACTTTTTTTTACTCCTTTTTCTCTCTTCTTTCCCTCCAACACCTCTTTCCCCCTTCATGACATTCCTCTAAACTTGAAGAATTCCTAAACAGTTCACAACTCCATTGTTTTTTTTTTGATCAAAACAACTCCATTGTTTGGACTTAGAAGAATAAAACTAAACAAGTAAACAAGACCNTTTCCCTCCAACACCTCTTTCCCCCTTCATGACATTCCTCTAAACTTGAAGAATTCTTAAACAGTTCACAACTCCATTGTTTTTTTTTTTTTTTGATCAAAACAACTCCATTGTTTGGACTTTGAAGAATAAAACTAAACAAGTAAACAAGAACAAACAAGAAAGCAAATCCATGTAAATTCAATAAACCAACACAAATAAACAAAGCAAAGATACTACCTTGTAGTAAAGATACCCAAGAATACAATTCAATCAATAAGCAAAGAACAAAATATTGTTCATTAGCCCATTACGCATATCAAAGAATAGAACACAATTTTAAATAAGCAAATAACGTAACACAATTGATTCAATAAGCAGAGAGTAGAACTCACTCCACATTTTAGCCGATTTCACATTTTTGTTTTTTTATACCTATACTGAAAATTTCGAAGCACATTTCACAAACAGATTNTTAGCCCATTACGCATATCAAAGAATAGAACACAATTTTAAATAAGCAAATAACGTGACACAATTGATTCAATAAGCAGAGAGTAGAACTCACTCCACATTTTAGCCGATTTCACATTTTTGTTTTTTTTTACCTATACTGAAAATTTCGAAGCACATTTCACAAACAGATTTTTCCATTTCACAATAAACAAAGCAAATCAATGAAATCCATATAAAAACAACATATTTTTCCCATTCCACCGAATATAAATCTAGATTTTTTCCTATTCCACTTAATACAAATTTGTTTGTGTCTGTGTGTAGAAGAAATAAGCTTGGGTAGAAGACGATTTTGTAGAAATCTCTGTGATGGTGTGTTGAACGTGGGNACAGATTTTTCCATTTCACAATAAACAAAGCAAATCAATGAAATCCATATAAAAACAACATATTTTTCCCATTCCACCGAATATAAATCTAGATTTTTTCCTATTCCACTGAATACAAATTTGTTTGTGTCTGTGTGTAGAAGAAATAAGCTTGGGTAGAAGACGATTTTGTAGAAATCTATGTGATGGTGTGTTGAACGTGGGTGAGCAGAATGCAGTTCGTATAATTAAGATTTGGGTCGAGCTTCTGAGCTCAAGAGGATTACGACAAGATCCTTTATTGGGGAATTGAGAAAATTTATACAGTGAAGTTATAGTGGTTCACCAGCTCGGATTATCCACTCTGGAGCCTCTTGCTCCTTGGGTCTACANTGAGAAAATTTATACAGTGAAGTTATAGTGGTTCACCAGCTCGGATTATCCACTCTTTAATGGAGTCTCTTGCTCCTTGGGTCTATAATCATGAAGCGATTTATAGAGTGTTTTCTTTGATACAACTGGGATGGCTTGCCCCACATTGGAGGCATTGTCCACTATTTATAGTCTAATGTCTAACTTTATGGGATCTACAGCGAGATCTTCGCCTTCCATCCATAGGCTTTCCCTCGATTTTAAGAGAGCATCTTGGTTAGTTAAGAGTTTAGCGCCTTGATTATAACTATTTGCTATTTCAGGGATGCCTCCAGTTAGTCNTCGCCTTCCATCCATAGGCTTTCCCTCGATTTTAAGAGAGCATCTTGGTTAGTTAAAAGTTTAGCGCCTTGATTATAGCTATTTGCTATTTCAGGGATGCCTCCAGTTAGCCAGTTGTTCCCTTCTCATCTCCTTTACTGTTTCCTACAAAGGGAGCTGGAGGTCTGGACCTCTGAGCCCTGGGTTACTTATCTAACATCCTTGTCTGACCTCGCTTCCCGAGCTTGTACTTAGTTAAAATTCTGTTCATATATCATCAGTTGTCCCCCAGCTCNCCTCCAGTTAGCCAGTTGTTCCCTTCTCATCTCCTTTACTGTTTCCTACAAAGGGAGCTGGAGGTCTGGACCTCTGAGCCCTGGGTTACTTATCTAACATCCTTGTCTGACCTCGCTTCCCGAGCTCGTACTTAGTTAAAATTCTTTTCATATATCATCAGTTGTCCCCCAGCCCTTGATCCAAGCGGGCTTGGGTAAGGGGCTGAACTAAGGCTGAGTTGAGATAGACCTCCACCTGGCGGCCTCAATATGCGCACAAATAGGTTTTTAACTGTTACAGGTAATCATTTTCTCCCTTATTTCTCACGCACGTTCTCCACTTTGAAGTCCCACGTACTGTTAGCTTTAAATGCCTCTAAATAGATGAGAAATGGCTCTCATTTCACTCTTTGAATTCTCTCTCTAGGCTTTTCTTCTTCCTTGTATCCCCCGCTTTCCCAATCTGCTGGTCATCTTAGGGTTCAACTGAACATTTTCTTTCCTTGAATTAGCTTGCAAGGCTTGCTCTCTGTTTTTCGCTTTAGGTTTTGTTTTTTCATTCGCCCTTGATTAGGTACGTTTCCTGTCCCTTACGCGTTTCTTCGTNTAGACCTCCACCTGGCGGCCTCAATATGCGCACAAATAGGTTTTTAACTGTTACAGGTAATCATTTTCTCCCTTATTTCTCGCGCACGTTCTCCACTTTGAAGTCCCACGTACCGTTAGCTTTAAATGCCTCTAAATAGATGAGAAATGGCTCTCATTTCACTCTTTGAATTCTCTCTCTAGGCTTTTCTTCTTCCTTGTATCCCCCGCTTCCCCAATCTGCTGGTCATCTTAGGGTTCAACTGAACATTTTCTTTCTTTGAATTAGCTTGCAAGGCTTGCTCTCTGTTTTTCACTTTAGGTTCTGTTTTGTCATTCGCCCTTGATTAGGTACGTTTCCTGTCCCTTACACGTTTCTTCATTCTAGATCCCTTAAATCTAAGGTGGTTACTACATTTTTAGATTTTTTGATTTTGCTATTTTAGGAATCGGGGNTTCTAGATCCCTTAAATCTAAGGTGGTTACTACATTTTTAGATTTTTTGATTTTGCTATTTTAGGAATCGGGGTTTCTCCTTGTCTAGTCTTCCCATCTTTTTAGACCCTTATTCTACTACTAGGACTTTTGTCATCGATCACTGGTGTCTTGCCCCCTTGACCCTCAAAGAGTGTTTTTCAGAGGTTCTTCCTCTTTACAAGTCCTTTAGACTTCCTTCCTCCTGCCCAGCTATGTTTACTTCTTCTGAAGCCACAGGCTCGTCTATTTCCCTCATGAGGGACAGGTCACCACGAATAGAGGAGGATGAGTTAGGAGAGGTGGGCAAAGAAATAAATAATTTTCCTAGAGTCGAGGCTATAGAGATGACTGAGGCCCCTCAGACTTCTCCAGGGTCTACTTCCAATCTTAAATGATCCTAGAAAAGGAAAACTAAAATGGCTTCAAGTAACGCTGAGGATTATGGGCCCGTCCCTTGTGCTTCCGATCTCATTGGCCCTAGCGAGGTCAGTCCTACACTTACGAAAGTCATGTCTGCTAGCTTTGGGTTTCCTGAGGGTATGCGCTACTGGACTCACTTAACCGATATTAGGTATGATTTTTAGGTCCCTGAGAATACCTGTTTCTTTGTAGCTTCTCTCGAAAACGGGCTCAGGTTCCCTGTGCATCCCTTTATCAAGTCCGTCCTCCAACACTTTAATGTCTGCCCTGCTCAAATCTCTCCTAACTTTTGGGGGGTCTTGGTGGGCCTTCTAGTCTTTTTCAAGAAGAACGAAATTGGCACTCCTACTGTTCCATTGCTCCCGAAATTCTTCAATGTCAAATTCAACCCTGACGATTTTTTGTACATCTCCAAATGGGTGAATACCCCAGCCTTGATCACTGATTTGCCCAGCTCTCATAAGAACTGAAAGAAACAGTTTTTCTTTGTGTCTGGGAAGGCGTGGGAGTTTAACCTCAATGACACCACTGACTCTCTTCTAGTCCCGCGCTCCTGGGTGGGTCCAGATAACCTGGGTAAGCTTAAGATTTTGAAATAGACCCCTCTTTCTTCCTCTTTTTGATAGATGCTGAGCTCATTTCTTTGGTTGTCCCAGGTGTTCGTCCTAAGCTAGGAGCAGAGGATAGGAGAGTTTTGTTCACCTTCAGGGATTGGAAATCAGAGAGGTACTATACTCTGATCAACCATTCCGAGCTTACAAGACTAGGTTTTAGTCCTCCAGAAGTGAGGATCGAAACCCCCATTCCCATTTCTGTCGCTGGAGCTGAAGAAGTGGCAGGTGATATTTTTGTTTTCAACTCTTACCTCTTCCATCCTTTCTTTCTCTCTCTCCTCTCTTCTCCTTTTTTTTTTTTTTAAATCTGTTCGCCTTGAATTCTTAGGTTCTTCCTCGATGGAGCCCATTGAAAAAGATCTTTAAGCAAAGGTGGACCTGCTGAGGAAAAATAGGAGTAGGAGCAAACATAAGGCAGAGGTTGGGACTGGCAGCGATGCTGCTTCCCCGGCCAAGGTGCCTAGGTTGGACGTGCCCTCTACGTCTCCCCAACTATCTTAGGTGGCCCTTCTATCCCCTCCAAGCTCCCTAAAGGTCATACAAACCTCTCTTTCTTAAGAAACTAGGCTGCCACCTTCTGGAGGGACCCTTGAGCAGAGAATAGCCCCGATCTCTCCCTCTTCGACCGAGGTTGAGAAAGCTTTGGAGATGGTCACACACATTCTACCCGGGTCTGTGCCCTCTTGCCTAACTGACTGGCCTTNCTTCTATCCCCTCCAAGCTCCCTAAAGGTCATACAGACCTCTCTTTCTTAAGAAACTAGGTTGCCACCTTCTGGAGGGACCCTTGAGCAGAGAATAGCCCCGATCTCTCCCTCTTCGACCGAGGTTGAGAAAGCTTTGAAGATGGTCACACACATTCTACCCGGGTCTGTGCCCTCTTGCCTAACTGACTGGCCTTCTCAACAACTCCCAAAGGTTTCCAAGAATGAAAAAAGAAAGCTCCCCGATGTTGAGACAAGTGGGGGCTCCCTAATCAATAATGTAAGGCCTGGTGCAGAAGTCATTGCCTCTATCATCCCTGAGTTTGATATCCAAAGGGTTGCAACTATGCCCCTTGGGACTTCCATCTCTACTGCCCTGTTTGGTGCTACTTCGGTGAGTTTTTGGTTTCCCAAACTTTCCTTGTGTTACTCCCTTGTGCTGACCTTAGCTTTTTGGGTTGTGTTTGCTCCTAGATGGCCATTCATGTAAGCAGCTTATTGAAGCGAATCCAAGATTTGGAGAGCTCAGCCAAGGCTTTTGAGCTCAAGGTCGCCAAGCTAGCCTTTGCCAATAGCAACCTCGAAGTCCAGGTTCAAGATTGCAAGTGCAGGTGGAGAAGCAGATCTCCATTGTCAAGGACTTGGGGGCTGAGAATGAGAGGATTAACGATGAGGGCAAGCACACCAAAGAAGAGCTTAAAAAGACCAAGGAAGAGCNCGCCAAGCTAGCCTTTGCCAATAGCAACCTCGAAGCCCAGGTTCAGGATTGCAAGTGCAGGTGGAGAAGCAGATCTCCATTGTCAAGGACTTGGGGGCTGAGAATGAGAGGATTAACGATGAGGGCAAGCACACCAAAGAAGAGCTTAAAAAGACCAAGGAAGAGCTTAGGCTTAAAACTGATGTCTCGGCAAAGGCTAGCCAAGAGACCTTCGATGCATTGAGTTCTTTTAGAGGAATGAAAAGGGAATATGACATTTTAGCTGAAACGAGTGATGTTCTTCAGAATGTGTTCGAGGTGCAAAGAGCTNGGAGCTTAGGCTTAAAACTGATGTCTCGGCAAAGGCTAGCCAAGAGACCTTTGATGCATTGAGTTCTTTTAGGGGAATGAAAAGGGAATACGACATTTTAGCTGAAACGAGTGATGTTCTTCAGAATGTGTTCGAGGTGCAAAGAGCTGCTGCTCAAAAGAAGGATGTTCTGATTGCTAAGTTGGTAGACGATGTTACCACCAAGTGGGCCACCGAATGGCTTGCTTTCCAAGACAAGGCTGAAAAGACATACCCAGACCTGGATTTTGATTTTGAAATTCCAACCGAAGAGGAGGTGTGACACCCCAAAATTTGGGTGTCCGTAATTACCCCGTTGATCACCCATCAACCAGCGGAATACCCCTAGATACCGTGTAATTTGATATCATGTCGTTATGTCCCATTTATCGGGATCCATAACTCAACAAAATTTGAATAGAGTCTTCTTTGTACGAGGAACTCTACCCAAAACGCAACTTATACAACATTGACTACACCGGGTTCATTCATCCATACTCAATTGTATAGTATCAGATACTACCATAATCATTATCACTACGTACATTCATTCATAAAAAAATAAATGTCTCAAAAGAGTCTCATATACATGCCTTTTTAATATAAAACAAGTTTTAATTTACAAAAATTATACAAGGTCAAAAGTAAACATATACAAGGGACTGCAGAGTCAAAATAAAAGCCATAAACCGGTTTTATTGTCAAAGCGGGCCCATGGCCTTGCCTTCGGTGGATACCTGTGCGATACCTGAAAAATGTTCCCATAAAGGATAAGTTAACACTCAATAGGGTAACTCATATAGAGAATACNCAAACCGGTTTTATCGTCAAAGCGGGCCCATGGCCTTGCCTTCGGTGGATACCTGTGCGATACCTGAAAAATGTTCCCATAAAGGGTAAGTTAACACTCAATAGGGTAACTCATATAGAGAATACCTCTCAACCCAAATGCATATGAAATGTCACATACAACAATCATTTCATGCATTCATTCAAATATGTCTATTATAAAAAAATGTCATAAATCATGTCATGCCATGAAATGAGACACACACAAGCAATACCAACACCAAGCCCCATCCTAAGCTCCCACAACACATGCAATGTTATACGTATGTATTCGGGCATTTCAAGCCTCCATCATTGGTGTTATGTACACTCAGTGACTAATTAATTCACTTTCTTGTGTCTTTATGGGGGGATGATTTATGGTATTACACCAATGGGACATCCCACCTACAGCTCCATTTTGGCCGTTACATTTTTCTAGAATTGCACTGCCGAGAAGTGTATAAACCAAGTAAGCGATTCTTGCACCTGAGAGAGAATTTAGCCCTTCTTGCTATACCCGACACATTTATCCATTTAATTTTCCATACGACTCAGCTGAACCTTGGTGCGAATTTTTTGAGCCCTTGATCAACCACCTATATGGTGATTAATTTCATACCATGCACACACTCTCACTCATTTCAATGTTCATGAATATAGTGTAACTCATGCATAATGCAATAAAATGTTCATTACATAATGAATGTAATATAATGACATTTTAACACGATCTCAAGCATGTTATGTAAGATAATCAAATCAACTAGCATACTTGTATTCACCTAGGCATTTAAATAAACACCTAAATGGCACATCAATTTACACAACGAGCATGTTTATTACTTCCAACATGACAACATGTTTATTAATTCTATAAACATAAGCACAAGTCCACCACAATAATCATATGCTAAATAATCATTTAACATACATATTATTTCATAATCACATAACAAGCTAATAATTTTATTAAACTTGATATGTCATTAAAAAATAAAGTAATGCTAATATACAATTAACATGTTTTAAACCACTAACATTAACTTACACCAAGTTAATCGTAATAGGATTTTATCAATTACAAGGTTAATCATAAATCCTATATTTGACCCACTAATTACACTAGTCAAGACCTAACATGTGATATACACGCTTAGCCTACTCATTTCATATGTCATATTTTAGGTTGAAATTATATCTAAATAGGAAAAACTTTACCTCTTGTAGTGTGAGCCCACGTACTAGAACTCTAAGGAAGCCCAAATTTAATTTTTCAAGCCTTAGGCCTAAATTATCATTTTTGATATCTTTTTGGAGAAAAATATGATATTTAGTGTGGTTGCGTAGCTCTCGCTGAGTAGAAAACTTTAATTCTTGGCCCGAAATGATTAAACGGTTCAATTTTCATAGATCTGAGAAAGAAGATCAGGAATCTAACTTCTTTTTTTCCTTTTCTTTTTTCTCTTTCTCTCACTCTCTCTGTCTCGCCGCCTTCGGAGAAGAAAAGTGGAAGACAAAAGTCTTTGACTTATATATATATAGTATAAATTCATTTTTTTTTAAATTTACGTTTTTAATAATTAATTGTTAAAGTATGGGTTAGGGTGAGGTCCATTCCGTTTGTTGAGGTCTTGGGTCAGGGTGCTCTCTCTCCTCCAGTTATTCCTGCCGCTCTTGTCTCTGAAACTGCCTCTATTTTTGTGGCTGCTGAGCTTCCTGTCGTTCCTTTTGTTGTCCCTGCTGCTACTTCCTTTTCCGCTGACCTCGTGGATAGGGCTTTAGCCCTAAGTTTGCCAACAGTTGAAGTCGAGGTCCCTACTCCTATGTCAGTTCCAAAAACTTCAACTACTGAACTTCCAGACACTTCTCCTTTAGAAACTTCAATTGTTGATCTACCAGCGACTTCATCTGTTGAGTTATCAGGCTCCCTTTCTCCTGTTCCTACAGAGTGCTAGGACTCCTTTCTCTTACACAGACTTAGTTTTTTTTTTACTCTGCTTTTTTGAGCTTATCGATGTAAATACATCTCACTTTTCCTTGAGCTATGCTATGCATGTTGGTTTGCTTTATACTCTCCCTGCCCCCTTACTTGGAGGAGCAATTCAGTTATCCTCGAAGTAGACATGTTCTTGACTATTTACTAACTAGGAAGTTGAGGAACAGTTGGATTACTAAGTTGAAGAGCTCGTTCTTCTTGGCGGACTTGATGTTACTAGTGGTGACAAGGGGCTTGCTGGACTTGGCAAAAAGCTCTTTGCTCTAAAAATAGGGCCAATTCTCAAAAACACGGCTGAAGTTTTCACAGATTGCCATTTGCTTATGAAGCTGAGGTGGCCGTGCCAAGCAGGCAGACTACCCTTTGTAATCTAGTTTGAAAACAGCTGAGCTACTTTCACTAGGGTCTGCCATCAGTTTTGGTGCATGGATTCCAATAAAACCTTTACATAGCAATGATTGTCTGAATATATTTTTAACTTGGCACTAGATGCAAAAAAAAAAATCCCTCAATCAGCAAGAATTCTTGAGTTTAGGATTCTGAGGCGCAGATGGGTATCCTGATTGACACAAACCAATTGTTCTCCATCCTGTGATGCCTCTTTGATTTTTGCTTCACTTCTAGCAACATCTTTTATATCAATAGGTAGTGTAACCTTAGCCTTACTGATGTGATTAAGTTTCCTCATGTGAAAGTCCATCTGCTAAGTAGCCCCTTTGATTGGAACACTAGGTGTCGAGGCAATGCCTTAGACATCAACATAACACTGCTTGCTCAAACCTGTAGCATATTTTACTGTTTGGCCACTAGCAGGACCTAATTCCCTTTTTGTTTCTATGCTAAGGTCACCAAGAGGATCAATTTTTGCATTAGTTTTCTTCAGTGTTTGACTCCTTGCTTTCGCAAAGCCTCGAGTACTTCAAAGGCTAAAATGGGTACTGCTTCTCAATAGCTATTGTCTTGAGCTCGAGCTAGCACAGTATCGTGTTAACAATGCTCAGAGGTCTTCCTGAAACAACTTGGGCTCCTAGAACTAGCAAAGTTGTGATGGCAGAGTTGGGAATTGTTTTTCTCTTTATTGTGCGTGCCCAACTACTTTCTAAAAATGTAATTGCCCCCTTAATTTGGAAACTCAAAGGTCCGCCGACTTCTTTTTTTGTGCATTTCTTGATTCCTCGAATCTTGGCGTTCTTGTGAGGTTTCCATAATTTCTTGGACTTTCCTTATTCTTGGAGTCTTTTCTTGAATCTTGGAGGCTTCACGTTCTTTGCTTTCCTTTCCTCTGAATTTCTAATGGCTACCCCTCTTACTTCTTTGCTCAAGGGTCGAACTTCCTTTGGGATTAACTAGAAGTGGCATTCCAATTACTTAGTCCCTTTGGTGATGACACCCTTAGACTTGGATGAGATCAATAGGCAGTTCTTCCCTGCCTTGGACTTGCCTCTGCGAGTCTCATTCTCTGATGAGCCTTGCAATTACCTTCCTCGAGGTGAGGTTTGTTTCTTTGAAGGAGCTCTGGAGATGGGCCTTCATCTTCCCCTCCATCCTTCTATTGAGTGAATCCTGGCTTATTATGGATTATACCCTTCTCATTTTTTCCCCAGAGACTGGGGTGTTNTGACCTCGTGGATAGGGCTTTAGCCCTAAGTTTGCCAACAGTTGAAGTCGAGGTCCCTACTCCTATGTCAGTTCCAAAAACTTCAACTACTGAACTTCCAGACACTTCTCCTTTAGAAACTTCAATTGTTGATCTACCAGCGACTTCATCTGTTGAGTTATCAGGCTCCCTTTCTCCTGTTCCTACAGAGTGCTAGGACTCTTTTCTCTTACACAGACTTAGTTTTTTTTTACTCTGCTTTTCTNTGAGGATGATAAGGTCTCTTGCTTCAGCTGTTTTCGGTGGAGGCACTTTCTTTTGCATTATTTGGTTCTTGACCTTCCCCACTTTGCTTGAAGGGTGGACTAAATGCTTTTTCTTTGCCTCTAGGGATTCTTGGAGATCCACCGAGCAACATATCAGAGAGAATAGGGTCCCTCAATCTTGGGGGAGTTTATCTTACACAAGTAGGTATCTTAGGAACCTTCTTGGGCTAGGCTCTATAATGACTTGTCCTCATTTTTTNTATGCATGTTGGTTTGCTTTATACTCTCCCTGCCCCCTTACTTGGAGGAGCAATTCGGTTATCCTCGAAGTAGACATGTTCTTGACTATTTACTAACTAGGAAGTTGAGGAGCAGTTGGATTACTAAGTTGAAGAGCTCATTCTTCTTGGCGGACTTGATATTACTAGTGGTGACAAGGGGCTTGCTGGACTTGGCAAAGAGCTCTTTGCTCTAAAAATAGGGCCAATTCTCAAAAACACGGCTGAAGTTTTCACAGATTTCCATTTGCTTATGAAGCTGAGGTGGCTGTGCCAAGCAGGCAGACTACCCTTTGTAATNAGGAAGATTGGCTCCCCTAGTGCTTCCTCTTCTTCATCATCTGGTTCTTCCTTTGGGGCAATTTTGTTGTCATCTACTGGGGAAAAACTTCTAAACATGCTTTCAAAGATGGAGAAAGAGAGAGGTGGGCTGAGGGAGGAGAATGCTCACCTACGAGGCCCAAATGCTTGGGGGCGTAGGTTTCATCGTTCTTTCTTTTTGATATTTCTTTATACCCCATCACATTTGATGAGCAAGATTTACCCTCCATAGCTACCAGTTGTTTATGCACTGTAAAATTTTATCTCCTGTTAATGAATTGGATTTCTTCTTTTACCTGTAGTCCTATTAGCTAAAGATCTCGTCTTTATTTTATGAGCTGAAGGGCTCATCTTTGGTTTATGAGCTGAGGAGCTCATTGTTCCTTATGAGCTGGAAAGCTCATCTTTTATTTATGAGCTGGAGAGCTCATATTTTGTTTATGAGCTGAAGAGCTCATCTTTTGCTTATGAGTTGAAGAGCTTATCTTTTCTTTATGAGCTGGAGAGCTCATCGTTTGTTTATGAGCTGAAGAGATCATCTTTCATTTATGGGCTGGAGAGTTCATCTTTTATTTATAAGCTAAGGAGCTCATCTTATTTTTATGAGTTGAGGAGCTCATCATTTATTTTATGAGCTGAGGAGCCCATCTTAATTTTATGAGCTGAGGAGCTCATCATTAGCTTTTTAGCTACTTTAGGGAGTCACACAGGGATGAGTCAAAACATGCTGTTTTATTGAGAACAACCTTATTACAAAAGAAATTTGTTGGAAAAACCTCTTAAGATGTTCTGCATTCCAGGAATGAGGTAGTATTTGTCCCTCTTCTGTTTATAACTCATAGTTCCTAGGCCTGAC
The DNA here is from genome assembly GCA_963454935.2 of Ilex paraguariensis. NCBI lineage: Eukaryota > Viridiplantae > Streptophyta > Magnoliopsida > Aquifoliales > Aquifoliaceae > Ilex > Ilex paraguariensis. The sequence continues at coordinate 192,480 of CAUOFW020001403.1, forward strand.
CACCCTTGAGATGATGTAGGGACCTCCCAATTAGGGCCTAATTTTCTATGAATGGGGTCCTTTCTGGCAAGCAGGAGCTTTCTAAGTACTAGATCTCCAACTTTGAAACTCTTGTGTTTGACCCTCCTGTCATAGTATCTTGCTGTCTTTCTCTAGTAACTCTTAATACGATGTAGAGCTTTGTCTCTCTTTTCATACAAGAGGTCAAGGTTCAGTAGAAGTGACTCGTCATTGTGCTCAAATTTTACAAATTCAACCTTGGGGGATGGGAGTCCAACCTCGACAGGTGCCACTGCTTAAGTTCCGAAAGCCAGAGCAAATAGTGTCTCCTAAGTTGTTGACCTAGCAGTTGTTCTATAGGCCCACAGTACTTCGGGGATGTGCTCTACCCATTTCCCTTTTAGAGCCTCCAATTTAGTTTTCAAGGTTGTTTTTATAGTTTGGATGGTGACAACTGCTTGCCCATTGGACTGAGGGTGAGCAAGGGCTAAAAAGTAATTCTTTATCCCTAGCTTAGCACAAAATTTTTTGGACTTTGGGTTGTCGAATTGCTTTCCGTTGTTGAAAACGATTGCCCTAGGAATCCCAAACCTACTAATTATGGACTTCCACGTGAAAGTTTGAACCTGCTCTGTGATTGTTGCCAAGGGCTCCACCTCCCCCTACTTGGTGAAATAATTCACTCCAATGATGGCAAACTTGTACTGCCCCACACTTACGGGAAGGGGACCAAGAATGTCTAAACCCCATTGCTGGAATGGTCAAGGGCTCACTACTGATGTTAGGAGCTCTAGTGGACAATGGAAAATATTGGCGTGTAATTGACAAATTTTACACTTCTTGATCAGGTCTGTGGCATCCTTGAGCATGGTGGGCTAGTAATATCCCTGCCTTCAAGTTTTTCCTACCAGAGTCCGAACTCCGATGTTGTTACCACAAACTCCTTTATGAATTTCTCTAAGTATTTAGTTAGCATCCTCGTCTCCCAAGTATTTGAGGAAAGGTGCCAAAAAGCCTCTCTTATACAAGTCCCCCTACAAGATAGAGAATTTGCCTGACCTCGTTCTCAGTTTTGCAGCCTCCTTGAAGTCTGCTGGCAAGGTTCCACTCTAAAGGTATTCTCTGATGGGGTCCATCCAACTTGATGAGGCCAAAGCAGGGAGCACTTCTTCCTTTTTAGTACTTACTGAGGGCTCTTCTAGGTGTTCTACTAGTATCAATCTATCCAAGTTTTCCTGCGAGACAGTTACTAGTCTTGCCAATGCGTCTACTCGCGAATTCTTAGGCCTAGGAACATGCCTGATCTTAACTTGCACGAACTTCTTAATCACTTCTTGATCAACACCTGCACCTTTCTAAGATAAAGGACCATTTTCTCACCTTTGACCTCATAAGACTCCTCTATTTGCTTCACCACAAGTTAGGAGTCACTGCAAATCTCGAGTTATTCTACCTTCATTGATAGTTCAAGGTTAAGCCCAGCAATGAATGCTTCATGTTTTGCTTCATTGTTTGAAGCCTTAAACCCAAACCTAAGGCCATATTTGACATCTATTCCATCTGAGGAAGTCAAAATTAGACCAACACCACTCCCTTGAGCGTTGGCAGCTCCGTCTACTGAAAGTTTCCACACAGGGAGGTTAGGCACCAGTTGTGTTGCCTCCATAGGTGGTTCTGACTTGAACTCTACGATGAAATCTGCTAGAATCTGTCATTTGATCGTTGTTCTCAGCTTGTTCCTGATGTCGAAATCACTAANCCAGTTGTGTTGCCTCCGCAGGTGGTTCTGACTTGAACTCTACGATGAAATCTGCTAGAATCTGTCATTTGATCGTTGTTCTCAGCTTGTACCTGATGTCGAAATCACTAAGCTCAATGGCCCATTTAACCAACCTCCCCAAAGATTCTGGTTTATGCAACACTTGCTTCATCAGTTGATCTGTTGGAACCTCAATAGTATAGGCCTGAAAGTATGGCCTGAGTCTTTTAGCAGTCGTAACCAAAGCCAAGACGAGCTTCTCCATTCTTAGATATCTTTCCTCTGCTCCCCTCAAAGTCCTGCTACAGTAGTAGTCTGGCTACTGAACTCTGTCTCGCTCCCTTACTAGTGTTGCACTGGTTGAAAAATTCGAGACAACAAAGTATAGAGTGAGTACCTCTCCTTCTAGAGGACATACCAGCACTGGGGGTGAACTTAGATAATCTTTAAGGGCTTTGAATGCTTCTTTACATCGAGTGTCCTATTGGAATGCCTTCTTTAAGGTCTGGAAGAAAGGCTGACATTTGTCACTTGCCCTAGATACAAAGCGACTCAAGGCTACAATCCTTCTCGTAAGGCGCNAGGACATACTAGCACTGGGGGTGAACTTAGATAATCTTTAAGGGCTTTGAATACTTCTTTACATCAAGTGTCCTATTGGAATGCCTTCTTTAAGGTCTGGAAGAAAGGCTGACATTTGTCACTTGCCCTAGATACAAAGCGACTCAAGGCTACAACTGGACTTCTCTGGTATTGGAAGGTGGCTGCATGTCCATTATTGTCTTAACCTTTTCTGGGTTAGCTTCAATCCCTCTGCTATTGACTATGAAACCCAAAAATTTTCTCGCAGACACTTCAAAGGCACATTTGGCGGGGTTAAGTTTCATCTTGTACTCTTTGAGGACCTGAAATGATTATGCTAAATGCCCTATGTAGAGCTCTACCTTTAGTGATTTTACTAGCATGTCATCGATATAAACCTCTATGGATTCTGGAACATTCAATTTATGAGGCACTAGTAAGTGGCTCCAACATTCTTTAGTCCGAAAGGCAAGACTTGGTAGCAGTATGCTCCTTGTTCGGTTATGAAGGAGGTTTTCTCTTTATCATTTGGGATTCATTCTGATCTGGTTGTATTCAGAGAAAGCATCTATAAAGCTGAGGAGCTCGTGTCCCAGTGTGGCATCTACGATTATATTAATTTGTGGCAAGGGGAAGTTATCTTTGGGGCAAGCTTAGATGAGGTCTGTAAAGTTGATACAGAGTCGTCACTTGCCATTGATCTTCTTGACAAGGACCACGTTCGCCAGCCAAGTATGGTAGTCTACTTCTCTAATGGCTTTGGCATGAAGAAGTTTGCCGACTTCCTCGTTGATTACCTTTTGGAGTTCTAGGGCAAAACTTCTTTGCTTCTGTTTAACGGGTTTGCAGGTGGGATTCACTTTGAGCTTGTGTGTGATGACCGAAGGGTTGATGCCCTCCATGTCTTCTTGCTTCTAGGCAAACACTTCCATATTTTCTTTCAGGAACTGGATGAGAAGGTCTTTAATCTCTCTGCTCAGTTTAGACCCTACATAGACAAGGTGTTCTGGTTCCTTATCAAGCTGAACTAGTTCCAACTCTTCTGATGGCGTTAGTCTAGTGTCCAGCTCATCTCTCATGTCGAGCTTATCTAGTTGAATATTTTTGACTTCTTTCTTCTTGACAGACGCCATGTAGCACTCCCGTGTCACATGCTGGTCTCCTTGGACCACATCAACTCCATTTTCTGAAGGAAACTTCATAACCAGGTGATAAGCAGAAAGTATAGCCCTCATTGCATTGAGGGAATGTCTCCCAAGCAGCAAATTGTATGTTAAAGGTGCATCAACTACCAAGAACTTCATAGTAATGGAAGCCTGACAGGGAGGGTCCCCCATCGTGAGCACAAGTTGTATTGACCCCAGGGGTAACACCTTCTCTCCTGAGAATCCTAACAAATGGGTGCTTACTGGCTTGAACTTTTCTCTGCCTATACCCACCTTGTCAAATGCTGGCACAAAGATGGTGTCCATAGAGCTTCTGTTGTCAATTAGAACTCGATGAACAGTTCTATTAGCAACGACGGCTCTTGCCACTAAGGGATCATCATGGGGATATTGGTAGCCCTCTAGGTCTAAATCTGAGAAAGTAATAACTGCGCTCAGTCGTGGTGCCTTGGACACGGTCTGCACCTCTAGCGCCTCATCAGTCCTAATTCTGCGCAGGTGAGATTTTCTAGCTGAGCTGGATTCCCCACCTCCTGCAAATCCTCCAGATATCACTTTGATCTCTCTTAGAGATTGCTGATGTTGCGCAGGAGCTTGTTGTTGAGGTGTTGGAGGTGGTTGAGCTCGATTTTGATTGTCATTGGTCAAAAAATGTCTCAGTTGCCCTTGTTGGATCATGCATTCAATTTCTTTCTTTAGCTGGATGCAATCATCGGTGTGGTGGCCATAGTCTCTGTGGTATTCACAGTACTTGGTGGGATCTCTCTTTGCTGAATCCGCCTTCATCTGAGGTGCCCATCTGAGGAACTTTTCATTATGTACTTCATACAGGATCTGCGATATCATTGTGGTGAGAGGAATGAGTTGTTGAGGTGCATACCTCAGTTATAACTCTAGTTGTGGAGGACCTAGACGATCTCTAACATCTCCCCTTCTTTTGAGGGAGCAATCTCGGTCTCTTCTTGGAGACCTATCTCGTCCTCTTTCTTTCCTGGGACTTCGATCCCTCTTTTTTTCTTCCTTCACCTTTTCCTTCTGTGAGGAGGAGTACCCTACCTTTGAGAGAAGGGCTTCTTCACCATTAATATACTTTTTTGCTTTAGCCAGCACCTCTGTCATGCTTGCTTGCGGGTTCTTTGATATTGAAAACATCAAATCTTTCGACTGCATTCCTAAGCCAACAATGAAAGCAGTGATAGTGAACTTCTCATCTGGAACGTCTACCTTTAGGGATTCTGAGTTGAACCTTTAGATATAAGACCGTAGGTTCCTGTTGGGTCCCTGTTTCACATTCAATAGTTGGTAACTCGGCTTTCGGTAGGTCCAAGCTCCTATGAAATGCGATAGAAGAATATGGAGAGCTCTTTGAAGGAAGAGATTGACGTCGGAGGAAGCCTGTTGAATCAGGCTAGGGCTGAGCCTTTTAGCCTAATGGCGAAGGCTTGGCATCGCCCAGGGTCCTAATATCCATGCAATTCCATCTGATTTTTGTAGGTTTCGAGGTGGTCCATAGGATCTTTAGTCCTATTAAATGTCTCTATCTGGGGCATTCTGAACTTTGGAGGGAGGGAAAAATGCAACACCCCAGCAACGAATGAGGACTTGGTTTGCTGCACTAACGCATCCATTGTCATTGGGGTCTTACCTTTCACAACTTTCTTCATGCGACTGAGCTCTTGCTGGATATCACGAAAGCGTTGCTCCTAATATTGCTCTCTTCTTTCTTGCTAGAAAGGGAGAAAATTATTTTTCTTGATCCCTTCATTCTGACTGTCCCTTTTCATCTTCATCATTCCTAGGAGGCAGAAAAGGGCGTGGCTATTCTCACCCCCTTCGTTAACTAATTTATAAGGGTCAAGGTGTCGATGCTCTCCCTGCGAAGGACCTCCTTAGGCTGGTTTAGTCTACTGAGGACCTTGCAAAAGCTTCAAAAGCTCTTCGTTCTGCCGAAGCAGACGTTGGTTTACTAGACGACGAACCTCCAATTCATTATTCGTTGGGGGATCGATCACAAGGGGATCAATTTCAGAGGTGGGGAAGAAATCCTAAGGGTTTTTGTGTTGCCCGTCGCCAATGGCTTCTTGTTGGTTTTGGATCCGCGAGGGATTCATCTGATTTCTGCTCATATTACGTGTTGAGACCATCAATCACTTAAAAATCAGCGTATTTGTAACAAGAACAATCGTTTCCATAGACGACGCCAAACTGATGGTGTGTTGAACATGGGTGAGCAAAATGCGATTTGTATAATTAAGATTTGGCTCAAGCTTCTGAGCTCTAGAGGATTACAACAAGATCCTTTATTGGGGATTTGAGACAATTTACACAATGAAGTTATAGTGGTTCCCTAACTTGAGAGCTCGGCTAATCCACTCTTTAATGGAGTCTCTTACTCCTTGGGTCTATAATCATTAAGCTATTTACAGAGTGTTTTCTTTGATACAATTGGGATGGTCCACCCCGCATTGGAGTCATTGTCCACTATTTATAGTCTAATTCTTAACTTTATGGGATCTGCAGCGAGATCTTCGCCTTCCATCCATAGGCTCTCCCTCAATTTTGGAAGAGGATCTTTGTTAGTCAAGAGTTTAGCACCTTGATTATAGTTTTTTGCTATTTTGGGGATGTCTCCTGTTAGCCAGTTGTTCCCTTCTCATCTCCTTTACTATTTCCTACGAAGGGAGTTAGAGATCTGGACCTCTGAGTCATGGGTTCCTTATCTGACCTCCTTATTTGACCTCGTCTCCTGAGCTCGTACTTAGTTAAAATCCTTTCCTTGTATCATTACTATGAAATCTGTATAAAGATTATACAAATCCGGATTTTGTTTAAATAAACTAGCATAGAAATTTTATCTTTGTCGCATTCCACCGAACACTAAGCGGAGAGAAAAGAGAGAAAGAGTTTACCTGATAAAGAAAGTATCGATGAGAAAAGACAGACAGCCGTTGAGATCTAAGTAAAAGACGAATAGAACTGCAAGCATGTGAGAATTTATGATCGTTGGAAAAAAAATTATGGTATTTGGATCTCCTTTCCTTTAGGTTTAGAAAATGGTTTATCTTTATTTGGTATAAGTACGAGTCTACTAGTAGAGAAAAAATTTAAGTTATTTTTATTCAAATTTAAAATTTTCAGAAAAGACGAGAAACTCCGTCAACAATTAATCATCTTAACCCAAAAACGAAAAACACCGAATCATGTGGGTCCACACGGCATGTTGTATTGAAAACAACAGNCAATTAATCATCTTAACCCAAAAACGAAAAACACCGAATCATGTGGGTCCACACGGCATGTTGTATTGAAAACAACAGGCGTTTTCCATCCACGGTTTTCTGCAGCGCAAACAAAACTTGCACCATTTATTATAAAACGGGCCAGATTACAAGTATAGAAAAATTTGTATCATCAGTACTAGAGAAAGAGGTTAAAAGAGGAGTATTAAATATTTCAGTCAGTTTTGGTCCCCATGAATAACCCGATGGAGGACTTCACTTCAAAAAATGGCGATTTCAGCGAAGCAACTCTGATTCCCTTTCATTAGAGCTTCTGGGTTTGTTCTTAATCACTATTTCTCTTTCATGGCTGTCTTTTCTTTATAAAAATTTGTGGGTATGCGAAAATTCGAGCTGATTGTGACAAAATCCGATCAGACAATCTTCATTTCTCTGTGTGTGCTGTGTCTATGCAGGCGCACCAGAGACATTTTAAAATTTATGTTTTTGTCGGTTTACCATGTTTACCAAAGATTTTAGTGTATGAATCTGAATCTATAATTTTTTTTTTGAGACCTGATTGTATTGTTGCCACATTGAATTTTTTTTCCATAGTTTCAGATGGATTTAGTGTTCAATGAGAAGTTCTTGCTTTTGGGTCTCGGAGAGCTTTGAATGCTACATTCTTCAAAGTTTGAGGTGCTGACTGTAAAATCATACCTGATTTCCTCAGTTAAATATGGTGTCACATTCTGAATAATCCATAGTTTCCTAACATTTTCTTAGTCACATTCTGAAGTAAGTACTAATGCACTGGTTTATTTGATCTGATAGTCTATCAAACTAAACAATATTAGGGAATTCAAATCATAAATGTAATCAGTCTGGCCCTTAAGTGGCATTGTCCATCATTTGACACAACCTTTTGTTTTTCTTGTTAGTTGGAAATATTTACTAATAGAATGTCTAAACTGGTTTGAAGCCTTGGTAGTAAGTACTTATAAACCTTGGTAGTAAGGAGTACAAGGGTTGTAAATATTTCATTGAATATTTACTAATAGAACATTATTGAAGAAAAATATTTTCTTGTTCATTGAATTCTACACTTGTATATACTCGCACAAAGGCTTGTAAGTTAAGAGAAAAAGGAGTACAAATGTAATACCAAGGCTTGTAAGTTATTTATTTGCACTTGTGCTAGGTCAGTTAATTAAGTCGGCTGAGAAGCAATTTGGCATTTATTTGGGAACAGGAATATCGTTTCTTCAAGTGACTTCAAATGTTCCTTGAAGTCCGGGTTTGTAGTTAAGTTCTATTGTCTCTGGTTATCTCCTGATCAATTATTTGTTTGATGGTTATCTACAAAAAAAATTTGTTTGCTCATCATCCTCTTCTAGTTCAATTGGTCCATTTTCTGTTTTTCGCTTCTGCAAAGTGCAAACTAAATAATGTCTTTGCACATAGAATTGTATGCAAAATGGCCAGTATATGTATGCAGTTCAATTTGTCAAAAGATTCACACAATATGATTTACCCTATGAAATAGAGCTTCTTTTGTCCCCCTGGTTTTATTTAATTTGACTTGTGGAATCCTTCACATTTTGACTGGAGTTGGTGCTCTTTGTATGGCATATTGTCATCTTGGGTTATGTCTCAATTTACTTTTTGACTCTACCTTGGAGACTGCTAGAGACTCAATGCTAAGACAAACATTCCAAACTCCATATTGCAGATATTGGTGTTCATACAGAATCAGAAAAAGGGAAAGGGAGCCCAACCCATGTGCACAAGTAGAGAGAACTATAAAAGATTTTTAAAAAATAGTTGACTTAAGATGACACATTGAAAAGCCAAGGAAATGAGAGAGGAAAGATGAAAAAAGAGAAGGGGGGTGTCAGTTGTGGAAACTTAGATTAAAAGAAGAGAATTCATATGTAGAAAAGGAAGAGAGAAATCGAATATTCCATGATAACAATAAATAGTTACAATAAACACTATATATAAAACCCTACTACAATAGAAAGACTAATATACCTCTAATGATAAATAAATATAAATATAAATACAATCGTAGCACCTTCCCTCAAACTCATGATGTGACAATAAGAAGTATCGAGAGTTTGTCAAGAAGAAAACGAAACACAATATAGTGTGTGAGACTTCTTGAAAAGATCAGCCAATTGCATAGTAGAAGAAACAAAGGGTAAAGAAATAGTCTCAAGCAAAAGATGGTGAAGCAAAAAATGATAGTCGATCTCGGTATGTTTAGTTCGCTCGTGGAAAATAGAATTGTGTGCAATTTGAATAGCACTCTTGTTATCACAATATATAGAAGTAGGAGCAAAAAATAGAAACTCCGAGATCATCAAGTAACCATCTCAGCTAAACTATCTCTGACGTGATAGTAGTCATAGCACGATATTCAGTCTCAGTAGTGGAACGAGCGATAATAGTATATTTCTTGCTCCTCCAAGAAATTAGAGAATCACCCAAAAAGATGCAGAAACCAGTTGTGGATTTACGATCCATGTCATTACTTGCCCCATCAGCATCAAAATAGGCATGAAACTCCAAATAAGAAGTGGAAGAAAACAACAAACTCTTTTTATAAAGTGCCCCGATGCAAAATACGAAGAACTGCACCCAGTGAACTGTAGTAGGAGAAGAGACAAATTGATTCACAACATGAACAACATAAGCAATATCAAACCGGGTCACATTGAGATAGACCAAACTACCAACAAGAATTCGATGCATAGTGGGATCAACTAAAGGGACACCATCAATAGAAGTGTAATGTGCATTAAGCTCGAGGGGAGTCTCAACAGTCTGAGAATCTGTTAATTGAGCCCTATCGATAACATTAGCCGCATACTTTGACTGAAAAAAAAAGATAACCCTTAGGTAACGAAGTTACTTCACTGCCCAAAAAATAACAAAGGCGGCAGAGATCCTTCATCTCAAACTGTTGCTGTAAATGGGCTTTCAAAACTGAGATGTCACCATAATCATCATTAGAAATAATCATATCATCAACATATAGAAGAAGAACAATCTGACCAACAAAAGTAGACCGAAAAAAAGAACATAATCATGATTACTGGAATGAAAATCCAAGTCATAGATTATAGTAGAGAACTTTTCAAACCATGCTCGAGGAGTCTGTTTGAGATCATACAAAGCTTTTTTAAGTTTGCATACCTCATCCGGAGCGTGATGGAGACCCGGGGGAGGAGCCATAAAAACCTCTTCAGCTAATACGAACTGTGGTCATCTTTGTAACTGGAGCAAATATCTTCTCATAATCAATACCATATTCTTGAGACTTGTGTAAAACCCTTGGCAATCAATTTGACTTTATATTTTTGAACTAAACGATCAACATTAGTTTTAATCTTATAAACCCACCGATAACCAACAACAGGATTATCAGTGAGTAAAGGCACAAGATCCCATATCCCAGTTCTATGTAGTNCTGACTTTATATTTTTGAACTAAACGATCAACATTAGTTTTAATCTTATAGACCCACCGATAACCAACAACAGGATTATCAGTGAGTAAAGGCACAAGATCCCATATCCCAGTTCTATGTAGTGCAGAAAGTTCTTCATTTATAGCCTGTTGTCAAATATGATCAACAACAGCTTCTTTGTAGGAGGTAGGTTTAGGTAGAGAGTGAATAGAAGAAGGAGAATAACAAATGTGAGAAAAACTAAGGTGATCTGGACACTTATGAATATGCTTTAGATAGTGAGAAGAAGGAGGATTCATNGAACAGCTTCTTTGTAGGAGGTAGGTTTAGGTAGAGAGTGAATAGAAGATAAAAGGAAACAATAATCAAAAGAATAACAAATGTGAGAAAAACCAAGGTGATCTGGACACTTATGAATATGCTTTAGATAGTGAGAAGAAGGAGGATTCATGTCATCAAAAATCGATGAAAACTTGGTCGAAAGAGGTGGAGGTATTGTTCCAGTAGAAGAGTTAGTCTTATTCCTACGATAATAAGTGTGAACAATAGAAAGAGGCAAAACTGAAGAAGAGAAAAACTGAGATGAAGAACGAATGTTAGAGGTGAGTATGTCTTGAATGTAAGAATCACTAGAAATATCATCACAGGAAGGATCAATGTAAATCTGGTCTGATTTATTAAATGTGTTAGAAGCAGTAAGAATGGAAAAGAAAGGAATGTGCTCAAGAAAAATCACATGCCTAGATTCATACAATCTTTTTGTAATAGGGTCATTATAGTGCTACCCTTTTTAGCCTTCTTCATACCCAAGAAAAACACACATAGTAGATCGAGGATCAACTTATTTCGTTCAGTTTTAGGAAGAAGAACAAAAAAAGGACAACCAAAGACACACAATGAAAAGTAATCAGGAGGTTTACTATATAACCGTTCAAAAGGAGAAACACTCGAAGTAATAATAGTTCCATCAGATCTCTGTATTCCCCACCCTAATCACACCCAAGACATTAATAACTGTAGAATATTATGCGTGAATCATGACACGAAAAGCAGCAAAGATTGAGAAAAATTCAGATCTCCAACAATATTAGGTATAATCATCAATAAATAAGTATAGTATCGAGACCCCTTGTTGGTGGCAATGGGATCAGGACCCCACACATCCGAATGCACGAGGTCCGCAAAGAGCAGAAAGGTAGTAGAACTATTCTTAAAAGGTGAAGTCATGAATTTGACAAGTTTTTACCACTACAATTAGAAATATCATGACTACTTAAATTTTCCAAAGCACCAGTAGAAACTAAAAACCTTAAACGAGAACTTGAAATATGCCCTAAGATGAGAATGACATAAATAAAACACTGAAGCTTTAGGGCTCAAACGAAAGGAAGAAAAATCAATAGAAGAAGCAGCCATAGCTGGAACATGCATTTTCTCCAACACATACAGTCCTCCAACTCTATGACCTGTCCTAATAAACTTCTTGGAATAAGGATCTTGCACAATACAACTAGTAGAAGATAATTGAATAGTGTAACCAAGATCACAAAGTTGACTAATAGAAATCAAGTTCAAAGATAAAAGTGAAGTAGTAATATATCCAACACCTGTTATCCACATGGGAGTACCATTAACAGCCATAATACTAATAGAAGAAGGGGGAGATGATGTGGAAATAAAAAATGATGGATCATTAGTTATATGATGTGTAGCACCTCAATCAAACACTCAAGTGGACTGAGATATACTTAAAGGAGCTGATGAACATCAAAAAGAGATAAGCCTATATTGAAAGAAACATCCATATATGTTGTAACTGGTGAATTTTCACTTTTCATAATTTGAAATTTCTGGAAGTTTTGGGCCTGAATCTGAAATTTCAGAATTTTCAGAGGCTGAATCTGAAATTTCAGAAATTTCAATGGTTGAATCTAAAATTTCAGGAACTTCAGGGGCTGAATCTGTAATTTCTGATACTTTGAATAGCAAAAACCGTAGCAGAAAACCATTGGTACCATTATCCAAGCTTACAATGCCCAAGAGAAAGACTAAAGTACCCCTAATGATAAATAAACGTAAATGTAAATACAATCTTAACAAACCGGTCAAGTAAAGTCTCACAATTTCTTGCACTCTTTAGGATGGAGTCATGCTGTCCAAAGGACATTGATGGAATCCCTGCTGACACCTTGAGTAACTGAGAGAAAACTAAAGATGTCTTACATTTGATAGTGCACAAAGAATCCTCTTAACAGCAAATTGGTTTATTTGTCATACTAAAAAATTGGGGCTCAAGTAGACTTCTATAATAAAGTTTTAGAAGCCTTGGTGACAANTACTAAAGATGTCTTACATTTGATAGTGCACAAAGAATCCTCTTAACAGCAAATTGGTTTATTTGTCATACGAAAAAATTGGGGCTCAAGTAGACTTCTATAATAAAGTTTTAGAAGCCTTGGTGACAAAAGGCTGCTCGCCAGGCAGAAAAAATGAAATATGCCATCGAGTATTCAAGCAAAGTATCTCTGGGAATGATCCCTTTCTCTTCTAGGCAGTAATCTGTAACGCCCCAAAAACCCCCGTGGGTGACATTACATTCTAAAAACCATTTACCGTATGAGAGCATTAAGTAAAATTCATCACGACGAAAGTTTCATTCATCAACCATTCATATTTTAACAAAATTTGGGCAGAGTCTCCTTTGTACGGGGAGCTCTACCCAAAACACAACCTGTACAATTATATTACAATTGACCACACCGGGTCCACATATGCATAACTATTGACCACACCGGGTCCATTTTTCCATCATAAAATAAACTTGCATTCATCATATGTCATATCCACACTATCATCCCAAATTAATAGGTCTAATCTTGGCCTTTACATCTCCAAAATGTAATAATATAACGCAGCGGAAATAACAGAAATGAACTAGAGTTCAAAAGGATATTCTAAGCATAATCTAGTCTAGAACAAAATAAAAGTGTCGCTCTAAGCGTCCACCTCGGGATCCACATCCCCGTCAAGCGGAGTCTTCCAATGGGTGGGCTCCTCGGCTCCTAACTCCTCCTCAAGTGTGAAATCTGAAAAAATTTTATTTGTAGGGGGTGAGCACGAAGCTCTGTAGCAAAATCCTCTCAACTCAAACAAGGTTTGAAAAACATAGCAAACGGTCGGTCTCATTTCACAACTAACATATATATAGGTTTGGAATGAAAACAGTGACATTTTAAAAGAGATCTCAAGTTTAAACAATAGCAATAATCAGTTAAAAGAATAAAGTGAGTTTAGCATCGATAAACAAAATTCTAATTTAAGCTATTTAAGAAGGGCTTCTCCCTAAGCATTGTCCCATACCAATGCATCGGCAAGAACGACCCAACTCCCGATTCCATGTATTTTTGGTTCATCCCCGTACCATGTATGTTGATTGCTTCTCGTGAATCTACCTAACGATCATGCCTAGTCCACCAATTCCAACCAACAATCACAAATCTCTTTAGGAAGGGCGTGTACCGTCTCCTACGGCATTGACGAAATCCTCCCAAGGTGTCTAGTATACTAACCCTTTTCCTCGGTGTATATGTGAACAATAGTGATCGCGAGCACAACAACGATCCACTACGAGCATTAGGCAACCATCTCACCCCCCATTGGGATAGACTAACCTCTAACACTCTACGGCATCTCTCGAAGGTAATCCAAGTCCATCACAACAACCATACAATGAGGAAATCAAGAATATTCACAATTCACAACAATTTCCCAAATATAGTAAAATCCCCAATTTTGTTTTCACATTTGTCATATAATCGAATAATCCAAGAAAATATGCAAGAGATCGTAATCTATATCATTGTGTTATACAATATTCAACACTAAAGTTTTAAAATCAAAGACAAAGAAGAAATTAGGAGAAAATCCCCTTTTCTTGAAAACTAGGGCTTTGAAGATAAAAAAAAAATCAATAGAGCTTTGGTGGTTACCCACCCTTCATATTGTTCAAAACATGGCATTTATTACAAATAGAACAAGAATCATGTATTTCATATTATATATATGAGAAGGAGAGTGAAGAAACATATATCTATATACATATATATATCTATAGATATATATCTAGCCTCAATGTGAGAGATTGAGAGAAAATCCCCTACCTTAAATCAAGATTCCAAGCTAAGACCCAAGCTTCAAGACCTTCTTGCTCTCCTTTCTTTTCCTCTTAATCTTCTCCTCCTAGGGTTTCAAAAGATTTGGGTGAGAGGGTAGCAAGAATGGAAGAAAATGGGAGGAGAATGTATTCTTGAAGAATTTGAAGTTTTGATTTCTACAAGGTATAAATCCCTCTTGATTGGTATTTCTATCTTCCTCTCTTCCTCTAAAATGGTTCCTAGGGTTTGGAGGGGTGAAATGAATGCTAAAGGGACGACATTAGGTTTTTATAGGGCAAGAAAATCGAGCAAAACCCGATATTTTCTGTTCAGAAAAAATCGGGTTTCCTTCGTACTGTTCACAGATTTTTGGTGCGACTTCCAGGTCAGTTTTGACCCATTTAGAGGTCGAATTGGAAATTTTTCATGAAATACACTTTTGTAGCCCTAGATGTCTAATATTTCCTGTCAAAATTTCAGATCAATTGGACATCAAAATATAAAGTTATGATCAAAATACTAAGCAGTGTCTATCACCCCTTTTTACCCAATTTCACTCCAATTTGGTTTTACTTCTAAAATACTTCCTAACTTCTAATACATCCCATATTACCTCTCCCAATGTTTTCCGACCTCCCGAATTCAATGGTAATGTTATTTTGATAAAAAAAAATTAATATATTTATTTAGTTACCCTTATCAATCTTAAACACATCCAAAAAAAAAAAAAATTAAGTTTGACCCAAAAGTCAATCCGTTCGAAACTCAAACTTCATGATTAATATTTCAACAATGATTCTAAGTTTTTATCCTCATTTTATTCATATTTGGAAAAATCTTAAGATATTAGTATTCTTATTTAATTTTAGTACAGGGAATTACATAATCACTTCTGGATAACTAGCAGCTTGTGAGATAGCTCACGCTTTAATATTTTCTTTTTACCACTCAGAAATCTTTCGGGACTCCCTGCATGTTTTTTTTTTTTTCTGTTTAAGAATAGTTTTAGCTATTATTAAATTTCTTAGCTTCCAGATTCGATTAATCTTCAATTCTTCATTAGGTTGGGAAAGATGCATGATCCAAAGTCATGACTCTTTGTTTAAGCTAGCCATTTATTTGTTGCTGCTAGATGCTTCAAAACTGGACCCTGTAATCAAGCATTAGTTCTTAATCCCCAAGTCTTAATTTCCTGATAATTTTTGACACTCAGACCTGATGGTTCACTTGCTGTGTCTAGTCCTAGTAACATGGAATTTGTTGGAAAGAAACGGTGAAAGTAGGAGTTACGAAGCCATTCACTGCATGTGACAAGAATTTGACCGAAACTCATTTGCTACAAACATATGTTTGGAACTTGTTTTTTCTTTTCCCCCTTTTTCAATTCTTTATAAATCACACCTTCAGACAATATTATGTTTTACCATGAATTCATTCCTAGTATTATCATCTTTTACAAATTTTTGTTCTTAAGGGAGTGAGTTCTAAGTTGGTTTTATAGCATACAATCATCCAGATCTTATCTTTTAACCCCATGGATGCATTTGATTCCCACAGGGTTATATATTCAAATGCAGGACTTGTGCGATTTACCAAGGGAGCTGATTGACATGCTGAATCAGTTGGTGTTCTAAGGATCTTACTCAAATATAGAACAGAAGTGGTAGACTGAAGTTTCCTAAGCAAAATTCCAGAATCTGAACACCTGGAACCGGTGGGCGGAATCATCTTTAAAATGTCTATATTAACAAAGTTACGCTGCATCACAGTGGATGTTACTGGTACACTAATCGCTTACAAAGGAGAACTTGGTGACTATTATTGCATGGCAGCCAAATCTGTGGGACTGCCTTGCCCAGACTATAACCATACGCATGAGGGCTTTAAGCTGGCATACACAGACATGGCAAGAAAGCATCCGTGCTTTGGGTTTGCTGAAAAGATTCCCAACATCATATGGTGGAAGACTTGTGTGAGAGATTCCTTTATCAGGGTATGATATTTCATTATCATATACTATCAGGTCATTGCTTATTGAATTATCCAGCCTGTCACCGAAATAGTACGTAACATAATGTTGTATTGATTCTAAGGAAAAGCAAGGAATGTGTGTTAACTCCCTGTTTTCATGTGTCGGTGTGACAACGCAGAACTCCTCACACAGTGATGCATTGTGCAGCAGCATAGTATGCTGTCTAACAAAACAAACATTTGTTGAAAATCTCCAGCCTGTATCTTGCTTTAAGTCCATTTTTTTTTTTTTACCATGTTCCTTCAGCTTTTCGGAGAATAAATTGAATCCCTTATGGTGACAGGCAGGATATGATTACGATGAGGAGACATTTGAGAAGGTGTTCAAACGCATATATGCAAGCTTTGGTTCTTCTGCACCTTATACCATCTTTCCAGATTCCCAGCCGTTCCTTAGATGGGTTCGTAAAAAGGGTCTAACAGTTGGTATTGTTAGCAATGCTGAGTATCGGTATAAGGATGTAATTCTTCCGGCCTTGGGACTAAATCAGGTAAAAATGTTAGGATAATGGGAAGTGTAAAATCGAAGAGATCTTGTAATGTTGCAATAATATAAAATACTGTTTCAAGTTAACTGTATATTCAGGTCTTGATGTTGATGTGAGGAGTATGTGTCTTGATACTCTCTCTCATGGCTTTTTGGTATTCAGGGATCTGAGTGGGACTTTGGTGTGTTCTCTGGTCTCGAAGGAGTACAGAAGCCTGACCCAAGAATATATGAGATTGCCTTGCAAAGGGCTGGAAATATTGCCCCAGAAGAAGTTCTCCACATTGGTGACAGCTTCCGTAAAGACTATTTGCCAGCAAAAAGCATAGGGATGCACGCGCTATTGTTGGATAGGTTTAAGACGCACGATGCTGAAAACTGGAGGAAATCTGGTGCTACTGTCCTCCCTGATCTGGTAGCTGCTCAAGAGTGGCTCATTGCCGAGAAATTGAGTTATTGACTTCCTAAGTTAACTTGTATACACATTGATTATGGTAGAAGATTGTATATCACTTGGCTCTTCATAATCTCCCTATAGACTCTGCACTGAAATGATTNATAACATAATGTTGTATTGATTCTAAGGAAAAGCAAGGAATGCGTGTTAACTCCCTGTTTTCATGTGTCGGTGTGACAACGCAGAACTCCGCACACAGTGATGCATTGTGCAGCAGCATAGTATGCTGTCTAACAAAACAAACATTTGTTGAAAATCTCTAGCCTGTATCTTGCTTTAAGTCCATTTTTTTTTTTTTACTATGTTCCTTCAGCTTTTCGGAGAATAAATTGAATCCCTTATGGTGACAGGCAGGATATGATTACGATGAGGAGACATTTGAGAAGGTGTTCAAACGCATATATGCAAGCTTTGGTTCTTCTGCACCTTATACCATCTTTCCAGATTCCCAGCCGTTCCTTAGATGGGTTCGTAAAAAGGGTCTAACAGTTGGTATTGTTAGCAATGCTGAGTATCGGTATAAGGATGTAATTCTTCCGGCCTTGGGACTAAATCAGGTAAAAATGTTAGGATAATGGGAAGTGTAAAATCGAAGAGATCTTGTAATGTTGCAATAATATAAAATACTGTTTCAAGTTAACTGTATATTCAGGTCTTGATGTTGATGTGAGGAGTATGTGTCTTGATACTCTCTCTCATGGCTTTTTGGTATTCAGGGATCTGAGTGGGACTTTGGTGTGTTCTCTGGTCTCGAAGGAGTACAGAAGCCTGACCCAAGAATATATGAGATTGCCTTGCAAAGGGCTGGAAATATTGCCCCAGAAGAAGTTCTCCACATTGGTGACAGCTTCCGTAAAGACTATTTGCCAGCAAAAAGCATAGGGATGCACGCGCTATTGTTGGATAGGTTTAAGACGCACGATGCTGAAAACTGGAGGAAATCTGGTGCTACTGTCCTCCCTGATCTGGTAGCTGCTCAAGAGTGGCTCATTGCCGAGAAATTGAGTTATTGACTTCCTAAGTTAACTTGTATACACATTGATTATGGTAGAAGATTGTATATCACTTGGCTCTTCATAATCTCCCTATAGACTCTGCACTGAAATGATTTGTTTTTTTCAAATGAGAAATCAGGGAAGTTATAAGAGAAATGAAAGCCTAAATTCCAAGTGAGTGCTGGTACCTTGTGCTTCCCAACCCAAGCTGTCCAAATCTCTCCTCATTTGTGATGAAGAATTATTTTTTTTTCTCACAAGCCACAACTAAAACAATAGAAAGGTAAAAAAATTTCCTTCTCTTACCCTCACTTCTGGCGTCAATTCTTCAGTACATGTCTGCCACTTCTAACTTGTTTCTTCTGTCCTCCTGTTAGAATTTAGACGTTCTCATCCTTTTAGTATAGAGCAAAAAGATATGATGTTGGATGATGGAATGTTCGTCTCAAGATTATCTACATGATAAAAAAATGCTTAGAATGGCTATGGATCAATTAAGTCGAGCACCTCATTTCCACACAAGCCAATGTTTTTTATGGGCTGACCGACGGCAGNCCTGTTAGAATTTAGACGTTCTCATCCTTTTAGTATAGAGCAAAAAGATATGATGTTGGATGATGGAATGTTCGTCTCGAGATTATCTACATGATAAAAAAATGCTTAGAATGGCTATGGATCAATTAAGTCGAGCACCTCATTTCCACACAAGCCAATGTTTTTTATGGGCTGACCGACGGCAGCGAACGTTAACCAGAGTATATTGGTTTAATACAACAAAATGAGAAAAATGGGTTGAGACAAATTTTGTCCAAGGAGAAGGCAGTATAATTTTTTCTTTTCTTTTCTTTTTTTCTTTTAATACGAAACACAAACTTTATTAACGAAAATGAAATAATGNCGACGGCAGCGAACGTTAACCAGAGTATATTGGTTTAATACAACAAAATGAGAAAAATGGGTTGAGACAAATGTTGTCCAAGGAGAAGGCAGTATAATTTTTTCTTTTCTTTTCTTTTTTTCTTTTAATACGAAACACAAACTTTATTAACGAAAATGAAATAATGCATATTATTGTACTAAATAGGTGGACAAATCCTCAGAGCAAAGCATTACCAACCCAAAAATACATGAGAATCAAACTATGAAACACGCCAAGCATTCCCCCCTGCCAAAATACAAAACAGTGGAGTTCCGTGAAACTCTTTAGTAACAGTGGCACAAAACGATGCTAAAAATTAACTCCGTCCCGTCCCCATAAGCTATCCACCACTTTACATTTATTGACAATAAATTCTACATTTCTCTCCAACCAAAGAGTCGACATAATTGCTAGAATTCCACATTCCATAATGATNAACTCCGTCCCGTCCCCATAAGCTATCCACCACTTTACATTTATTGACAATAAATTCTACATTTCTCTCCAACCAAAGAGTCGACATAATTGCTAGAATTCCGCATTCCATAATGATCCTTTTTTTGCTTCTCCGAAAACCATTATAGGTCTCAACAAACATGGTGGAGAAGGCTCNACATTCCATAATGATTTTTTTTGCTTCTCCGAAAACCATTATAGGTCTCAACAAACATGGTGGAGAAGGCTCTAGGAGCAGTCCAACTCAACCCTGCCACTGAAAACAATTGGATCCACAGAGATATAGCAACAGGGTAATGGGGAAAACAGATGATCCACAGATTTGTGATTATTACCACGTAGCTCATAGAAACCAGCCCCTATGCATGAACAAAGGAATATATTGTTTTCAACATAGAAAGCAATCCCATTGGGAAAAAAATCCATCGCTAGTTTTTGACAGAACTTACAAAATGAAGCACACAACTTAACCTACCACAAATAAGTCTGGAAACTTCAGGAGAATATTTTGAGTTTTAAGAAGCCTCAGGGGCTGGTTGGGTCATACCAAATTTCACTAACAACTTGCTCAGGGCTTCTGGAGAGCACACCTGATACTTCACTTTACCAGAAGAGAGGAATACTTCAGACAGTTCAAGCTTCTCTGAAGTAAGACTTGTGCTGTCCATTGTCTTACTGAGCACCTTAAGTGCAAGTTGTACCGCCTCTTCTCTTGTCATATCATCCTTGTAGTCCTGCTTAAGCATTGATTGAGACGCCTGATTGTTTGCTCCAATGGCTGCAGCCTTCCAGCCACCATAGTTTCCGCTTGGGTCACTCATGTAAAGCTGGAAGCCATAATTTTTATCCCAGCCAGCAAACAGAAACGAAACACCAAATGGACGGAGTCCACCAAACTGCGTGTAGCCTTGTTTCGTGTCACATAGAGACTGGACTAGCTGCTCAACGGGCATGGGCTCTTGGTAAGCAAAAGTATAGCGCTGTGCTTGGACCCTGGCTGTGTTGATAAGAATGTTGGCATCAGACATTATTCCAGCCACAGCACATGCTACATGGTCATCAATCTTGTACATCTTCTCAGGTGATGTTGAGCTTTGAAGGAGCTTGGAAGTGACTTTCTTTTCACCTATCAACACAACCCCATCTTTGGACAATATGCCTATGGCAGAACCTGCATTTCCAATGGCCTCCATTGCATACTCAACCTGGTAGAGACGACCTTCTGGGGAGAAGATCGTTGTACGGCTATCATACCTTCGCGACATCTGACATTTTGCAGTAAAGACGTTAAACAACTACTCCAGGGTAAAACATGTGATTGATACTGAAGATTTATCGTAAGGATATGAAAATAAGAGATGCATGGCAAATTCTGAATAACCAAACAATCATTGTAACAATGGAGGTGAGAAATAACTATCATGATATGTTTTGATGGACACAAATACTTCAATGTGTGGCAGTTGAGCTTTGTAGAATACCAACTGACTTGAAACTCCAAATTCTTCGTTCTATAAGAAACTGTTTTTCGTTGGTCATTATTATTGGAGTGCTCTTCTCTATATGGAATTTAAAGCTAGAAGCTAGAAGCTAGAAGTTTTTATGCATTACAAGAGTTCCTAGCAATTTAAACATTTCTTGTCACATTAAACCAAAAGAGAAAAGAAAAGAAACAAATCCTGTCACTCCCTGTCCAACTGTTACAGAAGAAAAACAGATGAAGCATGCTTCGGTTTTAAAATTTAGTTTGTGTAAAATGCATGCCAACAACATTACACTAATCAGGGAACGCTATGACAACTGGACCATAAGAACACAACAAAATGATGCTACTGCTGGAATTGAGTGCTGGCATGCGGCAGCAGGAAGCAACTACCACCATTACCACTCCTGATAGATCCATGAAAAGAGCACTCATGGGCAGTGTTTTAAATAACAATAAGGTCATGGGGTAAAGAAACGAAGCATAACGCACGTTACACAACACTAACGGAAACTGGATGCACATATTTTTTTTTTCCTGATTAACATGGCGTTCAAAAATTAAATGTGTGCATGCTTTAGGTTCCCAAATTATACAAATATAAATTTTTAGTGATTTAAGTTATAGTTTATAATAAAAGATATGTAGTTGGGTCTCTTTTATACACTATACCATGAGAAAAACCTAGACATGCCCAACAAAAGCAAACCACACTCAAGTGGGTGAGACAATTTGCTGTTAATTTCTGTTTTAATTTCGTCAATCAATATTATAATATTAGCAAATAATGTACACTACAAAACCTCAGCTTGAGCATGTCTAGTTAATTCATCAATAACAAAGGCAAAGAAATACAGTAACTTACAGTGATTTGGAATCCACTAGTCTCCCGGGTAGTTGTTTTTACTAAACNAAAAATAGCAAAAAATAGATTAAAAAAAAAAATGTGGCAACAGTATTTGCAAAATTGAACCCAATGGTCTTTAATCAAAAATAGAAGAATCCCTTCAAAATCCTCGAACATGGACACCCAAAGTGATGGCATGAAAGATATTTTATCGCATAAATCTTCTCAAGGAGTCTCCTTTTCTTTAAAAATTCGCTCATTTCTTTTCAACCAAACAACCCAAAACAAAGTCAATACCGCACATCTCNTTTTTCCTCTTCTAAAACATATCAAATTATCTCTCTAGGAATCTATAATAATAAATAGAGCTCATTTCGAATTCAACAACTTAGAAAAACACAATAACAGTCTAGATTAATTCCCTTTCTATCCCATTTCTTCCAACGATACAAAATTCATCCCAAAGAATCTTTCCTGCCTAAAGTTAAAAACCTAAAGTAAAAACCCCCATAGTTCGCACACCCCCCAATGTGAAACACCCACTCCCAACAACCCATCTCCTTTGCCTCTCTCTCTACCCAGCAACCCATGACCCTCCCTCTGCTCTCTCTTCCTTTTCTCTCTACCCAGCAACCTGTGGAGCCACCCTAGCCCACCACCGATGAACCCACTATTTAGATACCCTCTTTTACTCTCTTTCTCTCTCTCTCTCTCTCTCTCTCCCCCCCCCCCCAGGTATCTGGGTTCATCTTCAACACAGCACACACACAACAAAAAGAACACACATCTCTCGCACATAGCACACACAGTCACACTCAGCCACACACTTAGCCAGATTCACACACACAGACACATTTTGATCGCAAGAGGAAGCAAGAAAATAATGAAAGCAAACCCCTAGATTTTAATGTCAACCCTAGATTGATTGGATTTTCATAATGTTTTTTCAATCTCTATTATTGAATTTGTTATTTCGAATTGAATTAATTGTTGATGCTTTGTGTAAATCGCGTCTGTTTAAATATTTTCAGATAGAATAGTTCTTTTGGGCATACTGCATTTCTGCCAGCTATAGGATAGTTGAGTGGAGGGTTCCATTTAGTCGGTGTCACCATAATGAAAAGGTTGTTTTACCTACACCATTCTTACATATCTCATGTCCGACGAAATTTCTTAAAGAACACAGATGCATTGATACATATTTGTTTTTTGTTAAGAGATTCTTTTTTTAGGTATGTTTCATTGGATTTAGACAATTTCTTGCCATGGAGTATGTTAGCTTTGTGATGGTATGCCTTTCTCTTATAGTTGGGATTGGTGGGGATTAATGTTTTTTTTATTGTGATTGTTAATCTTTGGATGTCATAAATTAGGATAAGTATTACTCTCTACTATAAGTATTGCTCGCATTAATTCACTCATATGTTCCCAAAAATGAGCTTTTATATGTCCATCCAATCCTGTTCGGGGGACAAGGCTTTGTTGTGAATTGAGCATATATTCATCTAATCCTACTTAAGGTGTATAAACACTAAAAATATTAATTATATTTTCTCCTCTTTTTTTTTTGATAGGAAACGATAGAATATTGTTTAGATGAGTAAAAAGAAAGAAGTACATAAGAGGACAAGGAATCCTCAATAGATAACTAATGCAAGAAGAAAAAAAAAACCAAAACAAGTTGAACAAAAAATAGCAAAAAATAGATTAAAAAAAAAAAGGTGGCGACAGTATTTGCAAATTTGAACCCAATGGTCTTTAATCAAAAATAGAAGAATCCCTTCAAAATCCTTGAACATGGACACCCAAAGTGATGGCATGAAAGATATTTTATCGCATAAATCTTCTCAAGGAGTCTCCTTTTCTTTAAACATTCGCTCATTTCTTTTCAACCAAACAACCCAAAACAAAGTCAATACCGCACATCTCCATAGAACCTTGACTTTGGTACATGAACCAAAGCCATCAAAATTCATGCTAAGCACCAAATCACAACTACATGGAATCACCCAAGGGATCCAAACAATGCCCATGAATCTATTCCACAACTCTAAGACAATAGCACAATGAATGAACAAATGATCCTAGCACTCCGTTTCTTTCTTACAAAAGACGCACTATTGTGTTTGAAGAGAAAAAAACCACCCTTTTTGGAGCAATTCATTTGTATTTAGTTTCTTATGTGCAATCAACAATACAAAAATTGGTACTTTCAAAGGTTCCTTATTCTTTTAAACAAAAGAAAAACGTTCAAAAATTGGAAGTTGTGGTTTATCAATCAAGGAATAAAAGAAAGATTTGCAAGAATACTCACCCGAAGAAGAAATGATCCAACTTCTATCCAAGGAATCTTGTCTCAAACCAATGTGGTCAAGGATAACCAATAGACACGATATTTCATCCACTTCTCTATCTCTCAAATTTTTAAATAAGTTAAAGTTCCAACTAGTGGTAGAGGAAAACGATGAAACCATTCTTGCAATGGGTGAGTTATGAGGTCTAGATAGCATAAACAAATGAGAAAACAAGGATTCANTTTCATCCACTTCTCTATCTCTCAAATTTTTAAATAAGTTAAAGTTCCAACTAGTGATAGAGGAAAACGATGAAACCATTCTCGCAATGGGTGAGTTATGAGGTCTAGATAGCATAAACAAATGAGAAAACAAGGATTCAAATAAAAAATCTTCCCCCCTAAACATATTCCCAAAAGTGAATCTTCTCCCCATCGCCAATAACATACTTAATGTTTTGTAAAAAAAAAGGGACAATCCTTGAGAAATAAATTTCAAAGGACATCAACAGCAACCACTATAACAGATACTAGAGACAATCCCATACTAGTCAATAAGGGATTTAGGGAGCTTAAAAACATGAAATTAGGTGCCAAGCCAACTAAGAAGGGTGTAGTGTTTGAAGAAATCTAGGGGGGGTTGAAGATGGTTCTAAATAAAGATTCTTAATTGGAATGTGTGTGGAATAGGTAATGGGAAGAAAAAGAGGTCTATTAGGGAAGTGGTGTTAAAGCATACCCGGACATTGTGGTGTTGCAAGAGATTAAGATATAATAGGTGAAAGGATTGTGTGTTGTGTTTGGGGGGTTTAAGGATAACATTTTTTTCTCATCATGTGGTAGGCCAATGGGTATTGTAATTATATAGGTTGTCAGGTAGTATCTGTTTTAGACGCTGTTTCGGGGGATTTCTCAGTATCGGCACATTTGAAAATGAATGATGAGAAAAACTAGGGGTTTTCTTGGACTGATGGGGCCAAATAGATCTGGGTTAACAAGGAATTTTCGAGAGGAACTGACAGGTCTAATTGGTTTGGGTAGCCCAAGGTGGATTTTAATGTTGTTGATAAAAGCAATGGTGGAAGAGTGACTAGAGTCACTAGATGTGTGTGGGATTTCCATGAGTGAAGTAGAGAAACTAAACTAAAGGATCCACCTCTAAATAGAGATAATTTGTTTTGCAATAAGCTTAATCAGCTTTATTTTCAATAAATTGAGAGGAGTGATTTCCGAATGTGAAACAAGAGGCGCCACCCTTGCCCATTTTTCGAATCACCGGGGTGCAGATAGCTTAAAGGGGACTGCCCAAGTATTTACACTTATTTTCAAGGTTCATGTTCATTAGAAATCTGACAAGGTTTGCACTCTTTGTCAACAACAAAACACAACTCTCTTCCTTTATCCGAGTATGGACAAGCCTGATGAATTTATTTTTGATCAAATTCAAAACCATAAGAAAGGATGTAGACAGGAAAAACTTAATCATATGCTCCGGAGCTAATGAGCTCAATAAAGATGGAGCATTGATTCGTACATGGTCACCCAATTGTGCCAAGACAAATGTGTTAGTGTTTCTTGTTTCATAATTTGTCACCCAATTGTACCAGGACAAGTGCGTTAGTGTTGACATATACTTTCTTTACCACTCTATTAGACACATACATCTAATAGCAAATTGTTTCTCAAAAAAAAAAAAAATGAAAAGATGAAACATTGTTACTAAGTGAAAGTTGAACATCACTAGAGAATGAGAGCCCAAAAAAAAAAATCAATGGATATTAAACTGCAACGATCAGATAAGAAAAAACATAAAAAAGGGGGGCAGCATTTTAAAGTCTGGATTGACTCAAAGCACAGGTATAAAGTGGGAAAAGCCTATGATGATTTAATGATGACGGGGAAAGTTAGAAGGTTTAACCGCAGAAAAAATTGCAAGTCAATTAGAGATAATAACAAGTAACTTTCACAGCCAGATACTCTACTAAAAGTCGCAAACAAAACATCAAATATGAAAATTAGATCTAACAATATGCTATGTGAATTAGATATATTCTCTAACATAAACACAATTTAATCTGATAATACGTACAGCCTGCTGGTTGTGCTTTCACACTTTTTTTTTTCCATAGGAAACAAACTCTTTTATTAATAAATAAAATATGGGTGCAAAANTGACAAGTTATGGTAACTTCAAGCTGAAAGAATGAGACCCCAAAAAAAAAAATCAGTGGATATTAAACTGCAACGATCAGATAAGAAAAAACATAAAAAAGGGGGGCAGCATTCTAAAGTCTGGATTGACTCAAAGCACAGGTATAAAGTGGGAAAAGCCTATGATGATTTAATGATGACGGGGAAAGTTAGAAGGTTTAACCGCAGAAAAAATTGCAAGTCAATTAGAGATAATAACAAGTAACTTTCACAGCCAGATACTCTACTAAAAGTCGCAAACAAAACATCAAATATGAAAATTAGATCTAACAATATGCTATGTGAATTAGATATATTCTCTAACATAAACACAATTTAATCTGATAATACGTACAGCCTGCTGGTTGTGCTTTCACACTTTTTTTTTTCCATAGGAAACAAACTCTTTTATTAATAAATAAAATATGGGTGCAAAAACAGTTGGATAAGGAAGCCAACTACAAAAATGAAATACACAATGAAACAATAAACCAATAAATCAAAGGAAACTCTTTATCCCGCTAAAATAACAAAAAACGGAATTCCTTTGTCACCAAAACCCAAATAGATGCTAAAAAATGAATACGTTCCCATAAGCCTTCCACTCTCTTACTCCGATCTTCAAAAATTCTTGCATTTCGTTCCTTCCATATAACCCAAAACGTAGGCATGATAGCACATTCTAAAGAATAACACCTTCTAAAGAATAACACCTTTATCAAATCTTCGAAAAACCTTTAACATCTTTAACAAATAATGAAAATGATGCTGCTAGAATCACCCAGCTCAACCCTGCCACTTGAAACAACAGATGCCATAACGTCAAAGCCACTGGACAATGTAAAAATAAATGATCAATAATCTCCACATCACCTTTACACATCACTCACCATTGGGGTGAAAGACAAGAATGAGGCCTCCTTTTTTGAAGCATATCATTAATGTTAATCTTACCATGTGCTACCATCCATCCAAAAACTTGTACGGTTGTACCTTAATGGGCGTTTTAGAAGTCCAAATCATCAAAACAGGGGCAAACAAAGGATACGATATGAATTTTCATCCAACAATGACTCAAAAAAAGATTTACATGAGAAAACTCCCTATGACTCATTTAACCATTGTCTTGTGCTTTCACTCTTACTGGAGTTGGCCCCCAAAACCAGAAAGTTCAACATTTGACTTACAAGAAACACACTTCAGGCTATTCGCATAAATGCAATACAAAACTAAGGCGAAACCAATGGGTCACTTCCATCTTAAAAAATTCAATTTACTATCTGCTAGTCAACATGCTTTGCATCACAAACCAACTATATTGATACCATATTTGCTCACACTAGCAAAACCTCACAGCTCTCTAGTCCATAAGAAAATCTCCACGGCAGTTTCAGCACCAGCGGCAATTTTATGATTACAGACATGCAGATATATCCATGGATTCAATGAACATTTAATGGCAATAATAGACTTTTTAATCCTTCAGTGTAATGTGTAAATTACATAACCAGGTAACTACCCATACATATAGCTCAGAAATACAGCATCTTGATGATCTCTCTAATAGTATGAGCAAAATGTTTAGGGCCACTCACAGCTATAGTGCCCAATTACATAGTATTTGCCAAATTCGCCTCTAGATAACTAACCTGCTAGCCTTAGATCCTAGAAGTCATGAAAGAAGGCAAATAATATTTCAGGGAATGAAAAAAATCATAAAGCTTAATCTCTAAAAAAACCAGCAATTTCTGAAGGCTTTGAATTGCCCGAACTGCACCCTTTGACATACTACACAAGCTAGTTGAACAAAATGGCTAGCAAGATGATAGGACACTGTGGACCAATCCAAATAATAAGGCAGACATGTATATTCTAAATTCCTTAGGAACCAACATCAACATGATTATGCCACTGGTCTTTAAAACATTACTGAAAGAGGACAAAAAAGTTCCAATTTGAAAAGGCACTGGAATTTGAATCCCCAGAAAATACCGATAATCAATATAAGGAAAAAGACCAATTCACTTTTCCAAGTGCCACCGAATGAAGAAAATGAGAAATTCTATCAAATCAGAATGCCATGATAATGATTAATGAAGCCAGCAGAAAAGGGTTCCATGATATAGAATGATCCAGGCTGCAAGTGTGACATTTAAGAAGGGAAAAAATAATTAGCCTGCTTGCCACCATCACCATCACCATCACAAGGGATGCAATGATCAGGAAAAAAAGTTGCTTCATCATTTTTTCCTCCTTGAAAACCCACTGTTATTAGCCTTCTTCAAGGGGAGTGTCTTCAATTCGTCGACGGCAGAGGTTGAGCCCTCTACAAGAACAACTGTGTCTTATAGGGGAAAAATAGTAGGAGATGTCCAGGCAAGAAACACTGAAGGACTTGCAAGAAACATAATACCTTGACTTGAAATTCTAACGAGACCAGAGGAAGAAAAGCTAACAATAACAAAGGTAGGTCCTGACCTTCAAAATTCTGAATAAATACGGGAATAAGGACCAAGAAAGAGATTTTCCAAGTTTCCAAATGGCAACTAGGACTGATTTCTATCAAGAAAAGGTTCTCTCTCGCACTCTGTCTCTAATTTAATAGTAGTTAACAAAATGGCTAGACTCTAGCCATTTACCAATCTTTCCACAACTCCTCCACCCAGTGATGAAGTAAAAGGCAATGGCATACCCCAAACTGTTGACAGTAAAATTCTTGCTCATATAATTCGCTCTATTTTGCTTCTGGGTACACAAATTCCCTCTAGCTCTTCAAAACGTTTCACTTTGGAAAAATTCCATCTTTATTGCCTGCATTCCTCATGTTTCCTACCTTTTCCCCCAACTCAACGCAACAAAAACAAAGCATAACCCGCAAAATGCATCTAGATTCAAATGGTTGCACAAGGTTAACTTCAAGAAACATTTTATTTCGTTAAGACGTAAAATAATCTAAAATAATTTGCTCTATTCTTTTCTTGATTTCTCTCAGCAACCAAACAAATAAAACTTAGGAAACTATGCAAAAATAAAAAATAAAAATTTAACGATAAAAGAACATGGACCGACTGATGCAATAAAGTAAGATTTCCATAGACTCCAGCAAAAGAAAACCAATTTAACGCCTAGATAAATCAATTTCAGATAATCGCAATGCACATACGTATATATAAAAGGAGAGAGAGCTGATCGGGGACCTGAAGAGAAGTTTGCGAGAAAGCAAAGATTTCTGGAGATTCAGGCACAGACGGAGACCAAAGCTTGGCTTTTCCCTGCTATATAAACTAAGCTACTTCTCGCCCAAGCTTCGTTTATTGTTCCCGACGAAGCTTTTGACTTCTGCTTTGGCTGACTCAAGGCAATATCAACAAGAAAATGTAATGCATAGCATAGCATAGCATATTTAAACCTACTTCATAATTTAAATTTAGTTTGAGGATGTAGCCAATTATAATTAGCGGAACTTGAAATTAAATATTGAAACTTGAAACTAAAAACTATTTTTTTTTCCTACCATCAGGTATCTGGGTGTCTTATTCGCACCTCGATTAATCTCATTGCTAACATAAATATTTGTTGCTTTAAAGTTTATATTTTTTTTTTCTTTTTTAACATAAAATAAAATTTGCTCCCGCTAATGAATGATAAGTATTTAGATAATTTTTTTCTTAATATTTATTAACGACGAGATCTATTATTGCCTTTGGTATGTCCTTGAAAAATGTAAAGTATGTGCGGTTCTTTTTGGAAAAAGATAGTTTTCCCACAACTCAAGGAAAGAATCCCGAGGCAAGAATATGCTTGCTAGAGAGGCTGGCTCATTAAGCCTATCATCTATGTTGTTCCTGATTAAAGGTAGATCATCCACATTAGAATTAAAGTATTCATGAAAAATAAATTTCTCATTTTATGGTCTCAACAAGTTACCAAGATTTAAATTCAGAACGTCAAAGTTTATAATTTGTCTCTGTTACTGCTTGAAGTTAAAATTAATTGATATAATGAATTATGCCTCATCCTCATATCATTTTTCAAGAAATTAATTAAGAAAACACGATATGTCATAATTGAATAAAAAAAGGTAATTGATGGATTGTAGCCACAATCCCACATCTACAACTCGGGTGGATGGAGCGAAGGATGGAGAGGTTAATTGAGATTTAACTCAAGTTATAAAATTTTTAATTAAATAGATGTTATAAAATTATTAATTTAAGTTTAACCTTAGTTTTAACTTGAGCCTTTAAATAAATTAAACTTGAGTACCGATATATTTTAAAATCTGGGTTGAATTTGGATTATACAAAATTAATTTGAAATGTAAATTTTATTATCGATCAAAATTCAAGTTCATTCAAGTTTGTCTATTATGTTACACAATTTGAAGTAAAATTCGAGTTCAAATGGGGTTCAATATCAAGTTGAGTCACAATACTCAAGACTACACCCAGAGTAATGTCTGAATTTAAGTTGAATTGTACTTTTTTGCTTAAACTAAACTCTAGATTAGTTATCTCTACCTAAGCACTAAAAAAAAATGAACTTTGGTTCGNACCAATACTCAAGACTACACCCAGAGTAATGTCTGAATTTAAGTTGAATTGTACTTTTTTGCTTAAATTAAACTCTAGATTAGTTATCTCTACCTAAGCACTAAAAAAAAATGAACTTTGGTTCGAATATTAATCCATAGTGGACTATATTAAACATTTTTAGAATACTAATAGTGCATCACATGCGTTACATGTGAAAACAATTCTAAAACTAATTAAGAGTTATTCAAGCAAACTATAATTTAACTTTTTTTGTCTCTAAACTCTAATACTATTTGAAAGGTGATTTTGGAATTTTGTTGGACTTGTTTATTTAAATACTAGTTATAACTCATGCCTGAAGGCATGATGCAACCTAATACCTGAGCGCCCATTACCTGAAATACCAATTTTTTTTCATTTCTTTTCTTTAATTACGTAATTTTAAATTAATTTATATTTTCAAAATATATGACCTCAAAAAATATTAACACATGTATAATATCGTAAATGAACAATGTCTAAAATAAAATTAGAAATGAGTGGCGATAGAAATGGGCAAAAAATATATGGAGATAAATTATAAAATTCAAACTCTTAACTCCTTTTATTATATAGATATTTCCTAAATTTCATAATATATTATTGAGCAATGCTATTATGTCATAATTTATTGACCTAATTTACTATTACCATTAGATTAACTGTGGGTTCCATCAAATATTTTAATGAAACTACGTCATTAGGTCAAATTTTTATGTCTAAGTAACATTACTCCTTATTATTTTGGCCAGTCATCTTTTTTTAGATTTAAATTTTTAAAAGCTTAGGCACACGATTGACAATGGAATTATGAAGATCAATTTGATTACTGTTTTGCATTGACACAACATGGTTAACAATGGAATAATGTAGATCAACTTAGCTATTGGTATGCAAATGAGGTTCCTGTCATTGTTTTATAAAACAAAAGCCTCTTATAAATGTCAAATCTAATAACCCAACTTTCCAAGGACAAAATTGAATAACCAAAATTCCATATTGAGTGTCATTTCGATTGCCCAAATTTTTTTCTTCTTCATTTCACATATCTAAAAGTAAAACAATGTCACATGTATACATATGGATCATCATGCAATCAGTTGATTGACATTAAACCCCCAAGCTCTCACTTTCCAAAAGCTATGGAGTGTAGATGGATCCGAAGTATGTGGCACCATGGTACTTTTGTAACTTTGGTTCATACCTTAATTGAACAAATCACGAAAATTTAACACAGGCACCAAGTTCAAACAATTCTCACACCCTGCTACTTTTTACACAAACCTCAATAGTAATGATCTAGTTTTCGAAAATGAAGATTGGGACAAAGTTGAGTGCAAGAGCAAATAGGAGTTTGGAGTTCAGACAGCCAAACTATGAATCGACAACTTTGGAGTATGTGCGTGGGGTTCTGGTGATGTATAAGGTGTTAGATTTGGTTTAGAAGTGTGTTTGGTGATGAGAGAGCGAGCCAAAACACGGATTTAGACGAAGTAAGTTAGCGTGTACCGGAAAGTTAGTGGTGCGAGAGTGAGGTTCAAGGATGAAATTGGATGTTAATTAGAACTTTGGTCTAATGGTACTCCTTACCTTATGAAGCTTTTTCTTCTTTAGGTCAAAGGTTTAAGTTCCTTTCTCCTCCCCCCTCCAAAAGAAAAAAGAAAAAAAAATTAGGACTTCAAAAATTAAATGAATAATTTTCTAGAGTTTGTTTTAATATGTATGTAATTATGAACATAAATATTTTAAAAATCAATTTTCAAATTTGGTGTTATTTATGAAACTGCCATCGCAAACTCAACTCTTGTGAGCTGCTTGCTAGCCATTTGAGAGGCTTCCTAGTTGCATGTCTTCCACCCAGCAGCTTGGGGGGAAGACATAGTCATCTTCTGGTTGTTTGGTTGAGGGAGAACCTGCAGAGAGTGAGAGAGAGATAGAGGAGAAAAGTTAGAGAGAAAAAATGAAGCTTGAAAAAATTTAATTTTTGTAGGCTTGAATTCAAGCAAGGAAGGGTATGTATCTAGCCTAATTAGCATGCTAGGATTTCATTTAAGATGTTTAATCATGTTTTGTTTACTGTTTAAACATGAATTTCTGTTTTGAAGTTTTTGGGTTTTCATGGGTTATGAAACGTGTTTGAGGATTGGGATGGTTTTGATCTATTTGGTTGATTGGGTTGTGTTTTCGGGTGTTCAAGGAGATGTTTGGTGGAGGTGTGGTGGTGGAATGGTAGTGTGAGAGGTTTGAAGAAGTTAAAAATTTGAACCTTTTAAATCCTTAACTAAGCTTCAAAAAGGGTAGTATTTCTATCTAATTTGGACCTTAAGAATCCATCGGTGGCCTCAAAAGTGAGTTTAGAGGTCTTTTGGGGAAGAAATCTAAAGTTGTAGGTCTAAACTTTTTTTTTCTTATGAAAATCTTATTTTTCTTAAACTTTAACTGAATTTTTAAATAGGATTAAGTGTAATTCGAAGCTTGAAACTTATGGGATCAAAGAGGGTCATGTGGTGAGTGTGTAGGTATTGAAAATAGAGCAAATGATGTATGGTAGAGTGAGAAATAGGTGAGAGAAGTAGGGGTCAAGACTAAAAATCAGGCACTTAGGGGTTTTGGTCAAAAGCTAGAGGAAGAAAATGAAGTGGAAGGGAGGACCACTGAGCACCTCGATGGTGCATGAGGGCGCGTTCAGTGTTCGATGGATCTATCGTTGGTGCCAAAAGTTCCGTAACATTCGGACAGAGGTCTCGATAAAATTTGAGGTCAATCCAATACCCAAATAAATGTGGTGTAAAATATATATTTTGCTCTCTAGGGCCAATTTGACCTAGTTTTTGGGTGATTTTGGCCAAATAAATTTTATGTTAATTCTTAATTAGTTAAATTGAGTATGTGTATGAAATTTCATTAAAAAATAACATTGTTTTTTTTTTTTGGAGGTTTCAAATCAAAACGCGGCTACTAGTAAGGTTTCTCAATTCTGAATTAGACAATGCTTTTCAAATATATTTTAAAATTATTCCATATACTATTTATCAATGTTTAGCATATTTTGAACTATATGATTAAGTGTTTGAATATTGGCTTGAGATCGGAACCCAAATTAGGGTTTTGAGTGTGGTTTCGCACAAATGCCCAATGTATTATCCGTATTGAATGAAACTCTAGGATCCTTTTGATTGAAATGTAAGTGTGCAACGGTCAAGTGGCAAAGGATTTACGTTCCAAGTTGAGGTTGTAGAGGATTTCTAATTGAGTTCGTAATAGCCTGGGTGACCTAGTTGGACTTCGGACTTGAGTAGTGATCTTTGATTAAAGAGTGTATCTTCCTCGAGGTTCCCCCAAAAGGTTGGATCATATATTCGTATTGACCCTAAGTGATCTATTAAGATGATTGCCCACCAGTGTAGCACTGTACAAGATGTTTTTAAACTCTCTTTTACCATTCAGCTTTACTTAAATGACACTANGTGATCTTTGATTAAAGAGTGTATCTTCCTCGAGGTTCCCCCAAAAGGTTGGATCATATACTCGTATTGACCCTAAGTGATCTATTAAGATGATTGCCCACCAGTGTAGCACTGTACAAGATGTTTTTAAACTCTCTTTTACCATTCAGCTTTACTTAAATGACACTATTTTACATGAAATGACATTTTTACTTGTATATGTGTATCAAATGCTCGTTTTTTTTTTGCCCAATCATGTTAAAGTAGTACTTTCAAACTCGTTTGCTTGGAAATTGAGCTACTCTACTGAACTATTGATCCTCACCTTACATTATTTTTTCTTTTCAAATTAGCAGGTGATAAGAAAGTTCGTGAATGATTGAACTGCTAGTTTTCAGGGTTTCATTCTAAGTATTGAATAATGTTGTTGAGGCATGTAAATTATAGTGAGCTTGATGTACATGTGTGAAATGTAACAAGTCTATGGCTAAGTCGTATCATAATTGTGTATAGTTTGTTAATCTATTGAGCTTCTTTAGTTATTTTGTTAGTTATTATACTCTTTCAATATATTTTTTTTTGTTTGTGAAAGTTGAGATATTGAGAAGGAGTTGAAGTATATATCCCAATGGCCTCTACTTTGTCCTTCAACCTTGTTTATTCAATTCCTTACACCTCTTGGAAGGTTGTCAGCTGGTATTGTGCCAGTGAAATTCATTTCTAGGCACCATTTTGATAGTTCATCTGTTGCATAATTTTCTTGTCTCCTTGTGTGGATTATTCTCTAATCTAGGCTGCTGATTTGGGGTTTCTTGATGTCCTAAATAATTGGAGGGATTTACCAATGCAACTAGATGTGTGGGCATGGGATAGTAGATTATTGATGGTGAGTCCCTTTCTATGATTATATAGTTCCATTGCTTTTCATGAGCCCATTTTCCTGGATGTTTTGCAGCAAATGATTCAAAATAAGGGTGTCAGTCGTGTCTACTAAAGTTAGGGTGTTTCCCTTCACTTCACCTACATGATTCCTTGCAATTGTTGCNTTTTGCCCAATCATGTTAAACTAGTACTTTCAAACTCGTTTGCTTGGAAATTGAGCTACTCTACTGAACTATTGATCCNGCCCAATCATGTTAAAGTAGTACTTTCAAACTCGTTTGCTTGGAAATTGAGCTACTCTACTGAACTATTGATCCTCACCTTACATTATTTTTTCTTTTCAAATTAGCAGGTGATAAGAAAGTTCGTGAATGATTGAACTGCTAGTTTTCAGGGTTTCATTCTAAGTATTGAATAATGTTGTTGAGGCATGTAAATTATAGTGAGCTTGATGTACATGTGTGAAATGTAACAAGTCTATGGCTAAGTCGTATCATAATTGTGTATAGTTTGTTAATCTATTGAGCTTCTTTAGTTATTTTGTTAGTTATTATACTCTTTCAATATATTTTTTTTTGTTTGTGAAAGTTGAGATATTGAGAAGGAGTTGAAGTATATATCCCAATGGCCTCTACTTTGTCCTTCAACCTTGTTTATTCAATTCCTTACACCTCTTGGAAGGTTGTCAGATGGTATTGTGCCAGTGAAATTCATTTCTAGGCACCATTTTGATAGTTCATCTGTTGCATAATTTTCTTGTCTCCTTGTGTGGATTATTCTCTAATCTAGGCTGCTGATTTGGGGTTTCTTGATGTCCTAAATAATTGGAGGGATTTACCAATGCAACTAGATGTGTGGGCATGGGATGGTAGATTATTGATGGTGAGTCCCTTTCTATGATTATATAGTTCCATTGCTTTTCATGAGCCCATTTTCCTAGATGTTTTGCAGCAAATGATTCAAAATAAGGGTGTCAGTCGTGTCTACTAAAGTTAGGGTGTTTCCCTTCACTTCACCTACATGATTCCTTGCAATTGTTGCTATGCATGTTCTAGGTGGTCCAATTTTTGCCTCTATATTGATTTTGATCTCTTCTTCTTGTGTTGCAATCCATTCTTTTCCTTGGAGAAAGTTATGGTGGATTGTTTGTTATCCAAACTAGTGGGGGAGGTTTTTCACATTCGCAAATTCATTGAAAGTTTGTAAAATATACTGCATGTTTTGTCAAGGATCCAATTAGTTATATTGGGAAATTTACTGTATTCCTCCATTTCCAAATTGAGGTTGCTAGGATTGCGATGAAAGTGGTGAAGTGAATATGGTTTGGACTATTCGGTCCAAACAACAATGATGGGTTTAGGATGTTGTTTAAGTATTCTTGCGTAGTGAAGTGAGAATAGTGATTTGGATGAATCCCCATTTAGACAACCACATAGTTCAAGTAAGTATACATGAGATAAAATTAACATATGTTCGGGGGCTTTGGTGGCAAAAAGGGCAGAGTGCGTGTTGAGCGGGGTATCCTTCTTGCTAGGAGAGCTTTGGTTGGTATGCTTTCTGTGGCAATTCTCTAGAGCATTACTTTATGCCTTTCATGCAATGGTGTTTTCAAAAGTTTCATTGCTCTTCATCAACCCATTTGGTGCATGTTATGCAGCAAAGTGGCATGGGATAGTGGATTAATGATTGTGAGTCCCCTTCTATGATTATATAGTTTCATTGCTCTTTATTAGTCCACTTTGCTGCATGTTTCGCAGCAAATAATTCTACAATAAGGGGGTCAATTGTGTCTACAATGTATGTTCTAGGTGGTTCAATTTTTGCCTTTATATTGATTTTGATCTCCCCTTCTTGTGTTGCAATCCATTCTTTTCCTTGGAGGAAGTTATGGTGGGTTGCTGGTTATCCAAACCAGTGGGGGAGGTTTTTCACATTCCTAAATTCATTGAAAGTTTATAAAACATGCTACATGTTTTGTAAATGATCCAATTAGTTGTATTGGGAAATTTACTTTATTCCTCCAGTTCCAGATTGAGGTTGCTAGGATTGTGATGGAAGTAGTGAAGTGAATATGGTTTGGACTGTTCGGTCCAAACAACAGTGATTGGTTTAGGATGTAGTTTAAGTATTCTTGCGTAGTGAAGTGAGAATAGTGATCTAGATGAATCCCCATTTAGAAAACCACGTAGTTCAAGTACACATGAGAAAAAAAAATTAACATATATTTGGGGGCTTTGGGGGCAAAAAGGGCAGAGTACGTGTTGAGCTGGGTATCCTTCTTGCTAGGAAAGCTTTGGTTGGTATGCTTTCTATGGTGATTCTCCAGAGCATTTCTTTATGCCTTTCATGCAATAGTGTTTTTGAAAGTTTCTTCTTATCCCTTTGGTATAAATAGTGGCTTGCATGGTCTTAGTTCTCTCTGCAAAGTTAATGGGCTAATAATGATTCAAAATCACTTGATTTGCTTGGTACCCATGACATATGATCCTCACTTGGGTAGGTTGGAAATTGAATGCTGAGAATGGCCTAGGTTATGGTTCGGTTAAAGAGGGAGGAAAGTAGAGTAGTATTCTATATATGTGTTGGGTTGTCAATGAGGTCAAATACCTTCATTGGCTGAGGACCTTCTCTCTTGGAAATTGCACTTTTATTTTTGGAAAGTTTGAAACTTGTAATGTTGATGGATTTTGCGTCACTTATTAAGTAGCATACTCTTCTCTTTATAAGTGGTCTTCATTTGCTCCAAATTGTGGAGTCATAAGCTTGATTTTGAACATAGAAGAAGGGTGTTCTAAAACGATATTTCTTCTAAAATTGTGAGGCCCATTTTGGACTGGTTTAAGACCAATTGTCCGCTTAGTTGGACCATTAATGAATGGTTGATATCCTTAGTATTCCTAAAGCCAAGGTCACCAACATCTTTGTGTTTGCAAATGTAATCCCATTATTTTATGGCCATTGTGTTGTGTGCTTTGAGTTTTCATACCAAAAGTTTCTAATATTTCTCTCAAGTGTGTTCCGTATGGTTCGGGAGAGCATAAAAGATCACATGGCATATACTAGAATGTCTAGGGTAGTAGATATAGTCAATGTAGCTCTGCATTCATAAGGGATGAATTTTAATTTCAAACCTTGCAACTTGTTGTGACATTTGTTGTGTTGGTCATTAGGGGAAATCCTAGATAGGTTGCATTTGGTGTGCCTTTCTTCAGTCCCAAATGCTTTTGACAGCTTTGATGGTATTTCCTTGTGTGTTGGAGCTTTAATGGATTTGGATTTTCCCTTATTGAATGGTTAACCATAAGTGGATAGACAACTTGAGATGGACTCTACTTCAGTGGACTTTTCTCTACCAAAGATCAAGGGATCATCTGCGAACATAAGATGTGTGATAGGATCACAATTTCTTGCTATTTTAATGCCTTTGAGTTTCCCTTATAGAGCCTCTTTGTGCAACAACCTGGAAAACACTTCAAAAGCATATTATAAGAAGTAAGAGGGACAAGGGGTCTCTTTGTCTTGGACCTCTTTGAACTTAAAAATTTCTATGAGGGATACCATTAATTAATACTGGAAAAGATGTTTAGGACTTATAGTAAAAATGTCAATTCCACCTTGTTTGAGGCTTTTGCCATGTCTTTTTTTTATCATCATCAAGGATTCTTTTTCTAGTTTCCTCTTCATTTAGTGTACAATTTTTTGGATTAGAACTACATTCTCACCTATGCCTCTACCATGGAAAAAAGCAATTTGATTTGGGGCTATGAAACTATGAAGGTGAGGTCTTATTCTACTAACCAATATGTAGAGATCAATTAGGCTACACTTGTTACACTAATTGGTCCGTAATGTTTGACTAAAGTTGGGCTTGGAAGTTTTGGGTACGAGACACATATTAGTTATATTTATTTCATTGAGCATGTGGCCATTAACAAAAAAACCCTTTAACCACATCAGTTAGAATTTCATATAGAGTATCTTAGAAGATTGCTAATATGCCATCAGTTCTAGGTATCTTAAATGATGGCATGAAAAAGAGTATGGCTTTGATTTCCCTAGGAATGGGTATAATACAAAGTTTAACTTATTGATCTGCCCTAATAACTGAGGTTATCATCTCCTCTACATCAATGGGGAAATGGGGGGTTTTGTTATGGCAAAAATCATTTGAAAATGAGTTAAGAACTAATTACTAATGTTTTCTCTCTCAGTTGTCCATGTGTCATCAAGAAGTTTAAGATAGTCAATGGACTTTATTCTTCTGTGGATGACAGTTGTTGGGTGAAAGAACTTGGAGTGAGCATTTCCATCCTTCTTTCACGGGATATGAGATCTTTGGCACCATAGTTCTTCTTGTCTCTTGAGGTGCTCATTGAGATCGTGCCTAAGGGCGTTTTCTTCTAGTAAGTTGTCTTGTGTGGGTTCACATTTCTCTAATTTATCAATCCTAGCTTTGAGGGCTTTGCTCATTAAATGCAATTACCAAACTATGTTCAATTCCAATGCGTTAAGGCTTCTTTAACTGATTGAAATTGTTTGCACAAGCAAAATGCAAGTGAGGCTCTAATGTCTATTTTCTAGGAGCTTTTGATGACATGATGACCATTGGGATCTCTGGCGCACATAACCTCGAAATTGAATGGACTAGGAGGTTATGATTGTCCTCCATAAGTATTTGCAAGTAGAAAGACGAATTTTGTCCCTCATATTAGACTCTTCGGATTATAAATCTTTTGGCACTCTAAAATATATATCTCACATGTTATTAGCTCCACACAATTTTTTGACTCTATCTTCACCTTGGGTTATTAACTTTCTCAAATTGTGTATCTCACTATTTTTTACCACTAAATATATAAAGAAGTGAAGTATAATCTAACCACTATCCAACCACGTTGTACAAAACTTGAACACATAGACTATAAATAAATCAAAAATATAATCTATCATTTTAATTTTGTCTTTAGTGTTATGGTTATACAAAGTTTTTAGGTCCTAGCAAAATAAGAGTTCTTGGCTAGTGGGTTTTGGAGTAGTAAGGCTTATTAACAATGGTTAAATATAAAAAAGAAAATTTTAAGTTATATGTCAAAATCGTTTAGATACAATGTACATATGCACCAACTTAGAAGTTTGTATAATTGTGAAGGAGTATATTTGATTTATTCTCGAGAAATACAAAGATTAATGCATCAAATTGGAAATTTAAAGTCTTATTGTTATTTAGGGAAAATCCTATTTAATTCCCTTGTGGTTTGGGGTTGTAGAATTTTAACCTCTTATAGTTGTTTGGACTAAAACAAACAACTAACAACCTTAATAGTGATGAAAAAAGACGTTATTACCCTTATTTTCTCAACTGTTAATCTCTCCTAGCAATATATGTGAAGACCTTCAATTTATGTATGTATATGTATTTACATATACCATATGGACCACCCTTCACTTGCTTATCTTTAGTTAGAGCGATTTCCAAACACTTAAGAAAAAATCAGAGGCGACTGAAGAAGTTGGCAGTGTAGATGACTCGCTATACCGCTCGAGTGACTTATTGATGGCTTGAGTGGTCCCTGCTGAACTTGATCGATTTGATTCATTTCTTCATTCTAGTGATGTTTGCCCACTCTCTGACTGCTCGAGCGATTTCTCACGGATTTCAGTTTTCTTGGGCTCCAAGACTACTCTAATTTCGGGTCTATAAATAGGGCAAGCCTCTCTAACCTAGGATAACTCTTTAGAGCCAAAATCAACCTCTTACATCTTTAGAAAGCCAAGAACAAACTCTAGATCCCTAAGATCTAAAGGCTAATTGTACTTTGATCCTTCTATTCAACTTTACACACTAAAGAAGCGTGGAGAATCACCAAACCTACATTGGTTGTGTGTATACTTAGAATCTTGGGAAGACAAGTTCTCTATTCCCTAATATGACTCATAACAACACACATTTCAACTTTGATTTAAGTATAGGATCATTATGATGCAAACCAAAGTATTAATTACCATGATCATTAACAAATATGAATAAACACATTTTTTTTTTACCTTTTCTTTTATAATGTTTTCGTATTTTTTAAATAACCAAATACAAATAAAAATATGCATAAACATGCATACATATAAAGAAAAAAACAAATAAAATAGTTTTTATAAAATCCTAAAAGTGAATGTCAAACTTGACATCTAAAATATTTTATCAAAATAAGCAAAGAAAAATATATACAATGTATGACTTTAAGGTGTTTGATGCAATGCATTAATGAGAACCTAGAACCCTAATCTCTCATCTCCTACTTATTAGGAGCGATGACCTTGGTAGAAACACTCAGGGGTTGGATAGTGAGTTTCTCAAGATCCTCCCTGATCACCCAAATTTATTTTTCCTTCCTAAAACTCGGTTTAGGTCGGAGAATTAATGGAGGACTAGCTCTCTTATCTTCAAAAGTGTGTAGATCAACCTTGACTTTGGGGGGTAGAAGGAACTTTGTGCACTCTAGCATGCGGTCCATTTGATGATGATACATGCATATACTTGAACTCACTAGATGTAAAACCGGGGTAAATTTAAATTTTTTATGAACAAAGGGTAAAATGATAATTTGTCACTGCAGTACGGGTTGTAAACCTGAAATTTTCTAAAACTCAGATGACGAAACGAACATCATCGTTGGATTCGTCTCGTGAAATCTAGTTACCTTGTCAAATTTTATCAAATTCTAAGATAGTCGAATTTTTTGCATTTTACGAGGCAATCGAGTCTCGAGTGACCCAAAAACAAAATTTTTAATAAAATTTTAAAATTCAAAAATTGATTTAAGAAAAATTAAAAAAAATATATTTGAACTTAAACCAGAACGAAATTTAATCGTTTCGGGGCGAAACTGGAACCGAAAAACAGAGGGTCATGTGGCGCGTTGTAGGTCAAGCAATTAGAGAGTATAAAAAGGGGGGAAAATCTGATTTCTCTCCCATTCTTGATCAGCCTTTACCCGATAGATAGGAAGAGAGGGAAAAATCTTGGGTTCTCCACTTCTTTCTATGATCTACGGAGATCGAGTGCTCAAATTAACTCAAGTCAATAACAAATATTGTTCTACATGTCGTGGGCTACGCGACCACACCAAAAACAATGGGTTTCACCGAAGATTTCAAGGATGAAATTTTGAGAAATCAAGGGTTTGGACTTGGAGAATATTCTTAGAGGTTCTACCGTTGATTTCACGCTCCAAGAGGTAGGGTTCCCTCCTAGTTAGGTTTATTTACAACCTAAAATGCTTATATGAAATGGGTATGTTGATAGGATGCTATATCACTTACCTATTGTGGTGGATTTAATGAAATGAGTATTGGAATTGGATAGAGTGAATTCTATCTTGAATTGAGCACGTGAATTTGACACAATGTGATTCATGGAATTTGATATTATGTAGGCATGTTATGAAATTATTTTGTGCCTTGGGAGTTAAGTGTGTAATTAGCATATGTTGTGTGATAACATGCTTGCGAATTGTTGTTGGAAAGAAAATGTTGATATATGTGCATTGATATATTAGCATTGTGATAAAGTTTGGCGATTATATGCATATGACATAATTGGTCATAGAACGTGTATATATATATGTGGATAAACTTGCTCATGTGACATTCATTGCATTTGAGCACGATATTGATTAAACAACGGTGCATTACATTGCATTTGCACGGATGAACTGCATCCATAGCCATGAAGGTGGGTGTGTGTATGCATGGTTGATATCAAACACCAAATAGGTGGGTGATGGTAGGCTCGGGAAAGTGTGATCGAAGATCCGACTGAGTCGCACGGGAGTATGAATAAAGAATTGGGTTGAGATTAGCAAGAAGAGCGAGACTATCCCTTGGGTGGGAGACCCGGTGATCGGATACGCACTCTGTTGGTATAAGAGCCCATAAAATGTATCGGTGTACGCAAAACCGTTGATAGAAGTCCATAAATTTCATGTTGGTTGGGTGTTGTTGGTGTAAATCCATAAATACCTACCCCAAGAAAGACCCAAAGATTTTTAAATAGTCATTGGAAGTGTAGAGCCAATGGCGAGGCTTGAAAAGTCGATTTTATACCCATGGCATTGCATAGGGGAAAAAGGAGTCAGGGAGTGCTTGGGGTTGAGTTGAATGAGTGAGCCTCATCTCATTTTATGTCATGACGTTGCTAAGATTCCAACATTGAATAATATATTCTTGTTTAGGATGTTGTTGGTTGTAAAGTGTTGCATGAACATTCATATACACTTAGGTTGGGGACTAGCCTCGATAGG
The DNA here is from genome assembly GCA_963454935.2 of Ilex paraguariensis. Lineage (NCBI taxonomy): Eukaryota > Viridiplantae > Streptophyta > Magnoliopsida > Aquifoliales > Aquifoliaceae > Ilex > Ilex paraguariensis. The sequence goes on from CAUOFW020001403.1 coordinate 236,191, forward strand.
AAATACCCTATACAGAAAATATTTTAGGTGCGGGATATACGCCGAAGGAAGGCCCTTGCATGGGACCTTGAGGATGAAAAAAGCCAAAATGTGCTTCATTTTGAGTTTTCGTAAAATTTTTATGAAAACGAGTTTTGGTATGTAAATTTATGAAAATGAATTAAATAGAATGTGTATGGACCTTGTATTAAATGAAAACCTTTATTATACATGTGTTGGATGAAAATAATATATTTATGGATGAGTTGAAAATGAAAAATAGGTAAAATGGACAAAAAGTCGGAAAAGTGTACCGGTACAGCGTATCGGTACAACGAAGTCCAGTGGACAGTTAGTACCGATACGACGAGGTGCAGTGGGCAAAGCATACCAGTACTCTTTCCAAAATTTTAAAAATTACTTTGCCAAGCTTTTGGGCTATGGGTTATTTGGCTCCAAGGATATGAATGGACTACAATGGAGTATAAAATGTGGTATTCTTTACCACGATTGAATTAAATGAGAAAATATACACAGGTTACACGTGTGGATTATGACCCCGATTAAGGGGATGTGATTGACGTGATGTTGGGTGATGTGGCAATCACGCGTATGTTTNATACACAGGTTACACGTGTGGATTATGACCCCGATTAAGGGGATGTGATTGACGTGATGTTGGGTGATGTGGCAATCACGCGTATGTTTGCAGGTTGACGGGTGGTCAACAGTTGTTAAAGGACCCCAATTTTTAGGGGCGTCACACTAGACTTTTCCAAAAGCTTAGAAAATTTTATGACTTGATTGTTTAAACCTTTCTTTTGAGACTCTATTCAGTACTAACTTGCAGTAATGATAGATTTCAAAAAGGAAAACACTTAGGTGTGTCTACGTGAAACTCAAGGCAATTGTGCTCTAATACCAATTATTGTTTTGAGAGGGGAAAAAACTATGTGGATATTTCCTCATGATTATACAAATGGAGCGCATGACACTACCTAGAGGGGGGTGAATATATTTTTCAATTTTAGCACAATCGTTGACAAATTAAAACATAATTATACCTCAATTACCCCTTCACTTAGATTTAGCAATTGACGGTGAGAACCTATTTTAGTCACCACAAAACACTTACACCCATGACAATTGATCTTAATTAATATTCAATTAATTCACTCAAACAATCAATCTCACGGCGATCCCAAAATTCAAACTTAAACACAACTATGATTGATTTATATGTCAAACATTCAAATCATAAAATCCATAGTGCGTATGTGTGCTAACAAATGCAAGTGTGTATGTAAACAAGATAAACACAAGCAATTTATTAGCGTGGAAAACTCTCATCGGAAAAAACCTCGGAAAACCACTCAGAGTTCATCAAAACTCAATCCACTACTCTCAAAGTCGACATACAAGAACTCGAGTCTTATACTTCAACCAATGCCATTGTTCGATGCTCCCTTCCTTTAATATGTCTCTTCGCTGAAAGTCCCTCTTTAACATCTTGTGTAGTTTTACTTGGATTCACCTCCATAAAGAATCCTCTAGGCCTCTAGCAATTATGGGCATGATAACGATTCCCGGTATACATATACCAATAAGTTTGGTTTAAACCATCAAGATTTTCAACATCAAGTTGTGAGGTTAGATAGAATCTCTAGAGGTACCCTTGGGTCTTAGGGGATCTAGGATTGAGGTGAAAGCTCTGTAGGTAGAATATGAGTTTTCTCTCTCAAAATGTGTATAAGAGGATTACCCTAGCTGAAGGAAAGACACTCTATATTTATAGGTCCAGAATAAGGTAATCTTAGTTGAAAAAAAAACTTAGATTCATGAACAACAGCTTGATCCATGAGAGGACGGTCATAGGGTGGTTGTTACTAGAATGAAAATCACGTTTCAAACCTGACAAGGAGAGGCAAACTGTTCGAGTGACTATGAGACCGCTCGAGCGAGGTCAATGTCCTCCTCTGTGACCTTTTCCCTTTTGACTTTCCTAAGTTATCAAGAGATTGCTCTAATGAAGGCTAGTGAGTATATATTGGTCCCTATTAAATTTTAAGCATAAAACTAAACAAAAAACTTATCTTCTTGAGCATTAAAGGGTGTTGCTTAAGAGGGTTTTGATAATGACTCAATCGATGTTTTAAAAAATAAAAAAATAGATTTGAAAAATCTTTTCTTTGAAGTACACCTAGGAGCCATAAACGGATTGTTTCCAATTCCATTTAATCATAATCCTCTTGAGTTAAGTAATTAAGGGTTCATATTAGATATCTAGGTCATTATCTTTGTCTTAAGCTAAAAGGTGCATTTAGAGTGTGAATGATACAATTTTGATGCTTGATCTCCTTCCTTTAATGTCGCTTCCGAATCTTTAATCTTTATAGTATCATGACCATAGAAAATGTTGAGATTTATAATGAACACCTCGAAATTAGCCAATTACAAAATATGATTTAACAAATTGGCATGTATATTGGGATTAAATGATTTTCTTCTTAAATCACTCTTTTTTTATCAAAATTGACCAACAAAGACATTATAGGGTTGTTTGGTGTGATTTTTGAAACCAATTTTTTGTTCTCAAAATTTTGAAAAACAAGAAGAAGTTGTTTAGTTTGGTTCTTTGTTCTCTAATTTCTAGAAAAATAGGGATGTAAAGATCAGGAAATGAAAAACAAGGCTAGCTTGTTTTCAGCCAATTTGGGAACAGTTCCCAGAAAAAAAAAAAAAAAAACATGGATAGCAAGAGGTCCAACTAATAAGATCCCACATTTGAATCATGTTAGCTGCAAAATATGCCCTTAATATTTAAAGTATAAAAACCCCTAAATCAACAATGCCTTCTCCTCCCCAAATCGCCTACTCCTTTGGCCTTCTCCTTCAGAAAAGGAGAAACGCCTTCTCCTTCAGGACACAGACAACCAATTGGGCTCCATCGACACCAAAGGTTGACGATCAACATAACTCTCCTCTCTCTCTTCTCACAACTCTCTTCTCCCAAATCCAACAAATTTAAATCTAGCAAATCGATGTATATGTATAGATTTGTGTTCAGATCTATACATATACACAGTTCTATGTGTGTTTGTATATATATATATTGTGTATGTTTCTTGGGTGATGGGTGTGTGTTTTTTGGGTGACGTGTGTGTGAATTCTGTGAGAGTGATGGGTGTGTGTTTTCTGGGTGGCGTGCGTGTGATATATATATATATATACTAGCAATACACACTTGCGTTGCACATGAAAAAAATTTAGTTCATTAATTTGTTATTAAATTTATTTAAAATACAAAGTTGATGAGTAATAAAATTGAATTGATGTTGTAAAAGTAAGTGAATAATTAAAATACCAAGAAAAAAGACACTTAATCTTTTAACCTCAAAATTTGATAAATTTCAGCCAATAAATGATATTATTGGATTGATTATTGGTCTCAATAAATGTTGGAATTTACCATCAATTCAAAAATTAAGAATAATTAGGTNCCAATAAATGATATTATTGGATTGATTGTTGGTCTCAATAAATGTTGGAATTTACCATCAATTCAAAAATTAAGAATAATTAGGTCAATATTATAGGAGATTTGAACAAACTTTTAAAATATTAGCTATATGAGCAATGAAAAATTAGATTCACGAGAGGTTGTAATAAAATAAAGAAACACTAACATATAAAATTTTAATGTAAACATAGGAATTAATAAACTAACCTCAATTATGTCGAATATTTGACCTGTTACACCAATTTAATAAACTAAAACATAAGAATTAATAAACTAACATCAATTATTATGTCTAATTCTTGACTTGCCACAATCAATCTCTTATAATGCTTCTTGACATTAAATTAAGAAAAATTAAATGCCACAGAACATAAGAATTAACTTAAACATAAGAATTAATAAACTAAAACAAAAGAATTAATAAATTAACCTCAATTATGTCGAAAACTCCAACTTCGACTTCATTGAGTTTGTCATAGAAGAGCATGAGACCATATGACTTCAAATAGATGACTATGGCAGGCTAACTTCTAANCAGAACATAAGAATTAACTTAAACATAAGAATTAATAAACTAAAACAAAAGAATTAATAAACTAACCTCAATTATGTCGAAAACTCCAACTTCGACTTCATTGAGTTTGTCACAGAAGAGCATGAGACCATATGACTTCAAATAGATGACTATGGCAGGCTAACTTCTAACTCTAACGTGAATGGAAGAAAAAACTTGTTCGATAACTTTACTGGAAAGTTTGATCCCATATGATATTAGAATCCTATCTAGTTATATATATATAAAGGAATTCAAAATATTTTAGAAGTCTATTAAGTAGGAAAGACAAAAAAATATATGCATATATATCACCTAAAAATTACCAATATATGATATTAGAATTCTAGTAGAGTTTGTACAATTGAATGACAAAAAAAGAATGTATTGTCATAGAAATAAAGTTTATATATATATGTATCATCTAAAAATTACCAATATGTGGTATTAGAATTCTAATAGAGTTTGTACAATTGAATGAAAAAAAAGCAATATATTGTCATAGAGATAAAGTTTTATCTATCAAGTCATAGAGATAAAAATTTATATAACTAATATTTTGATAAAGTTTATCTACGTAATATTTTGACAAAGTTTATCTACCAAGTCATAGAGATAAAATTTACCTAGTTAATATTTTGGAAGNGAGTTTGTACAATTGAATGACAAAAAAAGAATGTATTGTCATAGAAATAAAGTTTATATATATATATGTATCATCTAAAAATTACCAATATGTGGTATTAGAATTCTAGTAGAGTTTGTACAATTGAATGAAAAAAAAGCAATATATTGTCATAGAGATAAAGTTTTATCTATCAAGTCATAGAGATAAAAGTTTATATAACTAATATTTTGATAAAATTTATCTACGTAATATTTTAACAAAGTTTATCTACCAAGTCATAGAGATAAAATTTACCTAGTTAATATTTTGGAAGTCAAGTAGGTATGCAAGACAGGAAAATATGTGGGTATAATTGGTTTTATGGTAATAATTAAGGTGAAATAGGAAATCAAAAATTTTTCACTGACATTTATAAGTAGTATAGATTATATATATATATGTGTGTGTGTGTGTGTTGTTTCATGGGCGATGTGTGTGTGAATTGTGTGTGTGTGTACACACACACATATATATATATATATATATATATTTTGTGTGATGGTGTGAGTGTTCTTCAGTGTTATTATTATTATAATTTTTTTAAATTATTGGTGTTTGTATATTTTTTCTATTAAATTTGTTTAGTTTTATTTCAGATGAAGACCATTGATATATTTTTTATATTAATTTTATTTTTGATGAAGATTATTGAATATGTTGGTTTATTTTAAAGTTTAATTTATTGAATTTTTGTTATAAAATTATCAATCTAAAAATAACTTTATTATATTNAGAAATCAAAAATTTTTCACTGACATTTATAAGTAGTATAGATTATATATATATATATATATATGTGTGTGTGTGTGTGTGTTGTTTCATGGGCTGTGTGTGTACATATATATATATATATATATATATATATATATATATATTTTGTGTGATGGTGTGAGTGTTCTTCAGTGTTATTATTATTATAATTTTTTTAAATTATTGGTGTTTGTATATTTTTTCTATTAAATTTGTTTAGTTTTATTTCAGATGAAGACCATTGATATATTTTTATATTAATTTTATTTTTGATGAATATTATTGAATATGTTTGGTGTATTTTAAAGTTTAATTTATTGAATTTTTGTTATAAAATTATCAATCTAAAAATAACTTTATTATATTTTTTTATTAATTTTTGAATTACTGCCCAAACATATATTTAGATTGTCAAAACATATTTTATTATTTTCTGTTATGTAAAATTATTTTTGAAATCATATAACCAAACAAGTTCTTCTTCTTAGAAAATATAAAAACACATTTTCTTAAAACTCTTCTCAGAAATTATTTTCGGATTTTTTTTTTTTAAATGTAAACTAAACATATCCTATAGTTTTTTGATGAAGATACAAAGGGAATACATGNATGTTATGTAAAATTATTTTTGAAATCATTTAACCAAACAAGTTCTTCTTCTTAGAAAATATAAAAACACATTTTCTTAAAACTCTTCTCAGAAATTATTTTCGGATATTTTTTTTTGAAATGTAAACTAAACATATCCTATAGTTTTTTGATGAAGATACAAAGGGAATACATGTAAAATGATAATTTATATCCTGAAAGATTATAAACTTTTCAATTTATACCCTCAAAGGTCAATATTTCAAATTGCATGTTCAATTAAATTAATTAGTGGCAATTTGACCCTGCCATATTGTCCGTTATAATTTTTATCAAATTGACAGACACGTTAGACATACGTGAAAAGAGAAAGGACTATAACCAACAAAATAAAGAGAAAGGCCATAATCCAACAAAAAGCCATTACGCCCGTCTCACATGACCGTCAATCTGACATATATCACAACGGACGTTATGGTTTAGGTCACATAACCACTTAATTTTATCGAAGGTGTAATTTAAAATAATTGATTTTTAAGAGTGTAAATTAAATTTTTTTAATCTTTCAGGGTACAAACTGCTATTTGCCCTATAGTTAATGTGGGTCTTGTATGGCCCAAAAATCTGTTCGTGCCCTTANTTTTTTTAATCTTTCAGGGTACAAACTGCTATTTGCCCTATAGTTAATGTGGGTCTTGTATGGCCCAAAAATCTGTTCGTGCCCTTATTGGGCTCGTTGAAGCCGGACCAGGCGGCGTGAAGTCGGTAGACCCAAGACTCAACACAACCCGACCGAGCGAAGAGAAATGCGTCCGACGACAACTGCGGCAAGAAAAGAATAGAATAGAATACGGCGACGAAGCGAAGAAGAGCAGTGAGGATGCATGGGAGGAAGAAGATGAAGCTGAACCTCATCATCAGCTTCACCTTCTTATGAAAGATAAAGAAGTAGACATATTTGATGGCCAGTAGTNATGGGAGGAAGAAGATGAAGCTGAACCTCATCATCAGCTTCACCTTCTTATGAAAGATAAAGAAGTAGACATATTTGATGGCCAGTAGTTCTGGGCATCGCTGTGTGTTCGGTTTGTTCACGACTTCTCTCTTTCAATTTCGAATTCATTTAGATGTAATTACTTTGCTGATTATGTGTTGAATTCAACTCTAATTTGTTATACGACGAAGACTTTTTTGGTGATAGATTGAATGTATGTAGTAATAATAAGATTCAGAATGGAATTTATGATATGATATTCTGCTGGGTGGCTTTATCTGGATTTGTTTTGTGCTGTTGGTTTTTCGTTTATTTTGGGTGATAGTTGGGAACATACCATATGATGCCACTGAGGAACAGCTCGTACAAATCTGTGAGGAGGTTGGCCCTGTCGTGTCCTTCAGGTCAGTTTTCATTTATATTTTTTTTGACATCATTATGTTGGAAAAACTATTGAATCTGGTCTTTTGATGAGGCATAGTATCTGTTACAGCATGATTAACCTAAATTTTATTTTGATTTGAATTGTTCAAGTATGTAAAAGCAAACTTGTATACGCATGTTATGCTCAAAGTAGTCCATTCATCTTTTAAAAACCAGAATACTCGTTTATATCTAAGTGGGATACAATCAACATCAAAGTTTCAAACTAGATGTAAAAGGAGGAAAGTCCACCCTCCTACCGCTAAACAGAGTGGTTGAAATTTTTTTCGGATTATGTATTCTTTTTAACTTTATCCATCATAAAATGCAACTGAAATAAAGTAACCGAATTTCCAAAGTTACATAATTAGCAACAAGAATGTGAACACCACTTGAACATGAGCTAAAATAGTGATTGTTTAGTATGCGATTCAATGACGATTAAAACCAGATATAAAGCCTATACTGTGTATAATAGTTTGCAGCATAAATACATTGACATTAATGGGCCTTTGAGTATGAGAGCATCTCCAACGCTCTCGCCAATTGCTTCCTCTACACCATTTTAGCAAGCAAATTCCAAATCCCAGGCTCCAATGCTCTAGCTAGCTCGCCAAATAGCTGAGGGCTTTTTTGCTTGCCAGATCTGGTGAGGGTTTACCAGCTCGCTAGTTGCTGCCTTACCTCTATTTCTGCACATGTTCCTTCCATTTCCTCCTTCATCCTAGCCAGATCAGGCATTGAAGTTTCAAAGATAATCTCTGTTTTTGGCTTTCTATGAGCACCTCAGCCCTTCTCTCTACTTCTTCTTTTTACCATATCTTTCCCCCCTGACGCACAGCCAAGCCAAGCGGATGCCATCGATGTTCAGGTTGCCACCGATTCCCTTCCCTCTGCTCTTCTCCATCGCCAACGCCTTCAGGGGTAAAGCTCTTTCCCTATGGTTATTAGCTTTTGTTTTTCTTTATCAAATAATGGGTTTTGCTCTTCTGCTAGATTATTGCATCCCAACAGGTGGTTTCATTATCGAAAGAAAATTATTGGATAATATAAAATGACTTTAGTAGCTGTTTTATCCAAAATGCTTGTTGTCCCTTTAGACATTGTTTAATTTTAAGTGCTCAATGTATTAGATTGAGAATGCCCTGCGTATGTTTGATACAATGCGTGAAACAAGTTGGTTTAATGGAATTGAATCACTGGGCAAGCATTTATCAGCGTTTAAGTTGTTATAACGAAAAGGGTTTTTGTTGTTCCCAAAAATTCGGAGATATGAGTTATAGTTATTGGGTATAATTGTTTTATAGAGTGAATTCTTGATGTCTAACATAGTTTTTATCGATCCAATCAAAAATCATTAGAATTTTGGCAAGTAAAATTTTTGAAAACCAACTAGTCGGATATAGATAAATGATAAGATAGCTAGTTGTGGGTATGTGCATTGGTTGGAGATTCAAATATGATTGAAGGTCAATTGATGAAACAGGTGTCATTGCCGTTATGGGTTGGATTAACCTGGGAACTACACATTTGAGCTTTTATCATAGCTTTTGCAACTATTGTTTCATCATTATCAGGTGCTAAAGTTCCCACTTTGGTTCTTCTCTGGAATCTCAGAACACAGACATCTGTTTCTTGAGGATTCGTATTAAGTAAAGTACTGATAATGCTGGTTGAAGTTAGTTTAGTTCATTTTCTCGACCTATGAATAGATCATTGAATTTGATGTGGATAGCTGCTTTTTGGAAGATGCCAGTGGACTTCTCTTGTAGAGTTATACAACCTTGTTGTTTCTTGAAATAATTGTGTTAGAAAGCTATCCTCGTTTGGCTCAATCAGTGCCAGACCATTTCCTGATTATTCTCCAAAGAAACCTAGCACTAGAGACTCTGAGCTTGTCTATAACATCTCCACCGCTAGGGGTGTTCACCCTACCCTACGGGTAGGAAATATGTTATTCCGTCTTCCTACCCGATATTTTGCGAATTTTTTTTTTCTTGGTCTACCCTACCCGATTAATCGGGTAGGAAGTCGGATAAATATTTTTGTAATAATTAATTTTTGGATCTTTTTAACAATTTAATTAAATAACATGCATCAATTTAACAACACAATAAATTAATTAACACTAAAATGTAAAACAACTACAACAAGAATTATAATAAAACACAAGAAAATATGAACATCAATCCATCATAATTGTTACACAAATACAATAACAATTAATTTAAGTTTAAACTTTAAATCATATGAAATACATTAAAATTAAAATTGCTCCGCCTGTGGTTAGGGTTTAGGGTTTTTTTAGTTTATATATATATATATATATTAAAAAATTATTGCGGGTAGGGTAGGAATGCGGAAATGAATGGCTATTCTGCATTCTTACCCGAATATTGTCGGAAAACCAAAAACTCTTCTGCATTCCTACCCGATTTTTGCGGCTAACCGTTCAGTAGGATATGGTAGGTCGGGTAGGGTAGGAACTTGCGGCCGATCAAAAATTTGAACACCCATATCCACTGCCATCAAGCAACGCCGCTCTGAGCCCTTTCGCCGCATTCTGAAGCCCTTTGAATCCGGATTCAGGCCTGACCACCTCATTTGGGTTCTGATGGCTCATGGACTCATTCGTGATTTTTGGAGAAAACCCAGCCTAGATATTAGCTTTGCTGTGGATTTTTTGCACTAATCTGGCAATGGTGTTTACTGTATCAGGAAATTGGAAGGGTTTGTGCCCATGAGCTGAGTTAATAGCTTTAATTCTTTTAGGTGGTGTTTGTTTGATAGGATTGAAGGGGATTAAAGGTAGGATTGGATTAAAATAGTGAAATGGCCCACTTATCCTTGGTTTGGTTGAAAAAATTGAAAAGGGCTCCTCGTGGGATTGAAAAACTCGGCCGTAGGTTTTGAAGCCTAGAATCCCATCTGCAGGTGATTCAACAATCCCTTCTGTTGTGAGGGATTGTTGAATTGAGAAGTAAGATTAAATGGTTAAACTCTAAAATACCCTCCACACATTTTTACCTTCATTCCACTTCCCTTTCACTTTCACACTGGTCCCCCTTCTCCATGGAAGTAGCACTGTTGACCAGATCTGTCCATGGAAGTAGTAGATCTGGCCTTGGAAGTGCTCGATCTGTTGATGGACGATGGTGATGCTAGATCTGTTGATGCTCGAACTGTTGATGGACCATATCTGTCCATTGAAGTGCTTGATTTGGCCATGGAAGTAGCTTCTATGTATACCCATTTGTTTTCTCTCTCTCTCTGTGTATTTGCCTTTTATCCTGTCTGATGTAGAAGTCGAACCATCTGGAAAGATGAGGATTTTAACTAACTTAAAATTCACTTATTACGGTAGTTGTTTGGTTTTTTTGCACTTTTCCCCCTCATTATTAAAAAATTAGCACATAACTCTCTTTTAGAATGGAAGCTCATGATTTCAAAGTAAGTGTGTGAAAATATTCAATGTACCTCAACTTTGAATAAAATGGTTTGGATTTCATTAAAAAATAATAATTGGTCTATGGTGTTGCGTCTCATTACATTTTAAAATTTTAAGATCTTAAAAAGTTGTTGCTCATCCATTTGTTTCCTTGTACAAGAAATCTACAAAAATTTACATTTGTATTAAAGCAACATATTTTAAATTGACATAATGTGTGCTAGTGATTCATGCAATATTATTAAAATGCTCTACCATTTTGGATAATAAATTGCATTTTGATCATTGAAAATATTTAATATGGTTCAGATTAATTTTACTATTTATTAAAAATAAACAATTAAGTTTTATTTTTAAAGACACAACTTTGGATTTTCTAGAAATAAATAAATAACAACTTAGGCTTGAGTTGCATCGATATGTCTATTATTTTTGTGTTGAATTTTTTTTTTCCCATGATGCATATGTTTTTTTGTGATTAAACGTGTATTGTACAAATTAAATTAAATAAATGAACAAAATATTTATTGCAATATTTTGTAAAAATGCGTAATTTATTCATTCATATTTTTTGTCGTAAAAATATCAATACTAATGGATTGAATTTTTTTTTTTTTTTTCATTCCATTCCAAACATGGTATAAGTTTGGATCACATTATTTTACACAAGGGGTGAAATGGTCATTTTAGTTTGTTTTATCTTCACAAGTTAATGGGGCCACAAAACAAATTAAACCTATCCAAAGCTGGGATAGGATTTAAATCCCATCTTTATAATCCTCAAATCCGGTTCACATTGCATTGGGTTAGGATTCAAATCCAATCCAATCCAATCCTTCCACGGTGATCCAAACACCACCTTAAAGGATTAAAACCAACTCTTGGGGGCAATTTGCAGGATGTCTGAAGCTCCAGTTCTTGATTAGAGGGCAGATTTACTGAGCTAGTCTGAAACTCTAGTGGATCAAACAGTTTTAGTTTTGTTTCTTGTAATTCTTTGATTTCATGAAATAAAATTTTCTCTTTCATTGATTTTTGAAGGATGAACATGGATATTACTTCACCAAGAGAAGGTACAACTCAAGCAAATGATGGAGTAGTAGTACAACAAACAAGTACTGTAATATTATGCATGCTTAAATATTTGTAGACAATGAATGTTTAAATATTCGTAGCATATTACTGCCTAAAACATTCCACGAATATTCCACAAGTGTTTGACTAGATCAGTTTGGAATATCGAATGAGTCTCTCTGTCTCGAATGCGATGTTGAGTATGAATAAATTGAAGCAGTTCTGAACTCCGTTCGGATATCAATGTAGGAGTAGGAATTTCATCCGATGCATCATAACTAAAGTCCGTTTCATTACTGTCTCTCTCATCCTCGACAATCATGTTATGCAATATTATGCATGCCTTCATAATATCCATACTTCAAGTTTTCAGAAAGGTGCAGGTCCATGAACTATAGCAAATTGTGTTTGGAACACTCCAAAAGCTCTCTCAACATCCTTTCTGGCTGACTCTTGAGCTTGTGCAAAATGTATTTGCTTATTGCCTCTTGGACGTGAAATTGTTTTGACAAACGTGGCCCACTTTGGATATATACCATCAGCAAGATAATATCCCATAGTATAATCGTTTCCATTGACGGAGTAATTGACTGAAGGAGCCTTACCTTCCGAAAGAAGAGTAAAAACAGAAGAGGTTCTAGGACATTTATATCGTTGTGGGATCCAGGTAACCCAAAAAAGGCATGCCAAATTCATAGATCATATGAAGTCACCGCTTCTAAAATAATTGTTGGTTCATGAACATGACCAGAGTACATACCTTTCCATGTTGTTGGACAATTCTTCCATCTCCAATGNCGAAGGAGCCTTACCTTCCGAAAGAAGAGTAAAAACAGAAGAGCTTCTAGGACATTTATATCATTGTGGGATCCAGGTAACCCAAAAAAGGCATGCCAAATTCATAGATCATATGAAGTCACCGCTTCTAAAATAATTGTTGGTTCATCAACATGACCAGAGTACATACCTTTCCATGTTGTTGGACAATTCTTCCATCTCCAATGCATGCCGTCAATGCTACCTAGCATCCCTGAAAACCCACGTCTCTCACCGATTCCTAATAATCTAACAATGTCTACACTGTTTGGTGACCTGAGGTACTTATCAAAATAAATTGCTACTATGGCCGATACAAATCTTTGCATACTTTCTATTGTGGTGCTTTCGCTGATTCTCAAATAATCATCAACAACATCCGCTACAATTCCATGGGCAAGCATTCTTATAGCGATAGTCATCTTTTGAAGGGGAGACAAGCCAATATTCCTAACAACATCAGAATAAATTGCTACTATGGCCGATACAAATATTTGCATACTTTCTATTGTGGTGCTTTCGCTGATTCTCAAATAATCATCAACAACATTTGCTACAATTCCATGGGCAAGCATTCTTATAGCGGCAGTCATCTTTTGAAGGGGAGACAAGCCAATATTCCTAACAACATTAGAATAAATTGCTACTATGGCCGATACAAATATTTGCATACTTTCTATTGTGGTGCTTTCGCTGATTCTCAAATAATCATCAACAACATTTGCTACAATTCCATGGGCAAGCATTCTTATAGCGGCAGTCATCTTTTGAAGGGGGGACAAGCCAATATTCCTAACAGCCTCCCTTTTTTGGACAAAGTATGGATCATAAGTTTTCACCATTGATAGACTATGAACGAAAGGATATCAATTCATTCGAAATCTCCTTCGAAATAAATTTGGGGGATAGATAGGTGATTCATCAAAATAATCACAATAATGTCTCTCATGCCCTTTAACTCAGTTGGGAAAAATAACATAGTGGCTTTGAATAGAACCACAACGTGTTGCAGAACTATTCTCAGTATTGAGTTTCTCCATTGCCATAGCAGCAACTGCTATCATCTCCAACTCATCATCGGAGTCAGAATCACTAAGAATCATTTTANTAACTCAGTTGCGAAAAATAACATAGTGGCTTTGAATAGAACCACAACGTGTTGCAGAGCTATTCTCAGTATTGAGTTTCTCCATTGCCATAGCAGCAACTGCTATCATCTCCAACTCATCATCGGAGTCAGAATCACTAAGAATCATTTTCAAAGAAAAACTCATAGTAAAGAAATATGGGTTCAATACTAGTAAAATAAATTTGAGCTATATGACAATGACAAGGGGGAGGTCTTATTTATACATTTTCAAAAATATGACCGTTGAAAATATGGCCGTTGTAAAATTTAAAATTTGATGACGTGGCACGACACGTCATCATTATGGCGCTTACGTGTTATGCCACGTGACATTTTTAAATTATATTATTGAAAGTTAGTTGAAGTANTAAATATGGCCGTTGAAAATATGGCTGTTGTAAATATGGCCGTTGAAAATATGGCCGTTGTAAAATTTAAAATTTGATGACGTGGCACGACACGTCATCATTATGGCGCTTACGTGTTATGCCACGTGACATTTTTAAATTATATTATTGAAAGTTAGTTGAAGTAGTTAGCTAAAATAGAGAGCGTGGTTGGAGTGAATTTTAAAAAGTGGATAGCTAAAGTAGTGAATACAATATTTAAATATATTTTGAGTAGCTATTTTATTGAGAGTGGTTGGAGATGCTTTGAGAGTTGTGAAATCACTCTTCTTAAGTAGCTGAGCCTTTTCACATGAGGGTATTGACAAACATCAACAACTTTAATATCCAACTCAAATATTTGCAGTAGTTATCCCATAGTGATAACACCCATGAGAAGACTGGAATGAAGCTGACTCAAATCTAAGTAACCCGTAAAACATGATATATGGAGAATAGTATGTAACAATTGAAGTTGAAACTGGGAGCAAGGAAGGTCTTAGAATTTGAAATGTGTTTGTTTGGTCAGGTATGCTTGTTTATAANTGGAATGAAGCTGACTCAAATCTAAGTAACCCGTAAAACATGATATATGGAGAATAGTATGTAACAATTGAAGTTGAAACAGGGATCAAGGAAGGTCTTAGAATTTGAAATGTGTTTGTTTGGTCAGGTATGCTTGTTTATAAAGGCGGGGCTTTACCAATTATGGGCCTTAAAAGCCTTACTGACTAGTAACCCCAAAACTTGCAAAGGCTAGTTACAAAATCAGACTTCTAACTACTTAGCTCATAAAACCAAATATGTAGTTGAAATTTGGGTTAAAATACCCATATAAATGTTTTTAACTGAAATATAAACCTGTTAACATTGAGCATTAAATTTAAACAAGATATAGAATGAAAATTTTGGGCAAAAAATCTTCATGGTGAAGTCACAAAATTTTCATTGTGAAAATTGAGCAAAAACTCTTTATTTTGTCACTCAAAGAAAATTCTTTAGCCAAGTTGTTTCGTATTACAACGTTGAAGTGACTCTTTTGTTCTGTTGATTGGTTTTGAATGTGTGCAATGGCTAAAGGAAAACATTTATGAAGTAGTGGCATGAAAAAATAGGAGACTGCTTTTTAGGAAATACAGGGTGATGTGTTTGGGCTGTATTGGTTTGGTAGTTGTGGAGAGGATTTTATTTGAATCTCAAAATTACAGTCTAGCTGAAGGAGATTTGGTCTAATTGGCCCTAAGGGGATGGAAAAGGGTGGACCAATTTTGCTTTGTTATTAGATAAGGAGGGAATTAACAAGGACATGAGTTGAACTACTGATAGACATAGAGGGATTACTACGAATAGGGTTGAAGATGAGCTGAGGAGGAATTCAATGGGCAATAAATTGAATATTAGAGAGGAAGGGATTTGTATTAATGTGGTTGTGTGCATTAAGGGGAGGTTTATTTCAAATTGGAGTGAAATACGGGGAGCATTATCTTAGTCTGAAAGCCACAATTCAACTAAAGCCATTTCAAGGCAATAAAACCATTTTCTTGTGTGGGACTTGTGCGAATGGTGAAGGAATGTCCAGGTTTGAGAATCGTTTCACAGATAGTTCTGTTTTCATAAAGCTATGACAATGGAGGAACAAATCAATATTGGTGGGAATCAAGGTCTCCTTTAGGCGGGAGATAAAAAGTGCCGGTCCGCCTTTTGCTTCATTCCAACCTCATTGGACTTTGATTATCAAGGAAAAACATTCAAACTTAGAGTCTGGGAGGTTGTACTAATTCTTAATGAATCTAGGTGCTAGGAAGAGGGGGTTGATTGGCCCGTGGAATGATGGAGTGAATGCTTCCTTTAATTGCAATATTTCCTGAGGTAAAAACGTCATCAAGGTTCATTCAAATATTGAAAGACATATTAGTAAGGATAAGAAGGTGGTAAGGGCGATTAGTTAGTGCTGGGTTGGGGGTATGGACAAAGTGGATTTTGGGGCCCTTAGAGCTGTAATGTAAGCAAGAAACTTGACTTTGAGAAACAAAAGAAAAGAGATGCTAGCTGCAATCAAACTAAAGAGCTTACGAGTAAGAAAGGGCTCCTTAGGGTACATAGTTTTTTTCAAGTCTAAGAATAGAGTCCATATTATTTCCTATATTCCTTGCCATATAGAATTCTTCTCAAGATGTGAGATTTTGGTTGCCTGGCATGTGAAAACAAAACTACCCCATATTAAGTTCTCCAATAACTTCACTTAGTCAAGAAATTACTTGTGTCTTTCATGATTTTCACCATAAAATTGAAAATTCACATATATTTTTGGGTTTGGACAATCATTTTTGTGAGATTTTAAATAATGTTTTAACAAGTCATATCTATTGGTGAATACTTAGATCACATAGAGCGGAAGCGGGGATGGAAGCAAGAGCGAGAGTGGGAGCGCAAAAGTGGCAAAATTCAATAATTCTTAGAGCAGGAGCGCCATATATATACATACATACATGTTTACATTTATAAAAATTAGTAAAAATACAATTTAAAAAATTAAATTTCATACAAATATTTGATAAATTATTTAAATTTTGTGTCCTAATAATTTGGCTTTTGAATCAAAATAATAGTGTGAGTGAATGATTGAATAGAATACAGTTGGAAGGCATTTCTATGCTTAGAACTTTGTCCCACATCAGAAAGATTGGAAATATGGGCAGTTAGACAAGGCTATAAAAAGGGCCTTCCACCACCAGTTGACTTTATTAGTGCATCCACAAGGAACCTTTTGCCTTAGTTTATTTTTTTGTTTTTTTCCCCTGATCAGGGACTGGTTGGAGTTCAAAAATTAAATTTGCGGATTTATAATTTGAATTCATGGTTTCAATATATTGAGAGCGAATTTATCACGAACTTTCAAATCACAAATTCATGCACGGAGCAATGGAGCATGACCTATTTTAGATGAATTATGTGACTCATTACACATATTTCTCTCTCTAATAACTGATGCTATAAATGGTATCAATTTGCTTGAATTTGATAAGATTCNTTTGCTTTCAAATCACAAATTCATGCACGGAGCGATGGACCATGACCTATTTTAGATGAATTATGTGACTCATTACACATATTTTTCTCTCTAATAACTGATGCTATAAATGGTATCAATTTGCTTGAATTTGATAAGATTCCAGACAGTTGTGACACCCCATGCAGAGAATCTTCCTTCCATACCCCTCAAGTGCAAGCTCCTGCATACCATTGTGAATTGCAATGTGGGTAACTATGCTGGTATGCACTTTACTATCATGGGATAAATTGGTCACTGAGCTGTTTGTGTACCCAGAAGTTACCTGTTAAAATGATGCTTACACTATACTTTTAAGTTGTACGGGTACAAGAAAAAGAATCATTGATTGATCAAGTCTTGTGAAACAGTTAAGAGAGTTCTGCCTTAATAATTGACCCAACACCTCTGAGGCTATTGCTTGCTACTAGTAGGTATTGTGCTCAACTAAGTTCAGCGCAAATCATGAAACTTGATCATGTCTTCCTACATTACACTAGGTAATATGAGTATTGATTGGAATGAGGCCTATACTTGTTATTTGCTTCTTGATTTGACTAGAATTCTTGTTCTACACCTTAAGAGCTAATGTGCTAACCGATCCATTGATGTTAATTCACAGCAACTAAGTTGTGAACAAGCTAAGTTCCTTTGACCTCATTCATGTCGGAAATGCTTGATTGTTCAACAAGATCTGTTAGAGATAGTTGTCAATAAAACTTCTCGAGTTAATTAGAAGCAGATATATTTTACCTTTTATAAATCTATTTTGTTTTTCTAATTGTTAAATTTTCTTAAGCAACTGCATGATTGATTGTTGCTTGCTTTCATTCAGATTAGTTATAGATAGAGAAACGGGGAAACCAAAAGGTTACGGATTTTGTGAATACAAGGATGAAGAAACAGCGCTAAGTGCTCGTCGCAATCTTCAGGGATACGAGATCAATGGTCGTCAATTGCGTGTTGATTTCGCTGAAAATGATAAAAATTCTAACGGAAATCGAGAACAGGTAAAAATTTTTAGATGTGCAGTGGAACATTTTGTTTTATTGTAGTCACTAAATTGAGTTTTTTTACTTTGATTTTACTGGCTTTCTATACCATTATCTCCATCGAGTTGTGTGTTTAATTATTGGTCACTAATGTCACTGACAACTTGACCAATAAAGATGCATTTCTTGGTTGTCGTCGTTGTTGAAAATTGAAGAATAGATAACCATGATGGTAGTTAGAAGAATGTGCATTGGTCCTTGATATCACTGATTGCATGAATGCTTTAGCTGTGTTTCTATGTTGTTTCGTTGTCCAATTTGAAGAGTAGATAACGACCATTGTAGTTGGATGATTTTGCATGTTGGCCAATAGTATCAGATTCCGTAAAATTGACATGGAAATTTTTTAACTATTGGTTTTCATAAATTCTAAAATTAAATGCTTAATTTTTTAAAAACAGAGTGTGAGAATGAGATCGACCCCAATATGCCGAAACAAACATACTTGACCTAGAGGAGGGTTAATAGGTCTTATGCACTCGAACACAGAATTAATGGCCAATTAAAACCTATTACACTCGATTAATGATTAATCAATTAGTTAATGCAATTAACATCTCGAGCATTTTGACTCAAATTTTCAATTAGTGAATTTATGCAAAATATCCAAATTTAATCAATTGCAATCGTGCATAATCCACATCTTATCACCCTTGATCTCAGTCACCAATTCAATAAAATATAAGAGGCTAACATTGCAAATCGGATTCACTCAAGTAATTTATCGAGCATGTGTAGGAATAAAAATTGCAAGTATGTAACTCATTCAAGAGACAAACGAAAACTACAAACCTTAAAAGTTTTATTTTTCAACCAATACCATGGTTAGACGTTTTCTCACTTGAATGTTCATTGCAAGCTTTTGACGACTAGGTTTAATAGGTGACGAATTGAGCTCCACGATTCGCCCTTGGAATCCTCCTTTGATCCTTGGACGTCTCCTTTGATCCTTGCTTTATGGGTTTTGAGTGTTCTACAAGATCTCTCAAAACTATTGATGAATTTCTCTTAAGAACTCTAGATTGGTCGGCTAGAGTTTGGGTTTTGTTTTTGGGTGCTAGGGTAAGCCTCTTGAACATCTCTAAGCTTTTCTTAACCCTAATTTATCTCCCTTAAGTTAAAAAAGAAATCCTTTGTTTATTGGTAGAGAAAAATAGAGTGGATTGGTAATAGAGATCGAAAAGGGATTGGATGAGTTTAAATTGAAGAATTGAATTTTATTATTTGTTTTAGTATTATTTTATTAGTTAGAGAATATTTGTTTGACTAGGAGTATTAATTAGAGTTTAACTGGGAAATTGTTATAGAGTTTTAGTAAGATAGGGATTTGAGAGTTTGATTATGAAACTCTTTTAGTATTTTAGTACAAAAGTAGTTTTTATTTTNGGGAAATTGTTATAGAGTTTTGGTAAGATAGGGATTTGAGAGTTTGATTATGAAACTCTTTTAGTATTTTAGTACAAAANAACTGGGAAATTGTTATAGAGTTTTAGTAAGATAGGGATTTGAGAGTTTGATTATGAAACTCTTTTAGTATTTTAGTACAAAAGTAGTTTTTATTTTAATAGGTGACTTGACTATAAATAATGGTGTAATCCCAACTATTTTTAATTAGAAAGAGTGATATAATAAAAAGTGATTTTTCGTGGAGAATTTATGTGTTTCTTCACCGATTCCTTGCGAGGATGAGGTAAACCCCTTCCACCTCCTCTTCTTTCTTTTTCTCTTTCTATTCTGTGATTTCTAGTCCTTCCTATTCTACATCAGTTTGGTATTAGAGTTCAACTTCGATCATTCTTGATTGTGGTTGTGTTTTTTGAGTTCCGTCTGTCATTTTTAAGTTTTAGTCCCTTTCCAAAAAACTTAGCAAAACTAAGTCCAACAAAAAAAATTGCCATTGCCCACTACACAAAATCCATAAC
Organism: Ilex paraguariensis; assembly: GCA_963454935.2. Classification (NCBI taxonomy): domain Eukaryota; kingdom Viridiplantae; phylum Streptophyta; class Magnoliopsida; order Aquifoliales; family Aquifoliaceae; genus Ilex; species Ilex paraguariensis. The sequence goes on from CAUOFW020001403.1 coordinate 256,541, forward strand.
ACAAAAATCAGTACCCAAATCTATGAATTACACAAACACCACTAAGCCTTTTAAAATTATATATCTGACTCCTTAGAGTTTTTGAAATTACACTTTTGCCCCCAAAAGTTTTTGAAATTATACTTTGGCCCCAAAAGTTTTTGACATTATAGTTTTGTCCCATAATTTTCTGAAATTACAGTTTTGCCTCAAAATTTTTAGAAATTACAGATTGATCATAAAATTTTCTACAACTTTTCATGTTACTTCTTCAATTGAGATGGTTATCAATTTTAAATTACTTGTCAAACTTGAAGCCCGTGATGCTAAGCTCGATTCGCTCTAAGCATCAANCTGAAATTACAGTTTTGCCTCAAAATTTTTAGAAATTACAGATTGATCATAAAGTTTTCTACAACTTTTCATGTTACTTCTTCAATTGAGATGGTTATCAATTTTAAATTACTTGTCAAACTTGAAGCCCGTGATGCTAAGCTCGATTCGCTCTAAGCATCAATGGATTCACTCCACACATCAATGGAATATATACATGAAGGTGTACACAAGTTGGCTGCCATGTTTGGAGTTAAGCTACCAAATAAGAATCTTGCGAACAAGGTAGATTTTGATTCATCTTGTTCATCCATTGATCATCAACAAATAGTTGAACAAGTTTTGCCCCAAGAAGTTCCTCCACAACTGCAAGTTCTAGTTCAATTGAATGATGAGCTGAAATCAGATACCGTTGATGAGCCTAAAAGTTCTCTCTATTATACATCAATTGCTTTTGATAAACTAATCTCAAAGGATCTTCTTACAGAAGAAGTTAAAGGAGTTTCAAAGGGTGCCACTAAAAATAGAGTTGCCATTTTGTCTCCACTGGATTTTATGCTTCCTTCACCTATAATAGTGTATGTGCANAGATCTTCTTACAGAAGAAGTTAAAGGAGTTTCAAAGGGTGCCACTAAAAATGGAGTTGCCATTTTGTCTCCACTGGATTTTATGCTTCCTTCACCTATAATAGTGTATGTGCATAAGACTGTGATGAATGCAATGCACAAAGGGATTATTTTCTACTATGGAGATCTACAATGCTTTTTTCTTGGAACACAAGCTTCTTCAAATTTTTTGGAGTACTCGTGACATTCCAACTCTTTGGAGAAGAGTTTTTTTTAGTCGAGGAGAATTAATAGAGATCGAAAAGGGATTGGATGAGTTTAAATTGAAAAATTGAATTTTATTATTTGTTTTAGTATTATTTTATTAGTTAGGGAATATTTGTTTGATTAGGAGTATTAATTAGAGTTTAACTAGGAAATTGTTATAGAGTTTTAGTAAGATAGGGATTTAAGAGTTTGATTATGAAATTCTTTTAGTATTTTAGTAAGAAAATAGTTTTTATTTTAGTAGAGGACTTGGCCTATAATTAATGGTGTAATCCCAACTATTTTTAATTAGAAAGAGTGATATAATAAAAAGTGGTTCTCCGTAGAAAATTTATGTGTTTCTTTATTGATTCCTTGCGAGAATGAGGTAAACCCCTTCCACCCCCTCTTCTTTATTCTTCTCTTTCTATTCTGTGATTTCTAGTCCTTTCCGTTCTACATCAATTGGCAAATAAGAAAACCTAATTTTGACACATCTTGAGCGGTCCAGGGAATGATCATAGTTTTATAATTCTTTTATACACGTTTTGAACCCTCAAAGGTTCAAAAATTTGTTTCTCAAAAACAAGAGTCATGTTATAGATTTTTCATACACTTACTTTAAATGCATTTTAACCACATAAGNGGTCCAGGGAATGATCATAGTTTTATAATTCTTTTATACACGTTTTGAACCCTCAAAGGTTCAAAAATTTGTTTCTCAAAAACACGAGAGTCATGTTATAGATTTTTCATACACTTACTTTAAATGCATTTTAACCACATAAGTTAAACCATTCTAAGGCAACTAGGTATCTAGATTTTTTTATCTCACCTAAGCTTAGTGGGATCCAAGAAGTCTTCACGTGTTACAATGTAGCTTGAGTTTTTTTTACCACATTTTGCTTTGGTCTTCAATCTTCACAAACATCTTGACCATGGATTTAGTTGAGATATAAAATAAAGTGACATATTTGCCAATTACAATCAATTTTCTAACAATCTACTCATTTGGCAATTTTGTGACTAAACATACAAGATTAATGTGTTGCCTTCTTGAGATCAAGGGTTCAAGTTCCCCTCTTAAAAAAAAAAACTATCCCACCTATCCGCTAAAGGCTATACTTATTACTAATTATCTTATGCCAAAGGGAGTTAGGTTCTAACGGAACCTCCATAACCATTTACCTACCATGAAAATGTTTTGAGACACTAAATTACCAATTTTCAATACCTCTTTGTCTATAGGTTGGCAAACTATCTCTCAACCCACTAAATGATCCCACATATCATTTTTCATCCAACTGTTATAACTACTACTATAACAATTCTAACATAGACAAATAGCATAAGAGAATACTAGACAAACAAGCTTTTACCAAAGTAATCCTTCTTCTAAGAGAAATATATTTTGTCTTCCAACCATCCAATCTTTTGTTTATTCTTTTAACTATTGAATCCCAAAAAGGCAAATGAGAACGTTGAAGAGCTTGGGGAGAAGAAAAGGAAGGTTTTGTGTTCAAAGCTTATTTTGAAAAAACTTATGATAATATTGGATTGAGATTTTTTGAAGTATGTCATGGATAGGAAAGACTTTGGATTGAGATCGAGGAAGTAAAATATGGGACGCCTTAGGTGAATGAAATTCCCAGTCATAAATAATGGAGCATGGTAAGGTTGCTTTACAACTACTAGAGGCCTTAGGTAAGGAAATCCCCTCTCCCCCTTTTCATTCACAGACATGGATGATTTTTTGTGTAGAATGATGGATAAAGCTAGTAGTACAGAAGTGATTGAGGTTGAGAAAGAGTATAGATTACCCCATTTATAATTCGCAGATGATACCATTTTCTTTTGTGATAGAGATGAAAAGAATATTTACTCAATGGCATTTGTTTTAAAATGTCTTGAAACGGGCCTTAAAGTGAACTAATCAAAGAGTCCAATTGCGGGAATTATTGTGCAACAAGAAAGGTTGTTAGGGTGGCTAATACTTTAGGTTACTGTGTTTCGGATATCCCTAAAGTGCTTGGGTTTGCCCTCAGGGGGAAATTTTAAAACATTTCATTTTTGTGAACCAGTGATTCATAAGATAATCAAAAGGCTTGATGGGTGGAAACAAACCTTTTTGTTTAGATGGGGTGGGGTCATCTTAATTCATTCCATGCTTGAGGGTATCCTAAATTACCACATGTTCTTGTTTAGGACGCGTTTGAAGGTTGTGAAATTGATTAAAAAGATGATGATAGATATTTTATGGGAAGGTAGTGATGAAGGCGAGAAAGATTATCTTGTAAGTTAGGATGTTGTGTCTGGATCTAAAATCAAGGGATGCCTAGCATTGGGTAACCTAAAATCTAGAAATACAGCTCTACTTGGTAAATAGATTTTGAGATTCCCTAAGCACGATAGTCAATCGCATTTAGTGATCAAATGAAAATATGATATTCATGGTAATGAGTGGGATTCTAATGTGAGTAAGAGAGGTTGTTACCGTTGTCCTTGAAAGTTCATTTTCCAAGGATTGTTCTTTTTTCCACAAAACTTTGGGTATGTTCTTGGTAATGGTGTGAAGATTCGCTTTTAGAAGATGTCTTTTGTTTTTTGTCGCTGGGGGTCGGGGGGAGTCTTCGTTTGTATCCTTATATCCTCATTTATATCAATTATCTAGATCTCATAAATCAACCATCACTAGTATGATACCCTCTTTTTCCTCCAATATTAGTTGGGACCTTAACTTTTCAGAAACTTGAGGGATCGAGAAGTGGATGAATTGTTTCTCTTTTGGATNTCGGGGGGAGTCTTCGCTTGTATCCTTATATCCTCATTTATATCAGTTATCTAGATCTCATAAATCAACCATCACTAGTATGATACCCTCTTTTTCCTCCAATATTAGTTGGGACCTTACTTTTCAGAAACTTGAGGGATCGAGAAGTGGATGAATTGTTTCTCTTTTGGATGTCCTCGACAATGTTGTTTTGAGACAAAATTCTTTGGATAAAAGAAGATGGATCCCTTCTTCGTCGGCTGAATTTCTTGCAATTCTTTCTTAGATTCTTTGATTGCTAAACCATCTTATTCTTTCTNGATGGATCCCTTCTTCGTTGGCTGAATTTCTTGCAATTCTTTCTTAGATTCTTTGATTGCTAAACCATCTTATTCTTTCTTTCAACCTTGTTCTTTTGTTTGAAAGAGTAAGGCACCTTTAAAGATACAAGTTTTTGCATGATTAATTGCACATAAGAGACTAAATGGTATTGGTTTGCTCCAAAAAAGGAGGTCATATTCTCTTCAAACGTAATGGTGTATCCTTTGTAAGAAAGAAGGGGAGAGCATCGANTTTGCTCCAAAAAAGGAGGTTATATTCTCTTCAAACGTAATGGTGTATCCTTTGTAAGAAAGAAGGGGAGAGCATCGATCATTTGTTTCTTCATTTTGCTTTTGTCTCTTTACTTGTGGGATTACCCCTCGGATGTCATTAGGATACCTTAGGTGGTTCCAAGTATCTGTGATTTGCTGCTCACAAGGATCAAAAATGCATTTCAAAGAACTAGTTCTAGTCAGCCCGAAAATGAAAACCTTTCGGAAACGTTTCGCAAATGCAGTGGAAAATAGAGAAAAAATTTGGAAACATGTGGAACTTCGTGGAAACATAAATTAAAATCTCTTTATTTAGGTAGATATACTTAACAATAGATAGATTAATGAGGCATGTTTATTGCCTAAACATCCATCTTTAGTAGTGTGTATCATTAATTGAGTACAATTTAAAAATGGTAGTAGACCAATTGTATTATTTGTGCCATCAAATTAGTAATTAATGTTGTTCCATTTATACTGATTAGATTATGTAGGCATTTGCTATACAAATGGAAGAGTTTTAATAATTAAGGGCATTGGGCAAATATGACAATTTGCAAAGAATAAAAATTACTAACATATTCTGTAAAAGTAGTAGGAAAAGAAAAAAAGAAAAGAGAAGCAAAAATAGATAGAGAGACAACTGAATGCCTAGCATAGATCGGAGAGAAAGAGAGAGAGCAAAAGCAGCGACTGGACTCGGCAAGCGACTCAAGTGTTGGCCAATGGAGAGAGAGATGCAGACAGAGTAGGTACGTAAAGGAAAAGGATTCTGGGAAGAAGTAGGAGAGGAGGAGTAAAGAAGAAAAGGAAGAGATCGGAAGAAGAACATAACTTGGTTCAAATCTGGTTGTGCCTGTGTCTGTGGGTGCTGGATGGACTGCCTCTTCTACTCCAACTTGCTTTGCTGTGTTTTCTTCCTCTCTCTCTCTCCTTTTATTTTTTCTCACTTTTTCCTTTGCTGAAGTCTTCTTCAGATGAGATGAACAAATCTCTTCTCTTTGCAGTTAAATTGCTTCTTCGAATCAGGCTATTGTTATGCCCGTATTGGTCGAAATGGTGCCGCTTTGGTGGAAACAGAAGATTTCTGAAATTTCACCCCTCCCTTTTCATTTCATAAAATTGAAATGTTTTGTGCATTTCGGCCCTTTCGAAATGCCTTTTGGATGCGTGGTTGCTTAGTATTGATTTTGATGGTTTTGGTTCATGTGCTAAAGCCAAGAATTTTTTGGAGATGTGCAGTGTTGACCTTGGTTTGGGGTTTGGTTGGAAAGAAATGAGCAAATTTTTGAGGAAAAAGAGGTCTATTGGGAAGATCTATGGAAAAAATCTCTTTTGTTGTCTCTCTTAGGGTGTGCATGTCCAAGGACTTTGAAGGGATTTCTTTATTTGTTGTTAAAGACCATTAGACTCAAGTATGTGAATAATGATCCCCTTTGAGTTCTTCATTTTCCTTTTGTTATCAGTCTTGTAGTTGCGTAGGCTTTCCTTTTCATTCTTTCTTTCTTTCTTTTGAGGACTTCTTGTCCGTCCATGCACTATTTTCTTTAATGATGATGATGTTCTATTGTTTCCAAATAAAAAAATAGCAGGTTTCGCTTGACTGAAATAAGTAAAACCCCCTTCATATTTGAAATCCTAATACTGCTGATTCATAGCCTCCTAATGGACTTCAGAAAAATGTTTCCATCCATGAGAGAGGTAGGCCTTAATATGTCAAGCCATTGGGAGAGTTAAATAAAGCAACGGATGCAAGGACTTCAAGAAACATTTATTCTTAGACAGTCATGTTTTGGTATACCAAACTTGGGCTTTAGGTCCCCTCTGCTAAAGGAAGAGGCCAGTTATTTAAGCCTAAATGAAGTTTAATTAGGTTGGGGCTTACCTCTTGAATTGAAGAAAAGATGTTTGATGTTATTCCTTTGGTCTCTAAATTTATGAACTTAAATTGTCTTTGGATCTTAGAAATAAGAGGATGAAGCTAGCTTAAAAGTTACATTCACAATTGTTCTAAATGTTCGTACCGAGTCACACAATTCGGCCAAAACTCCCTCCTCTCTATCATTCCATGTGCGAATTCGCACTTTGAGAGCGGATTGGCCATGAATTCGTGCTCTCAAATTTTCGAATTTAGTATTACAAAATTCGTGAATTTGACAAAGCAAAATATGTGAATTCATATCATTAAATCCGCGAATTTAGAATCANCTCACAATTGTTCTAAATGTTCGTACCGAGTCACACAATTCGGCCAAAACTCCCTCCTCTCTATCATTCCCTGTGCGAATTCGCACTTTGAGAGCGGATTGGCCATGAATTCGTGCTCTCTAATTTTCGAATTTAGTATTACAAAATTCGTGAATTTGACAAAGCAAAATATGTGAATTCATATCATTAAATCCGCGAATTTAGAATCAAATTCGCAAATTAGAGATCTGTTTTAATAACAATTATTTTTAACCCCATATTAAATATTCAAATAAGATTAATTATTTCAAAAATGCTCTATAGGTAGATAATATATTATTAGAATAAAAATTATTTTTTAAAAATTTATATAATAAAAGATAATTTTCTTATATTAATTGCTGAAAATAAAAAATATTTTTGACACATGGACTCAAGTTTGTGATTTTGAATCTTGACTCTTAAACTTATATTTTGACTCTTTAACCTTACACAAATGGATCCAAAAAATAAAAAAAATAAAAAAATATTTAAATATCAATTGTTTGGCAGCCCTTTCAAATATAAGAGATCTTGTATTTTCACTGTTGAGAAAGTACCAAGTACCAACGACTTCGTATTCTTCATTGGCAGTTAACTTATTTATCTAATTGCCTTTATCTTTATTGTTCAGCTAATAGTTTCTATTATTCCAGTTTTTTATAATTTTTTTAAGCTTTTCTTCATGAGTTCTCTATAATATGTATTTATTCTCACAAACTCTATGTCTTTATCTCTTAGTCTTAAAAACTCTTGCAAATAATTTTATAAAAAATTCTGTTGTTGAAATTTTGACTTTTATGTTTACCATTGTACCAGTGTAATATTTCTCTAATATTTCATTGTATTTTTTATGATAAAATTGAGTGAAATAATGAACAAAAAATTGGATACTATTTCATTAAACAATTCACATGGTTAAGAGTATCAATCAAGGGATCATCTATGTATTTATGTATATATTATGACGTTCTCAAGGTGTTTCCGTTCTAAGATTTGTTTGAATTATTCCATTCTCGCGCTCCCACAGTATGTGATCTAGTTTATGATTACAACGATTACTATTGTTATTTCTTATGAAGATGATATGTTCCTAACTCCCTCCTCCGCCCCTATACTATTATCCTCCTTTACTTGGCATGTAGTTTTATGAAAAATTTGAATGCATTGACTTTAGTAATAAATTTTTTAGTTGCTACATTTGCCTAAGTGGTAATGGTGGCAAATCTTTTCATATATTTGGTTATAATTTGAAAAGTAGGTGTAAATAGCTTTGACTTGCCAATTGGGATATATTTTAGGCAAATCCTGAATGGATATTTGGAGGCACTTACTCAGGGGCAGAGGAATAGTTATAGAAACAAATGTAGCAAAATATAAGTTTTATGAGATTTGTATCAAGCATTTATAAAATGTGAAACATGGTTCTGCATTCTCCCTCTTTAGTTTTGAGGCTTGCATGCCACGCCAAGATCTCTATAAAGCGAGGGAAAGAATACAGATGTGCAGCAGAGAAGAGAGAAGGAAGAAAGATGAATACTATGAGAGCTTAGATAGAAGAAGGTCTAGGGGAGACTGCTCATTTATCACATGGGAGAGGAAGACTAGTAAAACATTCAAGCTGTAAACTTGCAAAATAGACATGAAAAAAGATATTGANTTATAAAGCGAGGGAAAGAATACAGATGTGCAGCAGAGAAGAGAGAAGGAAGAAAGATGAATACTATGAGAGCTTAGATGGAAGAAGGTCTAGGGGAGACTGCTCATTTATCACATGGGAGAGGAAGACTAGTAAAACATTCAAGCTGTAAACTTGCAAAATAGACATGAAAAAAGATATTGAGACAAAATATGAATGAAGGATTGAAGCATTTGACCGGGCTCTGGAGATGAATACCGAAAGAGCTTACCGGATGCACCATCGACCTCAGACAGCTCAATCGGGTGGGGAAAGAACTCAAAAGAAAAAAACATAGTGGGTGAGCAAAAGCAAATACCAGAAGACCAGACATGGAATTTCAAACAAAAAAACGTAGTCGCCTAGTTGGGGAGGGATATTCTTCTGCTCCACTATATATATATATATATAGTTGAAAATAGAATGAAAAACTACACTTCAAAATAAAGCCCAAAAAAGGATCCTTTTGAAAGGTCCTACTTCTTTATTGGCATAAAATGTGGGTTCTTCTNAATCAGGTGGGGAAAGAACTCAAAAGAAAAAAACATAGTGGGTGAGCAAAAGCAAATACCAGAAGACCAGACATGGAATTTCAAACAAAAAAACGTAGTCGCCTAGTTGGGGAGGGATATTCTTCTGCTCCACTATATATATATATATATAGTTGAAAATAGAATGAAAAACTACACTTCAAAATAAAGCCCAAAAAAGGATCCTTTTGAAAGGTCCTACTTCTTTATTGGCATAAAATGTGGGTTCTTCTTGTCTATATCACTTAAATGGAAAACCTATTGGTGACATTCTTGTTGCATAGTTTTTAAGCTGTTAGGGTGATTATTGAGGTAAAAATAGGGGTTAGCATAGCAACCCATAATGTAGTCTCTAATAATTTAGAATTCCAGCAAAAACATGTTGATTCTTGTTGGATTGATGGTGGGAGCTAAGCATAAAGCTAAACAATTTTCTTCGCCATGCCAATTGGTTTGGGCGCTTTCTCATTTTTCCTGAGCTCTATTTGGGGTGTGAAAAGTTGAGTATTACCATGATCCTAATGCAGATTGTGTTTCTTTGCAGGGCCGTGGTGGACCTGGAATGGTCGCAAGTATTGGTTAGTTTTGTTTTACTCTTTACTTATGGCACATCGAATTTGTTTACAATTTCTTTCATATGAATAAATCCTAAAAACATTTTGTTAATGGATAATTCAGACCCTAAAAAACAATTTGGAGGCCCAGCAATCCTTGGGGATGCTGGTCTTAAGCAGCCAATAGGTCTATCAGTAGCTATGGCTGCTGCATCGCTCATGGCGGGAGCTCTTGGAGGTCCTCAGATTGGGATCAACTCCAATCAAAGTGGGCAACAGGGTCAGGGGGTTTTGGGCACCGATCTGTTGACTCTTCATCTGGCCAAAATGTCAAGAAACCAGTTGATTGAGATTATTTCTGAGATGAAGGTAAGTGTTTGAATCCAGTTCGACTTGTGTTTCTGAATAAATTTGAATACATGACATGGTACTAAATCCATTTGTGTGATTCAGGTAATGGCTACACAAAAACAGGAACAAGCCCGCCAGTTATTACTTGCAAGCCCGCAGTTGCCCAAAGCTCTTTTGCAGGTTTTTTATCAGCGCTTTATGCCTTAGATTTTTGAAAAGCATATTTTTGGTCCCTGTGACTTTCTTATCCTATACTTTCTGGTTCTGATCGAACCATCTCAGAAGTTGTGTCATACATTTTCTTAACCCTCTAGTCAACTCAATTGTTGTATCATCATGAACGATTGCTTCTGAATTTTGGATGTTTGGCTTTGACCTCATAGTCATTCATACTGAAGACTCCTTTATGAAAGCTAAGGGTTCATTTGTTTAATGAGAAATAGGTGGTAAATGTGGGAAAAATCTTACTTCTTGTCTATTTGTTTTGCAAGAAAGATAAGAGAAAATACGANATCACTTAAATGGAAAACCTATTGGTGACATTCTCGTTGCATAGTTTTTTAGCTGTTAGGGTGATTATTGAGGTAAAAATAGGGGTTAGCATAGCAACCCATAATGTAGTCTCCAATAATTTTAGAATTCCAACAAAAACATGTTGATTCTTGTTGGATTGATGGTGGGAGCTAAGCATAAAGCTAAACAATTTTCTTCGCCATGCCAATTGGTTTGGGCGCTTTCTCATTTTTCCTGAGCTCTATTTANTTGTCCTATTTTCGGCCCAGCTTCAATGATACGGAGGGCTAAGGACCTCATTAAAGTTCAAGTGTTTGCATGAACTGTGACACATGATAAAATTAACACCAATGATTTACTTTAGAAAAGAATGCCTCATACTTGTTTTTACCAACAGTCAAGGATCAAAATTTTATTTCGGTGCATTGCTTTGTTCACCTAAAAAAATAAAAATATTTCAATCCGTTTCGAAAATGTTTCAAACTTNAGGGTGTGAAAAGTTGACTATTACCATGATCCTAATGCAGATTGTGTTTCTTTGCAGGGTCGTGGTGGACCTGGAATGGTCGCAAGTATTGGTTAGTTTTATTTTACTCTTTACTTATGGCACATCGAATTTGTTTACAATTTCTTTCATATGAATAAATCCTAAAAACATTTTGTTAATGGATAATTCAGACCCTAAAAAACAATTTGGAGGCCCAGCAATCCTTGGGGATGCTGGTCTTAAGCAGCCAATAGGTCTATCAGTAGCTATGGCTGTTGCATCGCTCATGGCGGGAGCTCTTGGAGGTCCTCAGATTGGGATCAACTCCAATCAAAGTGGGCAACAGGGTCAGGGGGTTTTGGGCACCGATCTGTTGACTCTTCATCTGGCCAAAATGTCAAGAAACCAGTTGATTGAGATTATTTCTGAGATGAAGGTAAGTGTTTGAATCCAGTTCGACTTGTGTTTCTGAATAAATTTGAATACATGACATGGTACTAAATCCATTTGTGTGATTCAGGTAATGGCTACACAAAAACAGGAACAAGCCCGCCAGTTATTACTTGCAAGCCCGCAGTTGCCCAAAGCTCTTTTGCAGGTTTTTTATCAGCGCTTTATGCCTTAGATTTTTGAAAAGCATATTTTTGGTCCCTGTGACTTTCTTATCCTATACTTTCTGGTTCTGATCGAACCATCTCAGAAGTTGTGTCATACATTTTCTTAACCCTCTAGTCAACTCAATTGTTGTATCATCATGAACGATTGCTTCTGAATTTTGGATGTTTGGCTTTGACCTCATAGTCATTCATACTGAAGACTCCTTTATGAAAGCTAAGGGTTCATTTGTTTAATGAGAAATAGGTGGTAAATGTGGGAAAAATCTTACTTCTTGTCTATTTGTTTTGCAAGAAAGATAAGAGAAAATACGAAAAACTCCCGCTCCTAAAAATCTTACTTTTTTATTGATCCTGAGTGCTGTTCCCACTAGAATTATATTCTGATGGGAGTCAAGCACGAGGGTTGTATTTGATGCCCCAAGGTGGTTATCTTGGTTTGTCATTCCTTAAGACGTGTTTGTGAAACAATGAGAAGGAGGGCAATGCCAACCATTTCACTAGAATGCACAAATTATTTTTGGCTTTATCTGTAACATTGCACCTACAAAATTATCCAGTGTTTCATTTCTTATCCACCTAAAAGAACTAAAAATGGAACATTTTGTACTTTTTGACCGAACTTATTGAAATTGTCTTTTAGGGTTTGACCAAATGTATTGAAATTTCATTCTAGGGTTTCGTCTTGTAAATCTTTAATTTGGATATTCTGATTGATCATCCTAGTATTCCACTTTTTTGTCCCTTGCAAATTTATTTGGAAAAGTGCGTCTCTTAAAATTGAAGTTTTCCCTTGGACTATTGCTCATAAGAGACTCAATACTCACGAACTTGTATCAGAGAAGGAGACTTCATTGTTTACTTGTGACATAGTGTTTTATTATGTATAGGAGGGTGGAGTTGTGATAATTTCTTTCTACATTGTCTTGTTGCTATGTCAAATGAAGAAGGTTATTTCCTTTTATGGATTTTTGTTGGGTGTCACTCTTATGTGAATCTATGTTTTCCATTGTATTCTAGGGCTTTAGGAGCAGTGCTCGCTTTCTTTGGAGATTTGTGGTGTGGGCAATCTTTTGGCCTCTGTGATTGGAAATGAAGGCAAGAATTTTTCAAGATACATTTAAGAAGTGCTTGATTTGTGGGAGAGAGTTTAATTCTTGGATTGTTGTTGGGCTTCGATTAGAACTCCTTTGTTTCTTATTAGAACAAATAAAAAATTTGTTTGTGAGATGTAGCCTTCATTTTGTTTTTTGGTTTTTCTTTAAGATCAATCATTTTATGTACCGACTTTTAAAAATTATGCATGCCTTTCAAGCTTGAGCGGGCATTAGTCATGCAAACTTATGTATCATATTTGCTCTTGATCACTAAAGAAATATTTCTTGCCTTAAAATTTCCAATTGAAAAACCCCTTTATCCCAAAATCTAGACACTACCATTCACCTAATCTAGACCCCTTTAAAATTTTGTTGGAATTCTATATGAAATTTGGTTATCAAGAGTAAATATGGATTACAAGCTAATGGATGGGATGCTAATAGGGTTGAAAGAAGAAGTTTCTAATGCAAGTGGAAATTTGTAGCCAAGGGAGTGACAAGACTTTCCCAAAATCTTAAACTAGTTATATGTGATGGGGAGAGAATGCATGGGTTGGATAGTCATATTTTTCATCTTTGTTTCCTCATCTCTATCAATTGTTTGATTGTCATGGCATATTCATTGTGGCTATGCTTTGGTCTTATAATCATCCGTACTATTAGGACTTTGGTTTTTGTAGGAATCTAGATGATAGAGGTACTAGGTATTTGATAGCTTTTCTTTATATTCTTGATTTATCTTTTTTGAATCGAGAACATGTGACAAAAGAAAATGGGTTTGTGAGTCTTCTGGTGTCTTTTCTAGTAAATCCATCTTTGATTTGTTAAATGATTCTTCTTGTCCTATTTTCGGCCCAGCTTCAATGATACGGAGGGCTAAGGACCTCATTAAAGTTCAAGTGTTTGCATGAACTGTGACACATGATAAAATTAACACCAATGATTTACTTTAGAAAAGAATGCCTCATACTTGTTTTTATCAACAGTCAAGGATCAAAATTTTATTTCGGTGCATTGCTTTGTTCACCTAAAAAAATAAAAATATTTCAATCCGTTTCGAAAATGTTTCAAACTTTTTTGAAAATAGAATGAAAACAAATAAAAAATTTGAGAATTATTTTTTCAAAATATTAGTTCAAATATACCAAAGTATACCTTGAAACATTCCGAAACAATTGTGTAAATGTGTCGAAATATTATATAACACCTCAAAGTATTAGAATTTCAATTTTATCACTAATTCGTTTCGGTCTCCTTGGAAACAGAAACATTTTGGCTGTTTTGACCATTTTAAAACGAAATTTTAATCCTAGCCTACCGTGGTGTATGATGTGTAAAGGTGGTTTGAAAAACATTGATCATTGATTTCTAAGTTGACCTATTGTTATGCCCTTGTGAAATACGTTGGTTGGCTTGGCGGATATGAGTTAGGTGATTCTTGAATTTTCTATATCCTTGTTTATTGAAGATTGGAAAGGTTTTAGGAGACTTGATAAAGACATGACTCTTTAGCATTGTGCTATTTTTTCAACATTTGAGATTATTTGGAAGGAAAGAAATGCAATAATATTTGAAGATTGAAGCGAATGGATGGAAGAATTATGGGATCTTATTTGCTAACGTCTTTTTGTGCATCGATAACCAAGGACTTTAAAGGAATTCTTCTTTTTGCTATTCTAGCGGATTGGGGAGCTTCATGTGATTTAAAAGCTTTGATGTCTTTTTTTTAGGATTCTTTATCTAACTTTTTGATGTACCTTTCATTTTCTATTAATACAAAGTTTTTGTTTCCTATCAAGAAACAAAAAAAAAATAAAAAATTGGTTCCTTGAGTTGTTGGATTCAAGTCTCTCTGTCTGCATATGATAGGAATAGCAATGCACTAGGTTCATGTTATAATGTCTAGATGTTGATGCACTTGGTTCGACGTAGCCAATGATCAAAATTTCGTTTCAGTGCATTGTTTTGATAATTTAAGAAACAAAAACGTTTCGACATATTTTGGAAATATTTCGACCCATTTCGGAAATATAATGAAAAAAAAATTAATAATATTTTTTCAAAACATTGGTCGAAATATANCGGAAACATTTCGACCCATTTGGAAATATAATGAAAAAAAAATTAATAATATTTTTTCAAAACATTGGTCGAAATATACTAAGATGTTTTGAAATAAATTGAAACATCTTGAAACAATTGTGCAAAATACATTGAAATATTACAAAACACCTCAAAGTATTAGAATTTAGATTCCATTACTGATTTGTTTCGTCTCCTTAAAAACGGAAACGTTTCGAATGTTTCAACCGTTTTGAAACGAAATTTTGATCATTGTATGTAGCCTCCATGTTTGAGTGATCACACAATAGGGAGATGCTGAGAGCTAAATATGCANGAAACGTTTCGAATGTTTCAACCGTTTTGAAACGAAATTTTGATCATTGTACGTAGCCTCCATGTTTGAGTGATCACACAATAGGGAGATGCTGAGAGCTAAATATGCACTGATAGGCTCATTCCCTTAACAACTTTAGTTTTGAAATGAGTTGTGGTTTGACATGGTATCAAAGCTAGTGAATTATCAAACTCAGAATCAACTAGCACTAAGTAGAGAGATTGACAAGGTTCTTACACTAGTTTGGGAGGTGGTATTATATCAATGTGAGTCAACCGATGCCAAATGCTTCTTTATAAAAAAAACGTCTATCAAGATGGTCCGAAAAACATAAGCATATTCTCTGTTCTCGTTCTGCGGTAACTCATTTGAAAATTCCTCATATTTAGATAATGTCCCTAGACCTTTATTCACATAACTGGATTAAACAATATTTTGCATCCTATTGACCACCTTTTTCATTAGTCACACTTTTATACCCTTCTGCCACAGGTTCCTGGGCTTTTCCTAAATCTCGATATTTGCTTCTTGAAAGTTTAGTAATACCAAATGGTCAAGATCCAGCGCTGGGTCAAATATAAAATTTCATTCTAGAATTTTCTTGTTTGTGTAGGTTTTAAAGTCTCTCTCTCACACGTCCGATGTCCTTATATTGTAGTTTATATTTGTCTTATTTAGAGCTATGAAAATGATGCTTGTCCATTTGTTTTGGTGATTGCCTAGATGGATGCTATTTTGAGTTTGAATACAGTTTTGGAGTTCTTAGGTTTCCTATTCTCCCGCATCTAGGATCATCAGTTTTTGAATCTATTCGGCTTGTTTGTGTTTCATTAGGATAAAAATTTAGGTGTAGCCATTGTCGTCTGCAGCATTTAACAGCTTCGTATTTGTCTCTACTGCAGGCCCAGATAATGTTAGGAATGGTTACCCCACAGATGGTTTGTTCGTTACTCCAAAGTTTTGTTGTTATGCTGTTATATCAAGTTGCCCATTACAGGAGCTTGTCTGACAAAAATTCATTTGATTTCTTTGATTTGTGCAGTTGCAGATGCAAAATATTCGACAGGCTTCCGGTCCACTTCTGAAGCCTTTGCTGCAAGATGGTGAACAGGGTCAGCGGCCAGCAGTTCAAAATCTTCCAGGGCTTCCCTCTCTTTTACAGAACAAGATGCAGTTTGGCGTGATNGTCGACTGGCTTCCGGTCCACTTCTGAAGCCTTTGCTGCAAGATGGTGAACAGGGTCAGCGGCCAGCAGTTCAAAATCTTCCAGGGCTTCCCTCTCTTTTACAGAACAAGATGCAGTTTGGCGTGATGCCTCAATCACAAGAAGGTCAAGTAAATCAATATCTCTCACAACTTCCTACACGGCCTCATGTTCAGCTTCCACAGCTAACCCAGCACCAAGTTTTACAAGGAGGCCAATTGCCTGGGCAGTCTGGAGTTTCAGCCCTTCCATCAGTTTGTATGCAGCAGTTAGGCAATCTGTCTGTTCGGCCTCAAATTCATGTGGCAAATTCCTCTTCTTTGAAGCAGGAAGTGGAACCTCTGTTACACGGCCCTTTGGGACATAATGCTCAGCTGATTGGTCCAAATGCACCCCTTCAACCTTCTCTTTCGATTCATCCACTACTGTCAGATCATGGTTTTCAGGTGGCAAAACCCAGTCTTTTATTATAAAAAATAAGGGAAATAGCCAAACGCAGGTGTCTGTTGAAGAATGCTGTTGTCCTTGGGCTAACTTGTGTATAAAGCATTCTTTCAACTCAGTTGATTTTTTTTTCCTGGAAGAAAAGGTGTTGCATCTCCATCTTCAATTTCATGAGTAATAAACTAGAATTAAAAACAGATGTGGTTGTAAATAGGAATATAGAAGATCATATTCTTCGCATAAGTTGAAACTGAAACTCATGCAACCTTTGCTTTGACTGAGAGTATGTACCAGCTAGTGGCTGTAGAAATTGTTTGTTTTGATAGATAATTATTTCATTACTATACTTTGCAAAAGTCATTTCTTTAATAACACAAAATTGATGTTCTCTATATTCTTTCTGTTAATAGCATAGCTCCTCATTATTATCTGGCATTGCACAGGACTCTAATAGACCTCCACAAGTTACTAATGATTCAACTTGGAGCCATAGAGTTGATACGTATCCCAGCTCGTCTTCAGACATATCAGAGAAAGCCGACCTGGTCCGTGACAGTTTAGATCCAATGAAGCGCCCTTCAAAACTGGTGAAATTAGAGGATGGAAGGAGGACCACTTTGTTGGGGCCAGATGTAAATGTCTCTGCTGTATCTGGCCCATCGCAGGTTTTTGGCTTGTCTGGAAACCAAAAGCCAAAACCACAAGAAGCTTTAGATTCTGAGAAACAAGCTCCTCAGGTAATCTGTTCTTGCTGGGGAATCAAAAGTTTGCATCCATCTATTTTGGATTTGTGCACGCATCATCAATGCATTTCTTGTTTTAGTCTCACTTAAATGAGATGTTTGTCCATTTAAGCTCCATGGTTTCAAGCTTGAAAATGTTGATAATGGTACAGTTCCATTATGACCTAGGAAGCACGGATACTCGTTGGGGGGTCGTCGTGGCAATGTCGGACACGTGTCCGACACATGCAAAAATGTCCTTAACAGTGGCTGTGATTTTTTTTGGTTGGATACGGGTCGGATACGGGGGGGATACGGCGAGGTACTTTTGTTATTTTAAAAACTTAAGGGGGCCGAAACGAAAAAAAATAAAGGCCAAAGCTACGTCGTTTTGGCTTGAAAGAGAAAAAACAAAAGGCATCTGATCTGTGAACCGAACGTCTCCAATCGACATTCAGTGTGTTCGAGAGAGAGAGAGAGAAGAGAAGAGAAGAGAAGAGAAGAGGAGAAGGAGGAGAAGAGGAAGGAAGACTAACCTGCGACTACGACGGCGATCTGTGACTGCGATCTTGCAGGTTCTTCTTCTTGCTTCAATTTTTTTTTCAGATCTGCTACTATTGCTCTTATCTCTTCGTCTTCTAGTCTGTACGGAGCGTAGACTTTTAAAAAATTTGATTAGGTTAATTTGATTAGGGATTTTTAGGGTTTTCAAAATTTGAGAATTTTTTTTTGGTTTGGTGCTGTGTTGTTTCCTGCCTTCGGGTTTTATTTTTTAGTCTTGGTCATCTGTGTTGCTGCCTTCTATGCTAGTGTGCTACTGTCTACTAGTTTTAAATACTGAAAATTGCTTTTCTAGCTAGCTTCTGTCTTCTCTTTTTCGTTGTGTTGCTATGTTTTTTTTTTGGTGATCTGTGCTGTTGCCTTCTGTGTTAGTGTGCTGCTGCCTGCTGGTTTTGAAAATTGTCATCTGTGCTGCCTGCTGCCTTCTGAAAATTGATGTGTTGTTGCCTGTTATTTAGGATTCAGGAAAATGAGTTCTCTTGGCAGTGGGGATGGTAGTGATGATCACACCCCTTTATGGAAATATTGCACAAAAATAGATAAAATTGGTGTATGGGGAGGAAATGTTCGGTTTCAATGCAATTTGTATCAACTGAGTTTTAAAGGATCATATTATAGGGTTAAGACACATTTGTTAAAAATCAGCGGTCATGGAGTTCAAGTATGCCAGAAAGTGACTCCACAATTATTAATTGAAATACAAAGGTTAGCTGATGAAACTAAGGTGAGAATGAGAAAAAGTGTGCCCATACAAGTCCCTTTACCACCATCTTTAGCATCAAGCAAACCTGCTTCCTCGAGTGCAAGTATTAGTAGTGCTATGGGAATGGGATTTGATTCATTAATGCAGGGACTGGTTTAGACCTAAAAAAAAAGTAAGACTACTTTTGTTCTTGAGAAAGCCTTTAATGTTGGAGCTCAAGAAGAGCTACATAGTGAGATTGTAAGGAAGTTTTACTCAGCCGGTTTACCATTTCACCTTGCAAGGAATCCACATTATTGTCACTCTCACTCTTTTGCAGCTACTCATATGATTAGTGGCTATATCCCTCCTACTTATAATATGTTGAGGACTTTACTTCTTCAAAAAGAGAGAGCAAACATTGAGAGGTTGTTAGAGCCAATGAAGCAATTGTGGAAAGAAAAAGGTATAAGTATTATTTTTGATGGTTGGATGGATGCTCAAAGGAGGCCAATCATAAATTTCATAACAGTGTGTGAAAGTGGGCCTAAGTTCTTGAAAGCAGTTAATTGTGAAGGTGAATATAAGGACAAATATTTCATATCCAACTTACTTCTGGAGATCATTCATGCAGTTGGACCTCAAAATGTGGTCCAAGTGATCACTGATAATGCACCCGTTTGTAAGAGTGCGGGAATGCTTTTTTAGGGTCGTCATAAACACATCTTTTAGACCCCTTGTGTGGTGCACACACTTAATCTTGCTTTGAAGAATATTTGTGCACCAAAAAACACCGAAGCCAATGGACGTGTTTATGAAGAGTATAATTGGATCTCAATTATTGCTGGGGATTATGTGGGCATTAAAAATTTTATTGTGAACCACAACATAAGATTGGACATGTTTAATGATCATGTGAATTTGAAGATGCTCTCAATTGCGGAGACACGTTTTGCTTCAACCATTGTGAGATTTAAAGTTTTAAAACGTGGTCTCCAAAACATGGTTATTAGTAATCGGTAGTCTTCTTATAGAGAAGATGATGTTGCAAAGCGGCCTTTGTGAAGGAGAAAATATTAAATGATTTGTGGTCGGACAAAATTGATTATATAATTTCCTTTACTGAACCCATTTATGAGATGCTAAGGAAGGCCGAAACAAATATACCTTGCCAACAATTAGTTTTTGATATGTGGGATTCTATGATTACGAAAGTGAAGGTTATTATCTTTCGTCACGAAGGGAAGCGGGAAGATGAGGAATCAACCTTTTATTCGGTGGTTTATGAAATATTAATGGATAGATGGGACAAGAGCGACACACCGCTCCATTGCTTGGCACATTCCTTGAATCCGAGGTAATTTGTAAGCTCTAAACTTTAAGATTCTAATTTAATTTTCTAGATATCAAATGATTATCATTTTATTTACTTTGTCTTTTAGGTATTATAGCGTGGAATGGCTTTCTATGGCTCCTAATTGTGTTCGTCCACACAAAGATGAACAGATTTCAAATGAAAGAGAAAAGTGTTTTCAAAGATACTTTTCTAATTTGGAGGAGCAAAGAAAGACCAAAGAGGAGTACGCCAAGTTTTTAGCGTGATTTAAAGAATTTGGAAGTCATGATTCCATAAGTGATAGATGACTCATATAGCTGGCTTTTTGGTGGGTTATCTATGGCTCTACGGCACCCTTGCTCCAAAACTTGGCTTTGAAGTTACTGGGACAACCTTGTTCCTTCTCATGTTGTGAGAGGAATTGGAACACTTATTCTTTTATACACTCTTTAAGGAGGAACAAAATCAAACCAGATAGAGCTGAAGACTTGGTATTTGTACACTCCAATCTCCGTCTTCTATCAAGAAAATCTCCTCAATACAAGGAAGGCAACACTAAGATGTGGGATGTTGCAGGAGATGCATTTGATTCCATAGATGAGGAGGGTAGTGAGATGCTTGATATTGCAAATCTTTCCCTTGATGAACCAGATTTGGAGGCCATACGCTTTATTGATGAAAGAATTGACAATGAGAATGTTGAGCGCGTTGAAGTGAATTGAGGGAGGATGTAGGTTTCTTTTTGTTTTTGTGTTCTTTTGTTAGCAAACTTGTGGACTATGGATGTATCTTTTTGAATCTTTGATCTATTTCAATTTAAGTAATGTTAGCTATGTTTTGGTTGTTTGTTATTATTAATATTGTCGTTATATATATAATTATTTTAATTAGCCGTATCCTCGCCGTACCCGTGTCCCATATATTGAGATTTTTCCGTATCCATATCTGTATCCGTATCCGTATCTGTGCTTCTTAGCTGATGGGTTTCATAACTTTTTGTAGTATGACAATTTTGCCCTCCATGTCTTCCTTTTGTGAGATCATCAATGTTAGTCACTCGGCTGTCTTGTCTCTAGTAGTGCTTGTGTCGTTTCTTTCATAAACTTTGAAGCTACTCCCACAATGCAAAAGCGCTTTCATTTTGAGGGTCAAAAGCCCACAAACCTCAACTCTAAAATCCCCATTTTTTCAAATCCAAATCCACTCAGAGAGAGAGATAGATGCCGCACTTGGGGAGGTCCTATACACCTGCTTTTTCCTTGTCCTCAATATCACTTTCAGTTAGTAGGTCTTCGCAAGTGCCGCAAGGTCGTGCACATATTCATTCCTAAATATCAGTGTTTTTATAATCTATCTCGCTTTGTATGTGATTACTCTCTGTATTAAAAAATTAGAAGGAAATAAAAAAATATATAATAGGTTTAGAACACATCCTCCTATAGGTTTCACTATCAGAGAGTTTGCATTCCAAATGTTAGGCTTTTGGTCCCAAAGAGACTTCATTCACTCATAATACATAGAATTATAGAAACTCTATGTTCTTGCAATTATGTTTATCTCTGTGTTACAACACCAATGTCTAGTTTGTTGAGAAATGGAATTACATGGCCATCATGACAGGAAAGGGTTTTGTACCCTAATGTAATTTCATAATTTATGACGATTTACAGTGTTTAGTGATCAACATAAATTGCATCAATTTCATCATTATGTTTATGAAATTCAAAATATTACGTGAAATTAGTCGGAGAAAATTTCAGCCACACTTTTTTTAGTTTATCATACCTTGAAGAACACCCCCTCTATTATGCAAAACATCGCTGACACTCCTAATTTATATTTAAACATCATTGACACTTCCTGCCATTAAATAACCATTTCTAATAAAAAAAAAATACCATCATTATCCCTACATAAAACTCAAACAATCTTCTTATATAAAATTTGATTAAAATTCAAACCGATTAAAATTCAATTTTTCAATATTAAAATTTGAGTTGATTAAAATTCATTTTTCAACATATTAAAATTTGAACTGATTAAAATTCGATTCGAGCTGATTAAATTTTATTTTTTTAAGTATTAAAATTCGAGCCTATTAATTTTTTTACATATTAAAATTCAAGCCGATTTGAGTTCTATCTGAGTACTTAGCGCAGATTAAAATTTGTTTCGAGTCGATTAAAATTTATATATTTTCTTATTAAAATTCTTGTCAATTAAAATTTAATTCAAATTAATTAAAATTTATTTTTTACGTATTAAAATTTGAGTTCAAAAATATAACTTTTGATCGACTCAAAATTTTCATACGTAAAAAATAAATTTTAATTAACTTAAACCAACTTTTAAACGGTTCGAATTTTAATACGTAAAAAAATTTAAAAGATATAACAGGTCTTATTGAAAATATATCTATCTAGAGGGGGTGCAGATGAAGTTTTTCCTAAAATTTATCATAGGCAATTTAGCAAAATTGCATTGTAGTTAACACTTTTAATTTGATAGGAGTGTTAGTGAAGATTCAGAAAATAGAGGAGTATCCTTGAAGATATGGTAAACTAGAAAGGGTGTGGTTGAAATTTTTCCTATTAGTTATAATTAATTTGATTAATGATTTTTAGTGATACGCCATGATTTTTTGTTGGATAAATGCATATTTAACAAAGAATTTCAAAGTAAACAATAGATGGGTAAATTCGAAAAATTATTTATTTTCAAACTTCCGCTCCTTATACTTTTTAAAAAGTTTGATCCAATTCAATACAATACCAAATAGTTTCAGATTATAAAATTTTGTGTTCAACACTTAAAATTTAAAATTCATTTTTCAGTATTTAATTTTCAATTTTATCAAACACCACCTAACTAACGTATTTATGCTTCAACATAGGGATCCAATAAAACATAAATAACAAAAGTGGGAGAAAAATTCCTACACTCAATGTTTGTTTGTAATAGCCTTAATTTCAAATTTATAAGTCTACACGCCACATACAATTTCAATCAGAATATCTATCTAAAATCAAATGAGACGCCAACTTTCAAATTCCTAGTTCTGTTGAGATATCTCACAACCTTCCGCAACATTTGTTTCTTTGGACAATTAACAAGGGCGCTATGCTCCGCCTTCTTTGTGCATGCCCAGGCTACAATACTAAATAACCACCATGTTCACATTTACCAGTCATAGGTGTAAACATTTCAATCAATATTGAGAACTAGTCTCCTCTTTATCTTTCAAAACCAACCTCGGCCACTCCAATGAAGACCTTATTGTACTTGTACAAGTGTCGCAAAGCAAAATAGATCATTGATAGGAATTCTAATAATCAAAGCATCTACAGAGAACACATTCAAAGTCAGATATGATTTACCTATAAAAGCACTAGTTAACTAACAGATTTGTGTGAGAGCTAGAATGGACTGCCCGAATTTTACACCTTCAAGTAGGCAATAAGTTGCTTGTTCTCCCAATTCAAACCGTAAAAAGAAGTAAGAAACATAAGAGCTAGTCGACTTGATTTTTACCTAGGCTTTTTGAACCCTTCCATCAACTACTATTAACATTTTTTCAACCCCAGATGACCGTGGCTAACAGTAGTTCATTTGGGTGAACTCAAGCTATTAAAGTTCCACAAGAGAGAGGCTAGCAAAGTTTTTGATATTGCACAAACTTCCAATATGCCCATGATGTACAGTATAACTAAATTGTGTGCAAAACAATAAGATATAAGGGGTGGGCCTTCTATGGGTTCCTCCAACTCAATGAATAAAGGCAGGAGTACGAGGAAGTAGGCCTTCTGTATGAAGATTCAAACTGTTAGCTTCGACTATTTTTCTTGTTCAAATAAAGCAAGTGGACAACCTCTAAGGTAGGTTGCTTTTTGGCATTGTCGAAAACTCAAGCAAATCCTGGATTGATTGATAAAGATCAAGCATTCGAAGAAAGCCTAACCATGTAATACATTAGTAAAGGACATTTAGGGTAAAAGAGTTTAAGATGAGTTCATATGACTAAGTATTCCAGTGGCATTAGACACGCCAAACATACGAAAGAGAAATAATGAAAGAACTCTGCGAGAAGGTGCGAGCATGCAATGAAAAATGAATTTTTTTAAATACTTTGAGGCTCTTAGGGAACTATGGATGGGTTTTACTGCTTCATGCTTTCATCATCCAAAGTAATGCGCTCTCCCTTCCTTATTGGATGCATTCATTTTCAGCATTGCTCCTAATGTGCTGAATTGTCTCAACTAATAGGTGGCCGCAAGAAAATCAAATCAAGTTTTCGTACCTTTTAAAGCTCTAATTTTATTTCATCCTAAAGTGTTTTCTTTTTTGTTGGTCGGGCACTTCTCAAATATCCCAATAACTACATTCAATCAAGTTAAGACGTAAAATTATTGTATTGTGGTAGGAGAAAGAGAGAAGAAGATAGGTGGAGAGAAAAATAATTGAATAATTTGTGTGGGTAGTGTTGCCCTACACCTTCTTATTTATATTGAACAAATATCTCGGGTAATTGCAATATTATCCTACATTATCTTATGTTCATAAATGTAAATATAAGACATAAAAATAAGATTATGCTAAAAGATGCTCTGCTTAGAACAAAGATTATTGAAGGTAGATTGAGACAATTGTTTGGTATCACCAAACTTGATATATAGAGTAATAATATCCTTTTGCATCAAGAGATCTCAAATAAAATAACAATCCAATTCAATGTGTTTAGTGCACTCATAAAATATTGGTGATGAAAATAGTTGTGTGATTATCACAATACATCTGTATAGGAGAGGCATACTAATACCCATATCACAAAATAGATAACGCACCCACAACATTTCACATGCAGTGTGAGTCATAGCCCAATACTCTACCTCTGCAGTTGAACGTCCAACTACATTTTTTGTTTTTTACTATGCCAAGTAACAAGGTTACCACCAACAAACGTGCAATAACCAAAAATCCTAATCAACATAAAGAAGCCAATAATAGTCATACATTGTGAAGACCAATATAATAATCCTTTTTCGAGTGCTCCTGTAAGATGCCAAAGAATGCGACAAGCAGCCTCCCAATGATGGTTGTGAGTAATATGCATAAATTGGCTAATCACACCAACCTCAAATGTAATATCAACTATGAGATATATTAGTATACTAGCCAACCTTCTATAGAGCCTTATGTCATCAAAAACGTCCTCAGTCGCAGAATTTAACTTGACTGTAGAATCCATAGGATTATTGAAAATACAAGCACCAAGAGTACTAGTTTCGGATAATAAATCCAATACGTACTTTCATTGGCATAGATTGATACTTTCCTTTAAGCGAGCAACCTCAATTCCAAGTACCAAAAAAGACCTAGATGTTTAATATGAAACTGTTTCTCTAGATGGAGCTTAAAGTTGACAATGCCATCAGAATCATCACCACTAATGATAAAGTTCTCAACGTATACAATGAGAATTATAACCCCTCGATTAGAATGACGAATGAATTGAATGATCTGAAGAAAAGCGCTGGAAACCATACTGAAAGACCACAATATTGAACTTATCAAACCAAGTACGTAGTGACTGTTTCAGACCATTTAGTGTTTTTTGTAAGTGGCATACTAGTTGTTTCTTACCAAAAGTAACATAACCTAGAGGCTGAATCATGCATACCTCTCTCCTCCTTTGAGAATTCTATGTAAAAAGGCATTCCTTATGTCTTACTGGTACAAAGGTCAATCAAGGCAAGCTACAAATGAAATAAGAACTCTAACAGAATTAAGTCAAGCAATGGGGGAAAAAGTCTCACAGTAATCGACACCATTATGTTTGGGTATAGCATTTGGCAACCAACTAGGCCTTTAAACACAAGACAAAGCCATCAGAATGATATTTCATAGTGTAAACCCAAAGACAACTAGAATGTTGCTTCCTGGGAAGGAGAGAAGTGAGATTCAAAGTTTGTTTCTCATGAAGAGTTTTAATTTTTCCATCCGCAACTAGTTTTCATGTAGGAGATTCCAATGCCCGTATCAAAGAATTAGGAACAACCACAGAAAATAAGGTAGATGCAAAACAATAGAAAGATGAGGAAAGCCGATGCAAGAAAACAAAATTAGAAATAGGATACCTGGTACAATTACAAGTATTTTTCCTCAGTACAATAGGCAAGTCAGAAGAGGAGGTAGTAGCAAAAAGCTACAAAGGGAGGACCTCAGTAGAATTGCTATAGAGCGGGAGCATAGGACACAACCTATCCGTTCTTGGAACGGGGATAAACCTGTAATGGGGGTGATGTGGAATCCGCCGGAATAATGAGATCCAACAACGAAAAGAACCCCACTTGGAACTTGAACTAAATCCCTTAAAGTTGTGTTATGATTTGCATCAGGGGGGGTAACCAATGAAGAAGGTACGCAATCCGGTATAATAGTTAATAATAGTTCCCCTTGACTAGAATAAACAAAATTTGGAAAGAATTAAGTCCTAAAGTAGGAAAGAAGGGAGAGACTCAAAAAAGGTAACATTGTCAGCGACATAGTAATGGTGAGAGCCCGAATCATAACATCAATAACCTTTTTGAGTATGAGAATATCCTAAAAAAAGACACACTTGACTGAGCGAGGGAAAGTTTATCCAAACCTAAACCACTAAAATACAACACCACACAACAAAAGGCACGAGAAGTCAGACCAAATGGAGGTGTTGTAGGATAAAGCAATGAGAAGGGAGATTTTTTAACTAAGCAAGAGGAAGGCATCCTATTAATAAGATAAACTAAAGTAAGAATAACATTTGTCCAATAATGCTTGGGAATATGCATATTAAACATTAAAGTATGAGTTACATCTAATAAATGACGATATTTACGTTTGACAGTACCATTTTGCTCGAATGTAAGAGGCCAAAAAGTTTGATAAATGATACCATGGTTAGCACAAAAAAATGTATAAATGATTGAGTATACTCAAGAGCATTGTCAGAACGAAATATTATAATTCGTTTATCAAATTGCGCCAAGATATCATTATAGAAGGTGACAAAAATCATAGGTAATTTAAAACGATCTTTCATAAGAAACAACCAAGTCATTTGAGAGAAATCATTAACAAAGATAACAAAATATTAAAATTCAAAAATAATTTTTATTCTTGCAAGACCCAAAATGTCTAAATCAACAAGATTAAAAGGACTAGACTCATAACTATTATTATTACTATAGAAAGAACTATGTTGATGCTTGTCCAATTGACCAGCCTCACATTCTAACATAAAAGGACTCAAACTAGAAAAAACTTGCGAAATTTCTGGAGGCCTTGGAAAACACAAGAAGATAGGGAAAGGACTACTGAATATGGTAAAGATTTAGTTAACTGACTAACAAATAGCAAGTTAAAAGGAAAATGAGGACTAAATAAACTAGAGAAAATAAGGACATGAATTCAGTCAGATGGAAATTGTTAGTTTCATGCACTGGGCGAAAGGAATTTTTATCTAATACAATACAAGAATTAGAAGGTCAAAAATTAGAAAACAGAAAATAATTGACATGTGAGCACTAACTCCCAAATCAATGATTCAAGAAAGTGAAGCTGATTGGGCTACCACATATGCATAGTTACCTACATGAGCCAAACTAGCAGCAAAAGTAGATCCCAGGAAAGATAGCAATAATAACTGTTTGGATGAGCTGACTGAGCTGTGAAGTAAGATAGTCATGAGAACCAAACATAGAGGTCGAAGGTGCTGTAGTAGATGCCTGAGACATAGGTATAGCACAAATCATCCGAAACCTGATTAGCATAGGCTAGTCTCCCATACTTTTTCCAACAATAATCCTCAGCATGTCTAGTGGCCCCACTGTGATGACAAAATCTCTTCGTGTACAAATTACACTAAAGATCGTTGAATTACAACCATTTGATGTTTTGAATTTTGATTACAAGAAGTTGTGTTCATTCTCTTTGGCGGGCTTCTCATGTGCACAATCATCTGATTCTCGATTTGATTTGGTGAAGACAAGAGTTGGATCGGCGTACCTCTCAATCTTCAATTTGGTGGTGCTTTGGTAGATTTGGAGAAGACAAGGGGCAAATGGATGTAATCTTGATCTTCGATTTGATGCTGACACGGGTGGATTTGGTGCAGACAAGGGCCGAATGGGCACAATCTTGATCTTCGATTTGATGCTGATGTGGGTGGATTTGGTGAAGACAAGGGCTAGATGGGCGTGTCTCTTTATCTTCAATTTGGTGATGCTTTAGTGGATTTGGTGAAGACAGAGGCTGGATGGGCGTCTCTCTTGATTTTTGATTTGGTGATGTTTTGATGGTTTTGGTGAAGACAAGGGCCGGGTGGGTGTAATCTTAATCTTCGATTTAATGCTGGCGTGGGTGGATTTGGTGAAGACAAGAGCCTGAAGGACGTGTCTTTTGATCTTCGCTTTGTTGATGCTTTGGTGGATCTTCTCACTGTTTTTTTTTTGTGTTTATTGGCTTAAAAATAGCTTAAATTTCTCGAAGGAAGACCTTGGTGGTGTATTTTTCTCCTTAGATGAATTTGCAAGGCTTGGATACGGGTGGACTTGGGCTGAGCTTTGCTATCCTTCTTTTCTCCCGGCTTCACAACTGGCCTTCTGGCTTCTTTAGCTTTTGGCTTTTGGCTTTTGGGTTCTTAGTCCTTTTTCCCCTTCCCTTGGCCTCCTATTTATAGAGGCTTTGTTATTTGTTCATTTGTTTTGTTTGGGCCTTATTTTTTTAGGCTTTATTTGGTTTAGAATTTACTCATTTTGGGCTTTATTTGTTTGGGCCTATGGCATTTCAGGCTCAATCTAACTTGGTTCCATATTTATGGATTAGGCTTTAATATGATTTGGGCTTATGAATTTAATATCAGCCCAATTTGATTAGAGAACTTGTCTGATTTTAGTTTGGGCTAGACATTATTATTTTTTGATGTCTACACCCACATAAGAGCATTTCCACTTAGAGCGGCTACCACGACTAAAAATAGAACCTCTACTACAACCCGAAGATGAATGTCGACCACCACCAACACCACCATCACTAGAGAGTAAAGCAGAAGACTCCTGAGAAGATGAAGATCCCCTTCGAGTTAAGTAAGCTCTCTCGATACGAGAGTAGGCATTTGCAGTAGTTAGAAGTGTCATAATAGTCAAAATCTGATCCTTAAAGACACCATACTATGAGTTAAAGCTTGACAATAACAATGCAGCCTAAAATTTATCCCCCTGTCGCCATTGAATCTCCAAATCTTTACTTAGTGGTTCATACAACATAAGTTCCACTCATAATTCTTCCAAATTGTCATAATGTTTAGCCAGAGATTTACCCAAACTTGATCACTGTCTTATAAAATCTGTCAAACTAAACTCTACGAGACTGCTTTAGTCCATAAAGAAATTTCTTTTAACTTACATACTTTTCCATCCATAGCTGTAGAAGAAAATTCTAGAAGAATATTCATGTATACTTCCTCCTCTAAGTCCCCATGAAAGAATGCATTCTTTACGTCCAGTTGTTGTAAATCCATCCCAAATTGGCTGCACAAGAAAGAGTGACACGAATGGAATTCATCATTGCCACAGGAGCAAATGTCTCCTGATAGTCGATGGTAATGTCATATGTCTAAGTAAACCCCTTAGCTAGGAGTCTTGCTTTATATATTTATCAATTGTATCATCTGTATTCTACATGACAGTGAACACCTACTTACAACTTACTAATTTTTTTCCCACTAGAAGAGATATAAGCTCCCAAGTTTCATTCTTTTCCAAAACACTCATTTCTTCTACTATGGCTGCTTTTCACTTGGGTTCTACAAGGATTTCCTTCCAACTCCGAGGAATAGATATAAAAGACAAACACAAAACAAAAAATAAAAAGGGTCATAAAAAACAAATTTAGAAACTCTTTTTTGAATAACAATAGGTAAAGAACTATCATCAACAGGATTACTACAAAGAGACTTATTACCTGATAAAGGGGAAGAGATCCTAAAACTAAATCTAGAGATGATGACTGACTTAGTGACTCATAAGTGGTGATCTGCTTAGCGTGTCATCAAGTATAGCATCGCAAATCCTCCCAATCTAATCTTCCACAAGTAGTCGGCTCCCTTTGAACAAATGTTTCTCCTTGACTCAAGCCCTGATTGAGGGTTAACAGAAGGAATCTATCTTCTAGCATCTCTTCTTCAATACATTGCTCCCCCCAAAGAGATAGTGGAGGAGTGGAGAAATATGACTGTCTCATGGAATGCGACATCCATACTAGCATACACCTTCTAAGACTGAGGATGATCACACTTAGACTTTTTTTGGGTAGCAGAGAAGGCAATAAAGACACAACGCAATGCCTTTGTATCCAACATTCCCTTGGTCTTTAAATAATCATGCACAAAACAACACACAACCAAACACCTTTAGGGGAATAGAGTAAAAAGAAATTGACCCTTGAAGCAGCTCTATAGGAATAACAAAATCAAGAACTCTCAAAGGCATCCAATTGATGTGATTTGCGGCAGTCAACAGTGCATCTCCCCAAAAATATGAAGGGACACCCATAATGAACATCAAGGAGTGTGCCACTTCAATGAGTCGATACTTCCTCTCTACTACACCCTTATACTCAGATGTATCCACACAACTAAATTGGTGAAAAATTTCATGTTCCATAAGATACACCTAGTATTCTCCATTAAAGTATTCAGTCTCATTATCAGTCCTGAGAATCTTAATTTCGACATCAAATTGAGTATATACCAATTTATGAAAATTTTTAAAACAGGAAAACTCTTCATCCTTGCTATGCAACAAATAAACCCAAGTAACTCAAGTTACCCAAGCGTAACAGTCAATGAAAGTAACTAACCATCGATATCCAGCACGAGAAACAACATGAGATGGTCCCCAAACATCAAAATGAATAATCATAAACAAAGTAGTGCTTCTATTATTCTTACTAGGATAAGAAGTTTTGTATGCTGGACAAATTCACAAGCATCACAAAAAAAATTATCTTTATTATATTATTTCATCAAAACTGGAAAAAGATTATCTAATACTCCAACTGATGGATGACCAAGTCTTCGATGCCATTGGTGTAACTGTTGGAAGGTCACAGATTTAGAAGCCTGAAGTGTCTGACAAGGTTGATCCTCCAACAGATATAAACCACCATGAGTTCTACTTCTACCACTGCCAATTATTTTTCCTGTTCCAAGTTCTTGAAAAATACAATGAGATGGGAAGAATGTTACATGGCAATTTAAAAACTTTGTAATGCTACTGACTAAGAGTACTAACTTAAAGAGTAATTAGAAAAGTTAGGGACATGAAGAACTGAAGTCAAAGAAATAAAAGGAGAACAATGAATGGAACCTTTCCTAGATACAGATGGCAAACAAGTCATCTAACCTAGCTTTATCTCTATTGCAACATGTGGAATAAGAGGAGAACAATATCGAGGAACTTGTTATATAGTTAGTGGCTCCAAAATCTATAATCCAAAAATTAGGAGAACAAGATGCAGTAAAAGCATTGGCATGTATACCTGTGTGAGCAAAGTTGAAAGCAACAAAAGTGGAAGCATATATCAAGCCAGGCCATCAGTCGCATAAAAGCTTGGATGCAACAGTGAAACTCACACTATTAGTACCAGTAGATTGAGATGGACCACTAAGGGTAGGATCAACAATCTCAGTCATATGGGCACGTGAGAGCGGATCAACCCTATTATCACCATGCCCCCTAGAAAGACGATTATATAGCTTCTAACAATGATTTTTAGTGTTCATCGTCTTCCCACGATAGTCACATTTTAATATATCCTTTTTTATGCTCCCATTTTCACCATCACCACAAGACTCAAATGATCTATTCTCTCTCCGTGGAACAACTACTAGAGCAAACCGATTACGAGCAAGAGTATGAAGCATGACATTCCTACTCTCCTCCTATTGTATATAAGTATAAGCTTGCCTCAAAGAAGAAAAATGATCTCTACCCAAAACTTGTATACAGATTTTATCATACTCCATATTGAGGCTTGCCAGAAAATCATATACTCCTTTTTTTATCAATCTTTGAAACTTAGCATTGTCTCCAACGCAATCTGCTTGAAAATTTTGGTAATAATCTAGCTCCTACCACAGATTACTCAATTTTGCGTAATACTCTAGAAGAGTCATATTGTGTGTTTGGTTTCATAAATCTTCTTCTGGAGCTCATAAACTTCGGCATCACTGCCGACCAAATCTCACTAGCTATCTCAAGAAATAAAAACAACTAATGTGGGGCTACATCAAGTTAGTAATCATGTCCTTACTAATGAGTTTTTAGAGACCCACTGATAAAGATTAAGTTCAATTTTAGATTTCTTGGTCCTTCCAAGTATCCATTTAGCCCACTAGCCTACATTGATAACAAGCATGATCGAAACCAAGCCAAATAATTATCCCTATCCAATTTTACAAGATTGATCTAGAGAGAATAGTTGCATCCAAGAGTCCCTACACGACTCACCCCACCTTTCTCAGTGCTGGTAGATTTTACACTAACTTCAGACATGTCTTCTTAGCAAAGAGAACTTTTCTAACATAGCCCAACTATTGGATAGCAATATTGGGATTAAGCTAACAAAAAAAAAAAAAAAAGACCACACTAGCAGGTGGAAACGCAAAAGATAAAACCGACTCAAGAGGCAAAACTAACTCAAACTATGTCAAGTTTGGTCACTCCCGACAATTGCATCATCATTTTGACAATGACATCAGCAACACCAGCAGCCACCAAATGTCTTCCTGAATGTTCTGATGACTTCGAACTTTCGTTTGATTGTTCTAATACCAAGATAAAATCAAAAGATCATAGATCCAAGGATTTAGAGCAGAGCAGAGGCAAGAGAGGAGAGAGAAAAGGGAGAGATTAGAAACTAAGGTTAACGAGAATGAAAGTTAACCTACCTCTTCTCTCATCAACCGTATTTATATTAACTCTTAATAAAGTGAAAATTACAATAATACCCATAATTAAAATAACCTAGCATTCATATCTCATGAGAATAGGTTTCAGAAGCATTTATAGCATGGATTCCAACCTAATTGTGCAACTAGGGAATAAGCCACATTGTAATTAAAGGCTGAAAATTTGATCCAAATCAGATGAGATTGACCAATCCAAGGATGACAAGAAGATGAGATAAACAAGTATAGCACCAACCAAAACAAAAGTGTGAAATAGGCTAAGAATGTAGCTAATGTTAGTTGATAGATACCAACATACCAAGCTTGCCAAATGCTAACAATTTATCATGAAAATGGCAAATGTTAAGCATGCAGACACACTAGCTCTACTTAGAAGTCAAGAGCCTCATCAAAATCCCACAAAGCAAGAGTGGCTTTCAAGACAATTGACACAATGTTCTAAAAAATGTCTCACTTAAAAAACTACTACTATAGGAAACTAGGAAATGTTGGGTCTTGTCTAGTAGGGGATATGGTTCCTTTATTTTTTTTCTTTTTTGATAGGAAACAAACTATTTTATTAAGAAATAAAATATGGGATACAAATACAGTTGGATAAGGAATCCAACCACAACAATGAAACACACTAAAACAATAAACCTATATCAAATGAATCTCTCCATCCCGCTAAAATAGCAAAAAGCAAAATTCCTTTGTACTCCTTCGTCACTGAAGGCCAAAGAGATGCTAAAAGATGAATATGTTCCCAAAATCCCTTCAATCTCTCACTCTGGTCTTCAAAAATTTTTACATTTCATTCCTTCCGTATAACCCAAAACGTAACCATGATAACACACTTCCAATGTATAACAACCTTATCAAACCTTCCAAAACTTTTCACATCTTCAACAAACAACAAATATGATTCCTTTATTAAGGAATATGATTCTTTATTAAGGGTCGTGGGTCATAATCTAAGAAACACGGATATAGATATGGACACGGACACGGGTATCGTATCTGATACGATACGGACACAGCGATATGACAAAATTCTAAAATATGGGATACGGGTACGGCGAGGATACGGCTAATTAAAATAATTATATATATTTTTTTATATATATAACAACAACATTATTAATAACAAACAACCAAGACATAGCAAACATTACTTAAATTGAAATATATCAAAGATTTAAAAAGATACATCCATAGTTTACAAGTTTGCTAACAAAAGAACACAAAAACAAAAGGAAACTTACATCCACCCTCAATTCACTTCAACGCACTCAACATCCTCATTGTCAATTCCTTCATCAGTAAAGCGTATGACCTCCAAATCTGGTTCATCAAGGGAAAGATTTGCAATCTCAAGCATCCCACTACCCTCCTCATCCATGGTATCAAATGCATCTCCAGCAACATCCCACATCTTAGTGTTGCCTTCCTTGTATTGAGGAGATTTCCTTGATAGAAGGCAGAGATTGGAGTGTACAAATATCGAGTCTTCGACTCTATTTGGTTTGATTTTGTTCCTCCTTAAAGAATGTATAAAAGAATAAGTGCTTCAATTCCTCTCACCACATGAGGAGGAACAAGGTTGCCCCAGTAACTTCAAAGCCAAGTTTTGGAGCAAGGGTGTCGTAGAGCCATAGATAACCCACCAAAAAGCCGGCTCCATGAGTCCTCTATCACTCATGGAATCATGACTTCCAAATTCTTTAAAGCACGCTGAAAACTTGGCATACTCTTCTTTGGTCTTTCTTCGCTTCTCCAAATTAGAAAAATATCTTTGAAAATAATTTTCTCTTTCATTTGAAATCTCTTCATCTTTGTGTGGAGGAACACGATTAGGAGCCATATAAAGCTATTCTATGCTATTATACCTATTAGACAAAGTAAATAAAATGATAATCATTTGATATCTAGAAATTAAATTAGAATCTTAAAGTTTAGAGCTTACAAATTAACTCGGATTCAAGGAATGTGCCAAGCAATGGAGGGGTGTGTTGCTCTTGCCCCATCTATCCATTAATATTTCATAATTTACTGAATAAAAGGTTGATTCTTCATCTTCCCGCTTCCCTTCATGACGAAAGATAATAACCTTCACTTGCTCAATCATAGAATCCCACATATCATAAACTAAGTATAGGTAAGGCATATCTGTATCGGCCTTCTTTAGCATCTCATAAATGGGTTAAGTAAAGGAATTGTATAATCAATTTTGTCCCACCACAAATCATTTAATATTTTCTCATTTACAAAAGCCATTTTTTCAACATCATCTTCTCTATAAGAAGACCATTGATTACTAATAACCATGTTTTGGAGACCACATTTTAGAACTTTAAATCTTCTAAGCATCACAATGGTTGAAGCAAAATGTGTCTCCGCAATTGAGAGCATCTTCAAATTCACATGATCATTAAGCATGTCCAATCTCATGTTGTGGTTCACAATAAAATTTTTAATGCCCACACAATACCCAACAATAATTGAGATCCAATTATACTCTTCATAAACAAGTCCATTGGCTTTGGTGTTTTTTGGTGCACAAATATTTTTCAAAGCAAGATTAAGTGTGTGCACCACACAAAGGGTCCAAAGATGTGTTTATGACGACCCTGAACAAGCATTCCTGCACTCCTACAAACGGGAGCATTATCAATGATCACTTGAACCACATTTTGAGGTCCAACTGCATGAATGATCTCCATAACCAAGTTGGATATGAAATATTTGTCATTATATTCACCTTCACAATTAACTGCTTTCAAGAACATAGGCCCACTTTCACACACTACCATGAAATTTATGATTGGCCTCCTTTGAGCATCTGTCCAACCATCAGAACAATACTTACACTTTTTTCTTTCCACGATTGCTTCGTTAGCTCTAACAACCTCTTAATATTTGCTCTCTCTTTTTGAAGAAGTGAAGTCCTCAACATATTATAACTAGGAGGGATATAGTCTCATCATATGAGTAGCTGCAAAAGTGTGGGAGCGACAATAATGTAGATTCCTTGCAAGGTGGAATGGTAAACCAGCTGAGTAAAACATCGTTGTAATCTCACTATGTAGCTCTTCTCGAGCTCCAACATTAAAGGCTTTCTCAAGAGCAGAAGTAGCCTTTTTTTTTTTTTTAGATCTAAACCAGCTCGCTGCATTAATGAATCAAATTGCATTCCCATAGCACTACTAACACTTGCATTCGAGGAAGCGGGTTTGCTTGATGATGAAGATGGTGGTAAAAGGACTTGTTTGGGCACACTTTTTTTCACTCTCACCTCAGCTTCATCAGCTAACCTTTGTTTTTCAATTAATAATTGCAGTCACTTTCCGGCATACTTGAACTCCATGACCGTTGATTTTTAACAAATGTGTCTTAACCCTATCATATGATCCTTTAAAACTCAGTTGACATAAATTGCATTGAAACTGAACATTTCCTCCCCCTACACCAATTTTATCTATTTTTGTACAATATTTCCATAAATGGGTGTGATCATTACTGCCATCTCCACTACTACTGGCAGAGAACTCATTTTCCTAAATCCTAAATAATAGGCAACACAACAATTTTCAGAAGGCAGCAGGCAGCACAGATGACCATATTAGCACAAATGACAATTTTCAAAACCAGCAGGCAGCAGCACACTAGTACAAAAGGCAACAGCACAGATGACCAAAAAAAAAACATAGTAACACAACAAAAAAGAGAAGACAGAAGCTAGCTAGGAAAGCAATTTTCAGTATTTAAAACTAGCAGACAACAACACACTAGCATAGAAGGCAGTAACACAGATGACCAAGACCAAAAACAAAATCCTGAAGGCAGCAAGCAACACAACACCAGACCAAAAAACAATCTCCAAATTTTGAAAACCCTAAAAATCCTCAATCAAATTAACCTACTCAAATTTTTTGAACGTCCACACTCCATACAGACCAGAAGATGAAGAGGTAAAAGCAGTAGTAGCAGATCTGAAAAAAGTTGAAGCAAGAAGAAGAACTTGCAAGATCGCAATCGCAGATCGCGATCGCAGTCGCAGTTGCAGTCACAGGTTAGTCTCCCTTCCTCTTCTCTCTCCTTCTCCTCCTCTGGTCCTCTCGAGCTCCTTCTCTTCTCTCTGTCGAACACATTGAATGTCGATTGGAGACGTTCGGTTCATAGATCAGATGCCTTTTGTTTTTCCCTATTGTTTTTTCTTTTTCAAGCCCAAAAAACGTAGCTTTGGCCTTTTTTTTTTCGTTTTGGCTCTCCTAAGTTTTTAAAATAACAAAGTACCCCGCCGTATCCCCCACGTGTCCAAGCCGTATCTGGCCAAAAAAAATCACAACCACTGTTCAGGACACTTTTGCATGTGTCGAACACGTATCCGACCGTCGGACACGTGTATTTGTGTCGAACATGTGTCCGACACTGCCATAGCGACCCCCCGACGAGTATTCGTGCTTCCTAGCCCATCAGACTTGGGTGGGAGGTGTAGTTGGCTCCTATTGTTTTCCAAAAATATTTTTATACTAAATATTTTCCAGTCTAAGGAGTTGCTGCATTCTGCATTTGTCTTCTAGAATATACGTCGTGCAATTTCATCTGTATTGCAAAAAACAGAAACATCTTTTCATGCCGTGAAGTTGAAACTCGTATCTATTAACAACTTAGCTGTACTTGGTGATTACAGACAACTTCTTGTACTCAAATAGATAGAGTTACCCATGTGATTATGATGTGACTCACATCATAAATAAGTTGACAACAGTTGTATGAATCGTGTAATACGTATCGCATATCGTACGATACGTTTTGATATATGAAGAAAATGAGACTTATCACTCAAGTGTATCGGACTTGTCCTGGATTGTGCGATACACAAACGATATGATATGTCCGATACGGGAGGAAACAAATCAATTTTTATTTTTATTTTTTGGATTGTAACAAAAAAATGTTGCCAGTTAACATGGATGTATTTTTTTTAAACACTAGGTAGTGAAACGACATCCTATCTAGGGTCTTAAAAAATACAAGTCTTCTTTTGTTGTTCGTGCCATCATAGTAGCAAATAGTTTAATTTTTAAAAATGTCCTCCTTTGGTTCCTCTAGATGTTAGAAATTAGAACTCTCAAAATTTTGATATTGATGAATTGGATTAGCAGCTTGAATACTTAGATTGGTAATTTTTAGTTTTGGTCCTTATAGTCTCTTTAAATTATTTTATGTAAGAAATTTGTGGTTCAATGAAATTTATTATGACTTTTTTTTTTTTATAGGTATCTGTATTTTTTTAATTTTTTTTTATAAAATAGCATATATCTTGCGATACACGATACACAATTTTTGAAAAACGATTCACCTTCTGATACACATTTTGACAACCTTAGATGTGAATGGTTCATACTATAATAGCAATATTGAAGTTATTTTTGAGTTCGCTTTTCTCTTTACATGCTTGCAGCTTGCCTCTGAGGTGGAATCGGCGTTGCTGCAACAAGTACTGAATCTCACACCAGAGCAGCTAAGTTCACTGCCACCAGATCAGCAGCAACAAGTCATTCAGCTCCAGCAGATACTTCGGCAGCAACTTAGTTGACAGTTCAAACATGAGTAGGTCTCTACACAAGCCACTACAGACAGTGCTCTCAATTTAACTTTTACCTATTTTAGCTGGGTAAAGGGCTTATTATCACCTCAAATGATTTCAGAGGGTGTAAAATTATTGGAAGATCTTCTTTGGTATTGTAAAGGCAGAGAATTGTAAAATTCATGTAATGGTTAGGCTATTGTGGTTAAGAAAATACCCATGAAATGGAAGGAGGAAAAGTAAAAATTTTGGTACATTTTGAGTTCAAGAAATTTGAGATTACAGTTCCCTTTTCCATATTTCAAGCATACCATTATTCCCATTTTCGAAGTTGCTTGTGCTTTTCTTGCTCCAATACCGCAGCTGTCTTTCATCACCAAGTCCTAGGTTCTTTGTATCAGCTGAAATAAATAAAAAAAGCTAGAGGTTTCTTGTGGTCTAGTTAGCCTTCCATACAGTATGATAACCTACTAACTGTTTGGTGATCTTTTTAGGTACTTTCTTGCTTGTGTTATTTGATAGAGCGTTTGTTTTTTGTATATTTGCTTTTTAATTTTTCCTTGTCCCAACTTATGCCCTTTTCCAAGTTTAATTATATGTATTGTACCATATACACACACTGCTTGTTTCTTGAT
Organism: Ilex paraguariensis; assembly: GCA_963454935.2. Lineage (NCBI taxonomy): Eukaryota > Viridiplantae > Streptophyta > Magnoliopsida > Aquifoliales > Aquifoliaceae > Ilex > Ilex paraguariensis. The sequence continues at coordinate 295,642 of CAUOFW020001403.1, forward strand.
CTAAGGATCTACTAGATCTACTCACTTCAATTGATAAAAACACTTGTGCTCAATCTAGTGGTATTTATATGGGGATTCTATTTACTTCGTATGATTCTATTCAAGATCACTGCAGTTCGTTTTCAAAAGTGGCCCATTCTTCCTGTTGATAGCAAGCATTATCAAATGTAACTTAACTTGTTAATGATGCTTGAAGTCTCCGTGATGTGTACAATTGAGTATAGCAGAATACTTGATGAGAAGCATTTTATTGTAGGATAATTATTGTTATGCGATTAAGGTACATAATTCAAGGCAGGCATGCTGTGTCCCACCTCTAGCAAAACATTGCAAAACATACGTTTTATTATTCATAATACAACCAGGGAACTACTGACGATAGCAGTGAAGAGTTCATGCGGCTGCATCGGTACAGGAAGAGGCCATCTTGATGACATAAATAGGATCTCCTACTTTGATTGTCTTCCCCTTCATTTGATTTAGGGAGTCTGGGCAGACCAAGTTCTGTCCAAAGTAGACCTGGAAAATCATTAGAGTTCTGTAAATCATTCACACTCATGGCGGAGTATAAAGAACATTCATTGTTTTTTTTTTTTTGTGTTCAGGCAAAGTAACGTTTACAGATTTGAGTTTACCTTCCCCTGCTGTTTTCGGGTTGGACGCAAGATCTTATCTGACCTGAACTTCATAAGAGTTTGAGTAGGCTCCGAGCCTGCTATTGCAGTATCTTGATTGATTGTGGGTACCTGCAAATGACGAGGAGGTTTTCCTATGCATAGAAGTTCTGACACTACTAAAACCAACAAAGATGACTGTCCACAATTATCACACACAAATATTTAAAGAACTCCATTACAAGACGGAAGCTTTTCAATTGTTTGTTAGAAAATCTGATTTTGAGCATTAACATGTTCATAAGCACTTGAGCAACAGGCATGACTAGCAAATAAAAAGATAGCAACCCATAAGATTTGTTGGTAATGTTATTTTCCTTGTTGACATCACTGTAAAATTCCATATTATTTTTAAATGATTTGGCAACATGAACACCAAATTACAAAAGAATGCAGCAACCCTTTTAACTGATTCACAGTCTCCAGATACCACGCCAACTACAATAATCCAAGCGGAAGATGCAGAGGGATAATTTTTTACCTTACAGCGGGAACATAGCTTGACACCATGGAATGTTAACTTGTTTATCCTCATCTCCTTCCACAAGTCCTCAGAAAATGGTTCACAACCATCAACAAGGATGCTATAACAAAGTAAAAAAAAAAAAATTATTTGACAATTAGGATTGCGTTGACTAATAGTAGTGCAAATCACGTATGCTCATAGGAAAGATGAAAAATAATGTCGAAGGCTTTTAAAAAAAATTATAGAAAAAGCAATGTTTTCTAGAATGCCATGTCATAAAAGGGTCCAAAGTAGTATCATGCTCTCGGAGAAGCTAGCATAAGTTCATTCAAACGGTAAAGTGTTGTTGACATTGAAAACAAGATGCTTACATGTTTTACTTGAAAAATGAGACATGAGTCCAAACACGTACTTTGGCCTAAAACGGTTAACTGGTAAAGGATCCTTGAGAAGCTTGTTCAGTGCATCCAATGATCCCTGTCAAAGAAACATTGACAAAGCCAACATGTAACATTTTATTCAAGAGCATGGTACTTTAAACTTGGTACTGCCTAACCTGGGATAGCAGGAGGAACGGATACCCGTCAGAAAACATGACTTTGTATCCACGAGCATAATTAGGGTCCACTGCCCTGGTTTCTGACACTGCATCAATGTAAAAACCAGTTGTGCCGAGTTACGGACGTCTTATTCAACATCATGTGGTAAAGAGATAGTATTAAGCTCCACGATGGACAAAACTTCTAACTATAATTTGGAGAATTTGAAATACTTCGGAAACTACTAGGAAAACAGACAACGTGACACAATTTGGCTATTTTTTTTCCTCAGCATAAACAAATATGCCATGTTTGAGCAACACAAACCTATATTTTCGTATGCCTTATATTATCTGAAACCATTTATAATTATACATCCATACTTCCATAGTCGATTAATACATATTTTATATTCATGATACAAGTTCCAAAAAGAATCACTTTGGGGCTAGGGGTACAATTTAGGATTGGAAATTAAGGCAATCTAAATTGCAAAACCATGCTGGTTGGGGTTATTGCACCCAGATCGTGAGTCGTATAGGGTTGAGTTCTGGTAACTGTGCACCAGACCACGATTTATGCAATCAGAATCATTTCCTGGGAAATATAAATTGAGTGATAGAACTCCTGCTAAAACAGCAAACCCATACTGCAACAGAGATGCTTCTCTCTAGTCATGAAAAGTGTTAGAAGCAGACAAACAAAGAAATTAAGAATCTTGCCTATAATGTATGTTATTGTTTCATTTTCTGATGAAACAATGGGAATCTAATTGAGTTTTATTCAAAATTGCAAAAGAATTAGATGTACATAGAAACAATTATAGGCCTACAGTTGCATGCGTAGGGTACAGCAATAGATTGGGCACTACCTTCATTGAAACGCACTAGCCGACTCGGTTTCCCAAGATAATAAGAGAACCATTTTGATGCTTCAGCTCCCTCATCGAATGCAGAACCCGACCACTCCCATACTGAGACGCCATTAGAAATCTCACTTGGTTTACTCAATGAAACATTCAGGACATCCATCCCAGGGGCCTTTATCACTGTCGAAGAGTAACTACAGATCATTACTCAGATTACATCTCCATCGCTATTTTGAAGCATGACAAATTCTTCAAAAAAAAGAATCTTACCTGATTCATGTAAAACTTGAAACCCCCAACACAATGGCAAGGAGAAGAAGGAGATGATAATCATTTAGGCAACAATCATGTTTTTCATCCTTCGCTTCCACTATTTTACCCATCATTGAATATTTGGAGGGGAAAAGTGTCTTTAAAGGAACAAGTGTTTGCATGGATAATTTCTCATGGTAAGATCAGTACATATAAAGTGATTCAAAAGAGAAGACCTATACTTTGTCTTCAACCACAATGTTGTGTTATGTGTAGAGGTGATAGTGAGATTGCGGATCACTTATTTTTGCATTGCCCATTAGTGTATGCATTATGGAATAAACTTTTTGGCTTTATGGGAGTTGCGTAGGTTGCTATGGTATCTATGTTTTGTTTGGAAGATGTGGGCTTTGGGAATAATAGTAAATGGAAGACCATTTGGCATAGTGCCTTCTTTGCTACATTATGGGTCATTTGGAAGGAGAGTATCGTGAGAATTTTCGAAAATAAATGTGAAGATGTTGAAGGTCTATGGGAAAGGCTTTATTTTTTGGCGTCCTTTCGGGCATCGATGTCTATACCTTTTTTTTTTTTTTGGTATTAGAACAAGTAGGAAAGCCTCATGTGGCTAGTAATGTTGGTTATCTTTTTTTTCTTTCTAAAATCTTGTCTTGTGGTGGACTAGAAGTCCACCACTTGATGGGGTCTTCTTGTAATATTTCCATTAGTTATCAATAAAGAGTGTTCCTAATCAAAAAAAAAAAGTGTGCATATCTAAATCTAGATTAGAATTCAACAGCCAACTAGCATGCACAATCAAACTAATGTTGTGCATAGAAGAAAAAGCATCATACTAAAGGGGCAAAAAAAGAGAACCTAGAAATTGTATGGCACCATTACGAGTGAGATCTTACCAATTACTGTAAGCAATCCCGTTCATGCATCATATTTACAAGCTTAAATTGAAAACACAAATAATTGGGAATTCCTTGGCTCATTTCATTTATACAGACAATAAGCAAAAATCCATCAGCATATCCAGATGATAAGGGCAAGACGCATAAAAATTGAAATAATATGCACCCAGACAGGAGTTTGGTCTGGCGGGCAAAACAGGTCCTCAAGGGCTATATTAGAAGAGGAAGGGGAGAGAGAGAGAGAGAGAATCTAAGGATGTCAAGTTTAACAATGAGCAGTCAAGCAATATGGGCTGAAATGTCAAATGAAATTGAAAATATCCGGAGAAAAACTGAACATTTTCACAGAAACAGATTTTGGGGGCAAACTGCAAAGTTGTAATGGAAAGCATATTGCAACAGAAGCAGCCATCAATTTAGCAAGAAATGCTAGTAGTAGTTTTTAAATTTCAAATCAAATCTATAAAGGTGGAAACATTATTTCATCATCAAAACATGAGTTGAGCCCTGTTTAGTTATGAAAAGGAATATCAGAACTCCAGGCATATCATATGATATTAGAACCAAGTATTTTTAACAAAAATTAAAAAAAAAATTATAGCATACTGTTTGGAGATAGAAAAGTTTACATTAGAAATCATGTTTTTACCCAGATATGAGCTTTTAGAAGGTTCCCAACTCTCCGAAAATGCCTCATTTGGCAGAGTCACTTCAACTAGCGCAAGCTTTGGTTCAACCCTTTGAGTGTATGCCCTGCCTTTGGAATTCACAACCAACCATTGTCGATCCCAGCGAAATCCTGCATATATGAGCACAGAAGAAACTGAGGCACATCTGCTAGTAGAAGAACCACAATCTATTCCTTGACATACCAGTGTTTGTGTCTATTAAGTTGAATCAACCAAAAACATTCACCAACATCACCAAAGGAATAATATTATTATTCATCAATATCCATGAAAATACTACATAATAGACAATAAACAATAAAGTGGTCAATGTTGCAAGTATAAAACCAAAAAAACTACAATTTGAGCAGCTGCAGTAAGCATAACCATTTGTTACTAAATTTAACCATAAAAAATTCAACCTTATTGAAACACTTGGATATAATATCCCTCTCTCTAACATAGATGAGATAGGAAATCGTCAACTATACTCACTGTAGAGAGAACCGACTAATGTGACCTCATTTCCGGGGAGGACTGATATGATATGGCGTTTCTTACCGCTTGATTTGCTTCTAGGCTTGTAGGTTCGGGTTCCCTTCTTTCATTAGCGACTCGGGGAGCTGTCTGAGAAATGCAGTTCAGGGTTCCACTCTATCCTACCGCCCAGGTTGGGTGGATTGCCTGAATTTTTCCCTACAGTGTAATAACTATGGTGGTATACTGAACTTCTGAAGCATTTTTGAAATACCAGAATTCAGTCTCTTCCCACGAATTATTCCCTGCTTTGAGGAAGGGGTGCCGAGCTTGCCTGACTAATACCCTAAAGAGTAAACACAAATGATGGTGTATTTTTTTACCCTAACTTCAATTGTTCATCATTGACACATAAAGAGAAGAAAACTGTCTGTAGGTTCTTTGACCCAAGTAAGTCAGCAGCTAAAAGATTTATTATCACAAGTCAGATTTCAAGAAAGACCTTTGATACGCGCAAGCAATGCATTACATGCAGTTGGGTTTAGGGAAATAAAAGGATTTACACAATAAGAAACAAGAACAACCAAAGAAACGTTGGGGTCATACCAGTGGAAGTGAGAGCTGCTTGAGAAACAGAAATTCCACGGCATGATTTGATCGGGTATATGAAGATCGATGTTACTTTTGCTGCTGTAGGCTCTGCCATCTCTCTCTCTCTAATGTTGGGTACCACGTAGCCACTTTCATCTGCTTCCAAATTTATAGAGCTGGCTCATTAGTAGGAGTGATCGTCGGGACAGTGAATGTACTTGTCGGTACATGTGGTCAGGGAGGAACACATGTCCGGGAATTTTTTTTTTGATAGTAAAAAGGTACAACCGGCTGCTCCATTTACCTTGAAATTTGAAATCAATAATTGGGATCCACCGATTGCTTTAACTGTAATATTCTATTTACCAAATTTATTATTATGTCGTTTAAAGTTAAAGTTATGACAGAGTAATATTATAAATTTAAAAAATAAATATATATCAACTCTGGTATTTTTATCCTAAATAATGATAAATTCGTCCTATATATTAGTAATGTCAGTTAAAATTATCGTAATATTATCCTAAAAATGGTTATAATATTGTCCAACTACTTTCTTCCTCTTTTTTCTTTCATCATTTCCGCATCTATCATATTCGTTAAAGCTTAAAATATCTTCTTGAATAGTTGTAACATTATCCCAAATGATAGTAATACTAGTTGATGCACGCGTGCATTACACGTCAACTATTTAAAATTTTTTTTATAAAAATATAGATAAATTAGACCAAGTTTCTTTATATGAAAATGGTTATTGAATTTTATAGGTCTTACTTGTCCACTTGTTAATGGAGAATTATACAAAGTGACACTATTGATGTGGGGCAGTGTTATGCTCAAGATTTTTCTCGTATTTTACGTTGTATGAATTGAATTGCATATGGTTCAAAAAAAAAAAATTGAATTGTGTTACATTTGAAAACTGTAATGTTTAACTGTAGTAAGTAATTAATAGTTGGATGACTAATAATATCTTGGACTAATAAGAAGGTATTTCAATGGTTATTATTGTCTTTTTATTTTTTAAGGATAATATTATCAATTAAATTTTTTTGGCAAGCATTCGAAATTAGTACATAGATTATTAGATTTATTCAAATATTTGTTTTTCAACGAATTTAGATATGCATTACATACCTACAAACATATGATGTAATTTTGTGATTATTTAACAAAATTGAGGAGAAATCCATATGCTAAATATTAAAATCGTCTCGAATCAACTTATTCGGATTAGAAGATATATCTATTTTAATGAATTCATATATGCACTATGGAAAATAAAATTCATTGAACAATTGAATTAAATTCGGATCACATTTTTCAAATCAGATTTGGATCAAATTTATATTGTTTGCAAAGAATATAATTAAAAGTCAAACAATGAATTTATTAGTTGAATTAATGCAACTAATACAAAAATAAAAAATTCCTCAAAAAATGATAAAATAGATATTATAGAATTTTTGAAGGATAAATAAGAAAATCAAAAGTTTTTCTCTTAAACCACTTTAAAAAGGATAAAAATAAACATTATAGAGTTATTGAATGATAAATAAGAAAATCAAAATTTTTTCACTTAAACTACTTTTATTAGTGGGTAGTGCTATGTATCATAAATTTATTACTCAAACTTGTATCCCAAATCAAGGAGGACTATTGGATCAATGAGTTCCATCAATTTTTTTAAATAGGACTCACTGATCTAATAATCATCATTGATTTGAGATGCAAATTTGGGTTACAAATTTGAAATAAATATCATTATTCTTTATTAGTAGTATAGATTACCTGAATGGTGTTAAATTCACCTTAATGAAGGGTAAATTCACCCAAATCATTGTAATATCATTCCAAATGATGGTAATTTGTTTATTCAATTAATATTCAGTTGATTAAATTAACGTTCAATTTATTAAATCAATATTTAAATTAATTAAATTAATATTTAATTCATCAAATTAACATTGAATTCATTCAATTAACATTAAAATTTATCAAATTAACATTCAATTCATCTAATTAATATTCAAATTCATTCAATTAATATTCAATTTTTAAAATTAATATCCAAAATCATCAAATAAACATTCAATTCATCAAATCAATACCAAAGTACCATGCAATTTCATCCAATTAACATTCTTTTCACTAAATTTACATCAAATTAACATTCAAATTCATCTAATTATTATAATTCATCCAAATAATATTCATTTTCGTTCAATTAACAATCAATTTATCAAATTAAAATATATTAACATTTACTTCATTAAATTAACATTTAATTCATCAAATTAACATTCAAAGTCAATTGATTAACATTCAATTTATATTTAAATTCTTTTAATTAACATAAAAAATATCCAATAAATATTTAATTCGTCAAATTAACACTAAAGTAATATGAAATTTCATTCAATTAACATTTAATTCCTCAAATTGATATTAAATTAACATCTAAATTCATCCACTTAGCATTTAGTTCATTAAATTAATATTCAATTTCATCTAATTAACATTCAATTTATCAAATTAATAATAAAAAATATTCAAATTCTTCATATTAACATTCAATTTCATTTAGTTAACATTCAATTCGGCATATTAACAAAAAATTATTATTCAGTTTATCAAATTAACATTCAAATTCAATTAGTTGACATTAAATTCATCTAAATCAATATTAACATTCAATTTCTTTCAATTAATATTCAATTTATCATATTAACACCGGTTTGATACTATAATTCCTCAAATTAATATTCAATTTTATCTAATTAACATTTAATTTATCAAAACATTCATCAATGTTCAATTTTATTGTAACACCCCAAGCCATTTAACAATATTCAGAGTGCTAATTACCTCAATAACAAATATATTGAATTTTCATTAAATATCAGAATCACTAAACATCTAAAAAATGAATAAATAACCTCTCGATAACTGTTTAAATTACAACCAATCGAAATCTTCCATTCATTGATTAACCTGATTCTCCACCAAATTTTACTTCAAATTCACCCTGCAACTGAAAGGCTAAATGGGGGTGAACTGGGAAAAGCTCAGTAAGTAATTTAAAACATAATATATGAAGAAAAAGATGAGACGATAATTTATCAACTAATCGATAATCATTCGATGACACAAGAATTAATACGAAAATTTACGGAGTTCAAATATATTGAACATGTCAACGAACTCAAATGCTTGAACAATTAAATCAACCATGATTGAACACTCGGTCAATCCTGACAACAAGCTAGGCATCATTCGGTGCATTTTAATTCAATCATGTCTACTCCTCAGGGCCACAAACACGAATCACAATCATAACCAAGTCACCGAGTATATCTCATACACGAGTCAAAAAATCTCAAGTATTTCACCAAAGTTAACATCATAGCAATTAATGACAAGTCAAACAAAATATTAGAATTTTCTAATAGAAGTATTGAATTTAAGAAGTAGAAACAATGTAAAGTTTTGTGGATGAAAACATAATTAATATTAAACTTTGTGACATATCTATAATTAATGAAACTAAAGGGTTACAAACTATAATTGAAGTTACTCTTTTGTTGGCTGGCTATCATTAACGTGAATGACCTACGTAAAGAAGACAAAAGAAAGAAGATAAATGAAGAAAAAAAAGAAAAACATGGAAGAAAGATGTGGCGGCTGGTTTTGGAATTAGGTGAGAAGGAAAAGAAAAGGAATAGAATAATTGCCAACGAGAGGGGTGTGTGGTGGCGGCTAAAGGTGGTCTAAATTGGTGACTCATGTTTTCATCGCATATGTGTCATTTGTGGTGTTTTGAAGTTCAAGACATATCTAGAGGTTTATATTCTAAACTTTTAAAAGAGATAGATTTTATATGTTTATGATGAGTAAGAGACGTAGTAAGAAGTTGAGGCAAAGGTCTTTGGGATCAAACAAGAAGTGAAAGTTGTAAAGTGAACAATTATGTGGTTATTGATCTATTTACAATAAAATTTTACTATCGTATTATTGGAAGCGTGAGGTCAAGAGTAAATGGTATCGTTTAAGAATCGGGTAAGTGGTTTATACACGATATGCATTCTTTTAATCTCTTTGCAAATAGTATTCAATCTTCTTATCTAAATCTCACTATGTGTGTCTTTCTCCCTGCTTGGATTTCTTATCCTTTGTTTTCTCTATTGACTAAAAATTTGTGTTTAGTTTTGTTAATATCTCTTTTTCCAGTAACCTTAGTAGTTTTCTCTTGAACACAATGTCTGTTTTCTGCAAGTTCATTAATTATGGAGGATGAATTGATTGGCCATCTTCAGTCTTTCAACTTATCTAAAGAAGAGGAGGCAATTTGGATCTTGATGATAAGGATATTGCCAAAGATATGTCTGAATGCGAGAATAGTATATATGGGAAATTCTTGTCTGACAAATCAGTAAATTCGCAGGTGTTACGGAAGACGATGTCAACTGTTTTGGGGATGTAAAAACCTAAAAGTTGCTAAGATCTGACATAACTCTTTCCAATTTTTCTTTCAAGAAAAAAAAAATCTGGAAGGTTATGAAACTTGGCCCATTTGGTGTTTTGGTAATCATCTTCTTTGTCTCAAGGAGTGGTCTCCAAATGTTTTAAGTGCTGGGATTTTTGATGAGTTTTTTGAAGGCCGGTACATACGCTTAATAGGATTAAAAAAAAAAATTACTTGCCAATTTACTTTTGAATTAAGTCTTTGTTGAAAAGTCAAACAAATAGTCACAACTAACGTTCTTTAAAATTACAAAAAAAAAAATGACAATGTCATCACATAATTAAAAACCCTATTCTAAAAACCTACATCATCATAATTTATCTTCTTCTCTAAAATACAAATCGTCGTACACAAAAAAAAATGATATGTTCTCGATTAACGTACCAATTAATTGGAGGTGCAAAGGTACATTAAGTTATATTTACTAATAGCAGCTGCATAGATACACTAACATGAGACGTTTGAACAGACGTCTCTTCGATTAACTAAGAAATTATTACCATAATAAACATACATTTAAACCTCGTCATCTACCCCATGGAAAGTACCTCTACAAATAGCGTAACTAAACTTCATAAAAAAACAGAGAAAAAAAATATAATAGACAAGGCAGCAAAGAACACAAAGCAATATAAAGATGCTTTTAGGGTTCCTAGACGATGTCCACTCAAAACAAGACCACATGCAAGCGAAAATTGATTGTCTTGAATCCAAACTCTACATGTCCATCAAACCAAAAAAAATAAAAACGAGTGAAAGAAAATGGCTAAGTCCTCCAACAAAAAGCTACAAACTAAGAGGAAAAAGGTAAAGAAACTAGAGACAGAGTTGAAGGACCTCAAAAAATGACCTTTTGTGTTTTTTTTAAATATGAAACAAATGAACCAGATGTAATATCCTCTTTATGAATGCAATATAATATTTAGTTTTAAATATGTGTATCTATGATAATTTAATTTTTTGTACTTAAAATAACACGTGTAGAAATATATTTTTATTGTATACCTGCACAGTTGTTGTTGATTCAAAGCACTTTTATCGGAGGTAGTGTTTAAAATCCACACCATTTGAAATTCAAAAAATACGTGTGTAAATTAAGGAATTTTCATCCAAAATCATAATCCATTAACATTCAAAAATAAAAAAATAAAAAAACCAAAAAACCTCTCCCCACCCTTTCTCTCATTTAACACTGAAGATATTGTGTACATTTGAAAACTATCAGTCGTACAGGTATCGTCTCAAAACTCTATCGCAAATAGATACATTGTGAATGTACCTATGCATTAGTACAATCCATTGTGTCTTCCATTCGAACTTTTGTGAACTAAAATTAGTGTTTCATGCAATAAAATTGAATCTATAGATGGTTTATACATCTTGTTTTGCTTTGATTTTTATAATGCATCTGTATATAAATTCCCTTTCAATTTATCGTCTATCCTATGTACCTGATCAACAACAAGGATTATAAAACCTTGTCCATGTAACCAAGTGTTTCATTGCAAATAAAATTCGCAATGAAACATGAATAACATTGTAGATAGTAATTAACGTAGGATTTCGCTACATTGTGAATGTACCTACATATTAGCACAATCTATTATGTCTTCCATTCAATCTTTTGTGAACTGAAATTAGGGTTTCATGTAATAAAATTCAATCCATAACTGATGCAGCATCTTGTTTGGCTCTATTTTTTTGCAATGTACCTATTATACTAATGTATCTGTAGATAAATATCCCTTCAATTTATTATGCCTATCCTATGTACTTGAACGACATCAAGATTAGAAACATTTTTTTCATGTAAATTAGGGTTTCATGCAGTAAAATTCATAATGAAACATGTGAACTATATGTTCTGGTCTTTGTAATGTACCTGTAATAGAAACATGATTAACACCATAGATAGCTTCTCACTTATTTTCTTCAAATGTTATTTGAATGTACCTATAGCTTGCTCTTGAGTACCTATCATTGCCAAACATCTTTTATTATAGATTAATTTGTTACAATTATGTTTTGAGACTTAGATGTACTTGTCAGGTATATTAGTTACATCCTTTGAGACATTTTGAAAATTATACAAACCAAACCATGTCGCCAAAAAGAGCACCTAATAAATCATGTGATGAGGGCAAAATAGGTAACCAAAACACATTAGCTACCCAACTGCCCTACGTCAGCGCCCAACTAGGAATCGCATACAACTTTTTTAAAATATTGGGGGATCTTTTTCTATATTTAAAATCCGACAGGATTAAAATTGGTTTACACGCCAAAGGAGGGACACTAGCCTAATTACTAATTTTTGATTCATTATGTTTTTGGATCCAAGTTGTGTGTCCACCTCGGGAATGCTATACCAAGGAAAAGGCCATCAAAATTGAAAGTACATTATCTGCTTATGAAGTTGTGGAAATTAGGGAGGCTCTAGGGGGAGGTACTAGGTTCATGAGGAGCGTGCCAAAGTCAATGTACACCATCTGGTTCGTTGAGGAATCAAACTGCAGGATCTTGTTGGTAATTTTTTGTTTGCAAAGTTTCAATATGAATGACTCCCTTTCTTGTGTCATTTCTGTGGGAAAATGGGACATATTGAGAAGCATTGTCTCGATTTGAAAAGAAAAGTGAATAAAAATCATAGCTCTATTAATCAATTTGGCCCATTGCTAATGCTCTTGTTGCTAAATCAAGTTTATTTCTCCATTACCGTCATGAGAATGAGATATGGCAATCTATTTCGTCAGAATTTAGATCATTGGAGGATAGGAACCATTTCTCAAGTTTGATGTAGGAAAATCGAGAAGTTACTTCTCCACTGTTTGTGAACCCAACTGACAATTTACATTGGGGGCTAGTTTCTTCAACTACCAGTATGGATAGGATTAATGGATGTATACCCCTGTGTGATCAAGGTGATGGGGAAAGAGTGGTTTATGAGGATAGTGCTTCTACTAATGAGGGGGCATATTAAGGCCCAGGTATCTAAGGGATTGATGGATGCGTGTACAAAAAATGTTAAATATGGGCCATAATATTTAGTTCAAGGGCCTCCAAATAAATTGGCTCTAGACCCTCATTTAAATAAGTTTAGTGAGGCCTGTTTAGTGGAGGTGGACCTTAATGTTGATATGGATTATGATAATAATTGGGCCTAGGTTCGACCTCAGACTTAAATCGAGAAATACTACAATGCAACCACTTATACTTTAGTGTATGATTTAATTTAGGTCAAATCAGAGTAGTTTCATACTAAGATGATGGCCTTGGAAACCGAAGTCAATTTGGATATGGTGTATATAGAAGACCTAGTTGGGTCAATTTTGACTTTTGAAATGAATCTGTAACCACCCAAAAAATAAATGGGCATGATATTAAGCTCAATACAAGAAGATGGAGATGAATCCAAGTCACCCTGGTTTGGGAAAAGAGGACCTAGCCAACTTTGCAAGAAAGTTTAGGAAGTATATCAAGGCTAGAGAAGTTGAGTACTTCAGGTCGAAAGGCAAGACAAGCAGACCTAAATTTCTCAAAGAAAGAGGAGAAAATAAGGGGAAAATAAAAGAGGGGCAAGAACCTCAATGCTATAAGTGTCAAAATTTGGACACATGGCTTGGGAATGTCCTAATTAGAAGAAGAAATATTTGCCCATAGAGAGGAGAGAGTGAATTCGAGTCTGCAATAAGTGAGGATACTTCCTCTCAAGAAGACGAGGAAGATTTCATGGATTTAATAGACTTAAACTCTCCCCTCACCCCCCCCCCCCAAAGAGAGACTTCAAAAGGTGAAGTCAAGAGACAGAGTCCTCCACCCATTTTTCGAGATAACCTGGGAGATTTTAAGGAAAAATAAGTGTGGGTGATATGTAAGGACTTTGAGAGGCTCATCGTCTCTACCAAGTTGAATGGCCCAAGTGCTTCTAACAAGGTCATGACACTTAAGAGATAGGTGAGGCGAGAGCATGGACCTAGGTGCATAGGCATGCATTGCATCTTATATCCTAGGTTCATGCATTGTAAATAATTTTTTTTTGTTATTGTATTTATTTACTATGCTTTTGGTATATGAAAATCCAAAAAAAAATTTGATACTTAGTTGGGCATACTTTTAGGATTTATACGTAAATGCTTTATTTTCCTTTATTGTTGCATTTTGTGCATACTTTTTATTTATAGGTCATTTGTGAAAAATCCAAAAACATTGGCAAAGGAAAAAGTTGTAAAAAAATTTATTTGGTTGTAGATCATGGTAAATCACTCTTTGATTCGGGTCATAGCTTTTTCATCCTTAAGTTAAAGTTGAAAAATTCAATACTATAAGTCATATTAGGGGATAAAAAATTTAGTGGTTATAAGTCCAAATGCTTGATCCTTAAACCAAAGTTTCTTTCACCCTTGCGCTCTTAGATTGCACAATTCTTTAGAAAATTCATAAAAATCAAGTGCACGCCCAACCATTCACCTTTATACTTAGGAGTCTTACTAGTTTGAATGATTAATGGCCTTACATGACTCTGAGTGCTGGTGATAGGTGAAACACAACTAAAGGTTAGTAAAACCCCAATCCCTTAAAAGATGCCAAAGAACCAAATGTGAGAAAAGAGCCTAATGAGGCCAATTAAAAGGTTAGGTATAAAAATAAATGGCTAGTGTCAATTGCACTTGAATTGTTGAGAGTACTATATACTTAATGTCATTGCTCATAGGTAAAGCTTAAAGAGCTAAAACTAAACACATTTAGAAGCATAACATGTAAAGTATGAAATTTACAATCGTGCTAATTGAGGCCATAATGAGTAGAATAGATAAAAGATAAAGGGGAGTTGTCTAAATGAAAAATTATTAGGACACTCACTAACAAGCTATGTAGTCACTTAGACGATGTATTAGGATTTCATGTAGAGTTTTATTAATGATTTGATTCATGTAAGAGTTCAATTTCACACATGAATTCATCATGATGAACAAATTTTGAACACGTGTGAGTGAAATCAACCTAAGTGAAGGGAGATTGCTCTAGGATGCATGAAGTTGAGTTCAACAATCTTCAATATGTCTTAGAGTAACGTAATGAGATGATGAAATTTGGATGGATCTTCTATGTTTTGAACATAAGTGATTTTATTATTAATGACTTTGTGCATTTTAAAGTTGAATTTGAGAATTACATTACTTTTGCATCAATTTTTCATCTATGCATGTGCATATAGTTGCATTTAGGTTATATATATACCCATGTATGTCATTTTAGATTCATTGAGTTAATAAAAGGAGTAGATGAGGAGTCATAAATAGTCCGTTGGTGAGCTGAAGAGTTGATCTGTCAATTGAACAAACAAGCTTTAGGGACTGCTTGAGCAGCCTAAGACATGGCTCAAGCAGTCTCCTTGAAGAACAGGCTATAGGACTCTAAACTTCAGTTTTTGGTGCCTCTTCTTTCTAATATGAGTCAAACTCCATCATAACTCTATCCATCACCTATTGTGCTAGAAGGCTTAGACAAAGGCTCATAATGATGGCTTGAGGTTTTTTGTTATGATAACGGTGGAGATGATACAACTATATGAGTAGTTGATTTTGAGACTTAGATCTAGGACAGTATAGGAGATTAAGAGATTTTTTCTATTTCATCACTGTACTTGGTTAAGTGCTATATTTTTGTTTTGTTTTATTTTCTTGTTGTGACACACTTCTTGTCATTTGTTTTGAGGGTTTTATCATTTGAGACTTGGAGTTTTATGCTTAGTTTGTCTTTTGCCCTATCCTTATGCCTATTCTTGCCAGTTGAATTATATTGATACCCTCTTATTATACCATGATTATATGTCATGCTTGTTATGAGTCATCATTGGATTGACATTTGTAACAAATAAAGAAAAAGATGACTTGATTATGTACCTTGATTGTTATGGATTGCCATTGGTTTGACACTTTATGACAGAAAAGGTGAGAATATGTTGGGTACATTTGAGAGAATTTGGGAGGAATTCTCATGTACTTGCTTAGATTAGTCACATGTGAATAGATTAAGGGGGAGTTTGTTGACATACTTAAGGGAAGTACATGCATAAACTTGGCATGAAGTCACTTATTTTACTTTGTTTATTTTTTGCTTGTTATTTTATTTGTGATCACCAACTAAGGGGGAGAACTTAATGTATTTTACATTGATAGATCAGTAGGTTCTCAAACATATTGGGCAAGTTAGTTCCTAACATGTTATATATTTGAACTTACATGATGTATACAAAAATATGCCCTATGTTTATCTTGTTGCATTCTAATTATGTAATGTGTTTTATACATATGATGCTTTTCACAAGATATTGGTGTGAGCTGTGGTGTGTAGAACTATGATCTTCAAAGCTTTCATTAAGAAGATAGTTTCTATACTTAGTTTTGAGATATTAGGACTTGTACATATGTGTTGAGATTAGTTTGCAATTTATTTTGTTCTCAGTGGTTTTCGAGTCGTAATCTTTAATTTCTTACTTATGTATTTTGTCACGAAATTTTCAAAAGGAGAGATTGTTAATGACAAATTTCATGAAGTCTATGTAAATCTCAACCAAATTCTATGGTCATCAAACTTCAAAGATCAAGATTCGTAAGCAACAAATGAAGGGAAGAAGATCAAGCTACAATGTTACATTAAGACTAATTTGATGCATCTTCAAACTTAGGACAAATGTGATGACCTATGAGACCTATATCCCTTGGTTTAATTTTAAACTTAGGATGATTAAGGTGAATAAAATGAAACTTGGAATATCCGAAAAAATGACTCTAGAGGTTTTTCATTGAAAGTGATTTTTAAACCTTAAATGTGTTTTGAAAAGATAGTTTGAGTCATTTATCAGACCCTATTTGAGCAACATCCTTACGTGCTCAATAGGTCAAGTTTTTGCTTGGTTTCTAATTTAAAAACCAGTAGGAATCACTTTATATTTGTTAGCCTTTGCTAGAAGATTTCTAAAACACATAAGGAGACAAAATTGGAGAAACCAGTGGAGGCCTCTCTCCACCGCTTGAGCGATTTAGAGGTTGATTGAGTGGTCGTAGATCGGTCTGCTACTTGGAGGTCTAGAATGATCTTTTATTCCAACAACCATTGCCTTCCCACTGTTCGAGCGATCGACACGAATCTGTGTTTTCATGTTGCCCGAGACAAACTTTATTGTGTGTCCTATATATATGAGACTATGTCTTAAACTTAGGGTAAGCCTCTATGAGCTAGGAAATACCAAATTTCTAGAGTGCTTTAAGAACAACCCTAGATTATATTGAAGAAAAAGACCTTGCTTGGTGTCAACCAAAACTCACTTGGAGAAGTGTGCATACAGAGGTCTTGGGTGTGAAGTCCTGAAGATTGCTCAAGACCTAAACGAACCGTACGACAGGAGTCAAGTGAAGCTAGCCATAACATCGAAGAGAGATTTTCGGCGTAGAGATCTACGAAGAAAAGAAGCATCTAACCATGTGGATTGGTTGAGGTATAAGTCTCTAGTACTTGTAGATTGACTTTAGTTTAGTGGATTAGTTTTTGGTGACCTGAAAAGGTTCCCCGCGATTTTTCCTATTAAGGGTTTCTGTGTCAACAAATTGTTTGTGTTCTTGAATGCTTTAATTTGCTTGTACACTTTCAATGTTGCAGACACGCGCACTATGTGTTTAATTCATTGATTATTTGAATCTACATAACACATATAGTTGTTTGATTAGGTTTGGGTTGTCTTAGTTGGGATCGACATGTGAGATTGAGTGTTAATCAATTAATTGATAAAATTAATACACTAATCTACATGAGTGTTTTGAGTTGTTCATGCTAAGTAGGTGTTCTCACTTCGATTGTCATATCATTGTGAGAATAGGTAATTGTGTTCGAATTGGGTTAAAATTAGTGTTTGTCTAAGTAAAATTTTTAATAACCTATTCACTCCCCTCTAAGTCTAGCGTGCAATTCTTCGTGTATATTAGAATGGAAAGATCCTACATGTGAAATGTTGTATTTTTTTCACAATCCACATTATTTTTCAGTATAGTATTGAAAAACTTAATGGAGATACCATAATCGAGTTGTCACTTGTAAGAGGGTGATAATAGTATTTGGGATCTTTTTGGGACAAAGAATACGAAATGGTGAAACCTAGCATTTTTTTTTCAATAATTAAAATAGGGTAACAATCAGAGTTATTTTTTAAACTTTGTCTTTGATTTTAATTTGATCCCTGAATTATTCCTCGTATCAATTTAGACTCTCAATTATCGATTTTATCTCAATCAACACTAAAATATATCAAATTGGGTTAGTCTCTAATTAATCTAATGATGAAAATTGATTAAATGACTTAATTAAGACAACATTAATAGTTGAAAAACTAAATTATAGAAAAATTGAAAGTTCATGATCTAAATTAAAACTAAGGACAAAATTCAGGGACTAACTATGATTTGAACTCACTAAAATATTTATGTTATACTATAGGATCTAAATGAGATAGACTGTGGTATTTTGTGCAAGTAGAATGTTCTATTTTATTACATCAAAGAAAATTCATGCCGAAAAACTTCAACCACATGAATGAAGGACATGCATCTATGCACGCAAGCCCCATTAGCCGCCAATCTTGCATGAACAATGAAGCAGATTTCACACGAGTTTGGAACGTCATTCTCATTCACGCTCGCAAGATTTTCAGTTCGGTTTTGATTTTGAAAGAAAGTGTGCATGAAAAGCATGTTTTTATTAAAATCGTTTTAAACACGTTTTTATTTCGAATACTGTGCTCCTTAAAAGCGTGCATGCTTTTGAAATAATGTCATGTAGTTTAATAAATAAGTTTAAAATTAGGATTAATAATAAAATAATTCCTTAAACTTTGGATAGTTTTTCATTCACCTCTTAAGATTTTAATTTCAACAAATAACCCCTTTAAGTTTGAATAATTTGTATTTAACTCTACTAGTTAAGTTTAGACTACAAAAAGTGAAGTAAGTTAAACTTGAAAAATTTATGTGATCTCTACTTTATTGAAAAGACACAATTACCCATGAAAAGAGTATATATATGTGCGCTCACGTGTATTAAGGATGGGTAGGGGTGGAGGCAAATATGGTGTTGTGTAATGTATTGAGTTGAACTGATGTATTGTTTTATTGGTTTTTTCGTTTTTTTTTATAGAGATATAATTAGTATTTCAAAAAAAAAAAATATACGAAATAATATACAATATGAAAATGTGTAATGACACTTACATGTTATAATCACTGTTGTCAGTCAATTTAATTTGCTTAAAACTTGAAGGGAGCAAATTACATCATTTAAAATCATCAGGTGTTGATTGCAACAAGAGGCATAGTTGAAAAAGGAAATTATAATTAACTCTTAAAATAATCATAAAACATAAAAAATCTTTTTAAAAGTTTGATATATGTGTAATTAACTCCTAGTTCATTTGTAAGAGGAAGAGGGTGAAGATGGCACTTGAGATCTTTAGCCTTTGAGTGGACTCACGAACTAAATGAGATGAGTCCATCAGTGTGATAAAAATAAGGAACCGAAAAAACTAACAATAGTCAAAGACAAGGGCGGAGCCAACAATTTTGGTTAGCGTAGGCATTTTAATTATGCACTCTAATTTTTTTTTCTTCTAACCAATTGCACTATATAATATATTTATATTTGTTATATTATATTTGATACACAAAATCTATTTAACATAAAAAATTTCAAAAAATAAATGTATATTGTTAGGGGCGGAGCCATGAATATCAATGAGGGAGACAAAATATAACTGGTATAAAAATAATTTATCCAAAAAAATTCAATTTGAGAATGACAAAAAAATAAGAATCATGACAAAACTACTGTGAAATACTAAATTCAATTTTTATTTAGTTGAAACAAAATCCTAAGACAAAGACATAGAATAATTTTTTTAGTATATTTTAACCTAATTATGTATTTCAATATTGTATACAAATTTTTAAAATCTCTAAAATTTTGTATATGAATTACATGTAAATTAATTTTTCACTAATTTTTTATCAATGCGCACAATTACAAGTCCATAGTAAAATTATTCTTTATTTAGTTGAGATCATTATCAATCTTATAGAGAAATTTTCTATTTGAAATAGTTTGAAATATTTTTGAGTTACAACTTTTTGTCTTTTGTATACAATCGTATTTTATTAGGTAATAGAGTACTATTACTAAAAAAATGGTAAATAAAAACTAAAAATTATTCTTAAAAAGTAACGAACATTATGTTAGATAAAAAGAAATATTATATATTCGTCAATATACAAATAGATCATTGAGTCAATCCAAAATTAACATTTATTTTAGAGGGTCAGTGACCCACTAATTTATTGAAAAAAGAAAAAATAAAATCATTATTAAAATTTTTAAAAATTTAAGGGGGCAAATATAATGTATAAAATAATTTTATGGGTCATTATCTAAGATGGTTCAAAAATGATGGGGGCAAATGCCCACAATGATCCCCATGCGGCTCTGCCCATGGTCAAAGACTAGGCTGCGGTTTAGGCTCTACTCTAATTACAAAATAATTGAAAGATTCTTCAACTTATTTTTTAGGAAAAATTTTATCTTGTACCTCAAAAAATTTAAGATTTTTTATTTTATACCTTCAAAGATTAAATTTGTACTTTTACTATATTAAAAGTATTTAATTGCGGTCTTTCCGTTAAGTTTTGTTTTTTATTCCGTTAAAAACCACCCCATCGTTGTTGACAAAATGAATAACGAAAACAAACGAAAAGATTAAATTGCAATACTTTTAATACAATGAGTGAGAAATCTAATGTTTGAGGGTGTAAAATAAAAATTCTTAACTCTTTTAAGGTGCAAATTATAATTCCCTATATTTTTTATGGTGAGGATTTACCCATGTCAGGAAGTCTTAAATTTAAATATATATTATATATTGAAAATGTTAAAGATAGACCAAATTTATTGACTTGGATAGATAGACAAAATTTGTGACTTGGATAGATTCCCACAGCATAAAATGAATTGGGAGATCATGTAATTATATTGTAATTAGAAAGTAGCCAAAACCACTAGGTTGCAACCCTCATATTTTACCAAAATTAAAATATTTACGTTGTAATATAAATCCCTAGATCTAATTGATTTAGATCGTTGTTGTTTTTTTATATAAATAAGACACTCTATTTTATTACATGGATTACAATACTAAGAAAAGGGTCTGAAGACTTCATTTTCATATCGTATCGAAGTTATTATAAAGAGTAAAATTATGATTCACGAGAAGTTGAATTAAAATAGAATCATTTAGATCAATTATAATATTCTATGATCAACTTTAACATTCTTCTTGTTAAAAAAAAAAAAAACCTTTAACATTCTAAAATCGTTCTTAATTTTTTCACTATAATTTAATTTCACTAAGTCAATAACTTGACATGAATAAATAATCATTAGACCCTATTTATTTTTAATTTTTAGTATCATTTTTATATAAAGTCTTTCATAATACTTTATGATAAATTTTAATATCATAAAATCTATTTTGATTTTTTTTTATCATAACTTAATTATATTAGGATTAAGACTTTGTCCCTTCAAACTATGGTGTTTGTGTCACTTAACCCTATCAACTATTAAATTTCTCATATTACTCTTCAACTAGAGATGCAACTTAGGCGGGCCAAAAAATTTGATACGTGAATTTAAATTTTAAATATTTGGGTTGGACTTATGCAAAAATCCTCCAAACTGAATTAAATTCGGGCAATGGTTGAGCAGGAGGTGTTGGGTTCAACTCAATTTACTAATTTTTTAATTAAAGCCAAATATGTATACTAATCAGTGGGATTATGTGAAATTAATAATCATAGATGAAGGGCTAATGTGAGAAACACAATAGATGACCCTATTTATTTAGTACCATATACCTTTCTCAGTCTTATTGTAATTTTAGTTGCAGTTTTGATAGAGGAATCAAGTCAAATGACCAAAAAAATAAAAATATATAGGAATCAAATGATACAGTCCAGTTTAGGGGACCGTTTTACACTTTGGAGACAGGAATATACCCAGTTTCTTTTTATTCACTTTTTTTTATCTCATCTCTGCAACCCAAAAAAAAAAGAGGATTCTTCTTCGGTGGCCAAATTCAACTTGGTTTCACTATGACAACTTTTTTTTTTCAGGTTTTTTGGGTTAGAAGATTATTTGTCCTTTATAGTTTGGTAATACCCTTTTGAAAAACATATAGCTAAGTGCATTTCTAAAATTATACTAGAGTTTCTGCTAGTGTATTTTAGAGGAACAAAGTTATTCAATCACCTAATAATTTGTCTCTTCACAACCCATCTTCCAATGGTTATAGAACAAACTACTCTTCCATTTTTTCAAAAGACCTTAAAACAAAAAGCAAAGTTAAAGTGGAATAGAGGGTGACCAACGTACCAACGTGCACTGATTTCTTTTACTTTATAGGGTCTTCTCATCAATCATAGAGTTTGATAGTCCAAAATTGACTTGACTTCGCCGAAAGGCCTCGGCTCTAAAAGTTTGGCTCTCAAGATGTCCCTCGCAATAGGGTTCCGAACTTATGGTCCAGATCAATAACCATCTTTTTCAGTGCTGGTATATACCTTGCAGCTTTTTATCCACTTCACACTTATTTCATAATTGCAATCCAGGAAAAATAAGATTCTTCTTCAAGGGCCAAGGACAGCGTGGTTTTCCATACGATCTCACCTCTTACATATGCTCTATTATGATAATGTAGAGAAATGCTATTTCTTACTTCATTACGTATGTTGTCAAGTTCCAGGCCACTATAAGAAATATGAGTTTTACCAAGGAAACCTATTTTGTCAATAAAAACATGTTTTTTCCTAAAAAACTCCTTTCGTTGGAAATAAAATAAGACGTTGAAAAGTATGTGCAATTACTGAAAAGTAGAGTCATAGGATGTGTAATTATTGCAAAATATATTATTACTAACTAGTATAAGTTTTGTGCCATTACTAGTAGAGCTGCAGCATAATCCACCATTTGTTGTGGTTGTAAATAGCAGATACTTTTGTTAAGAAAGGTTAAGAATCTGCTGATGTAATCAAATTTAATCTTCAAAATACCTAGTGTGCTCATGTGTGTCAGTGAGCATCAATTGAAATTTAGATCATCTTCATTATACTTTCACTTAATTTTATTTAATAGTAAATCATCTACCATTAATACATATGAGATCCACCATTTATTAGTGAGTCCCTCACTTATATATGATGAATGAAATTGGGTGAAAGTGTAATGAAGATAATTTAGATCCCATCACATTGAACAAAACTTAGGGCAGATATTCGTAACTGATTGCAAACAAAAGAAATTAAAAATCAAACACAAAAACAAAGAATAGATAGTTATTCCTCACCGGCACCCACCGTCTCCCTCAACACCACCATTGTAACTCCCTTGCCACTAGACCTGTCAAAATCTGATACGACATGACTAACCGACACAAATTAAACGAGTTTGAGTGAGATCTTAATGGATTTGGGTGGTAAACAAGTTGACCTGTTAGACACATTTAATAAACGGATTGTGTTTGGAGGAGACCTGTCAACCCGTTTATCACTCATTTACCCGTTTAAATAAATTGAATATAATAATAAATTAATAATTATTATATATATATATATATATATATATATATATATATATATATATATATATATATATATATATATATATATATATATATATATATAATGAATGAGTAAAGAAAAAACAGTAAAGAAAATATTTCAAAAAAAATAAATAAAGAAATCAGTTCAAAAAAAAAAAAGGAAACAAAAGCTTTAAACTTTTGAAGCATTGAATTGTCTTTTCTTTGAATCCCAGATCGACAGGGGAGGGGAAAATAGGGTCTTTAGTTGCCTATAAAAAGAGGTAGTGAGCCTCCTCCTTTTAGCTGACCTTTGTGGTGTGGCTTATCACTTAGACTGTTGGCTAGAATTCCTCAAATTGAGGAAAGTATAGTTGGAAGTAAAAAAAAATGGAGTGTAAAAATTTATTAAAATAATAAATTTTTTTTGGGTTATTTTTAAATTGGTTAAACGAGTCGTGTCGTGTTATTCGTTTATTAAACGGTTCGTGTTTGTGTTGAAATTTTTTATCTGTTTATTAAACGTGTTGTGTATGAGTTTGTATGTTTTTGACCTGTCACCTGTTTAGCCCGACATGTAACCGTTTAACTCGATACGATTGACACCCCTACTTGCCACTCATTTTCCTTCATCCAACCTACTAACCCCTCCATCCCACACTAAACCACCAACTGCCCCCATACCAAAGCCCCACCCCACCAACCTGCCAACCCCCTCCACCTCACACCCCCACTGCAACTCCCCTATCCTACTTGGGTCCTAACCAACTAACTAATCCACCTCTTGATCATACAATCAAACCCAATTGCACATCATCAACCCAACTCTAGTACAACACACACAGAGATTAGTGAAAGAATTGCAAAGATAAGGGATTGGAGTGAGGGAGAGGCTCAGTCAAATACCTAATTCACCCATCAAAAAGATATACCTAAATAAAAAATGGACAATGGGTTTTGGTTATGATCAAAGCTTGAAAATTTGATTTTGTCACAATAATCACTATGCATTATTCGGAGGATACCTCACCTACCCGCCAGTACCTCCACTCCCACAAAAGACCATCATCTTTCTTGTGATAGCTTCAATTTTTAATTCTATTTTGAAATCAAAATGGAAATCAAGAATAATTCAAGTTTGTTGGTGGATTATGAAAGGTGGTGAGGAGGCTAGACGTGGGTGGGAGGAGAGGGGAAGGGGCGATGGTTTGAATGGTGGTTGATAGTAGTGGGAGAGAAGTTGAACTCAAGGGCATTATAGTTTTTTAGTTAGGAACAAGAGTTATTGATAGGGGAAGGTACTGTAATTATGCATGTTTAAAGGGGTTTTGCTATTATTTGGCCAAATCTTAGTGAATGTTTTTTGTTTTGATAATACATAAATAATTTACCTCTTGACAACCTCTCATAGAATAAGTATAAACAAACTATTTGCATAGGAGAATTCCTAAAATCAGTTGAGATAGTGATCCAAGCTGATGATCCTTTGAACAATCCTGCAAACAATGGGCAAGGTTAGGAAAAGGGCAGGATGAGTACCTAGTTTATCCCTTCCGAATCTTAAGTCAATTGCCATATAAGTGTGTAGGGTATTCAATGCAAAGTGTTTTTAGCTTGCGTACCTTCATTTCGCGTTTTAGCCATGTATTTATCCATGTAACTGTCATTATGCCTCTCACATCTTAGCTATTAATGTCCTGACTCATTCGCCTATTGAGGAATGAGTGCTTGTGTCATACCTCATTAATGCGAGGAGACATGTTGTCAGAGTTTAGTATGTTGGACTGAGCCGCTCATTGATGACTCCATCCCAACCATTATAAACATCCTGGTAATAAATGCTTAGCCTGTGGCTGAGCACTTTTAGACATGGACTTGAGGACCTCACAGTTCCCCCTGACTTCTAGATAACCACCCCGTGTCAACACACTGCTCGGGGTTTGGGAACTGACCATTTACTGCTCGGGGTACCTTGTGCTCCTCAGGGGCTAAAGAGACTCGATTAAATTGCATTAAACATAATATGGAATAAAGGTAAGAATTAAATGAAGTTATCAATAACTATTTACCTATGGTGACTTCGTTTATTCATTGGTTAGGACGATAACATCGATTGATCAACCATTTTAACTACCAATAGATCGTTTGAGAAGATTAAGTTCTAATACATACGAAACACCATGAAACATATTCATATGCATTCATTTGTATCAACTGAGTAATTTTAGAGTCGATGCTTACTTGTATTTGCACATATGCTAATTGTTAGGGTCAGAGGCTACTATCTCAATTAGACCTAGGAATCGACTGTAAAGTAAGGAGAGGTATCTTTCGGTGGTAAAGGTGAGAATATACTACTTTATAACAAATGGAAATAAGAGTATATGATATATTAAGTTTATTTTGTTGTATATGATAAATCAATTTTGCTGAATTGATTTGGGTTGAGTTGTTTAAATTATGGATCAAATGTGCTTTTATAAAAAAAACTTATGATTTCATTATTATCCACTGTGTCGAGTTATTGATAGCTTGACATTGCTTACATGTTTTTTTATTTTGACATTGCGCAATTAGTGTGAGATAACTTGACATTACTTAAGTGTTTTAGATAGTTTGACATTGTTTAAATGTTGCTATTTGACTCGTTGTTTATGTGCATATTTATTATTTTGATATATGAGGTTGATTTGAGTTTTAAAGTGAGTTAAGTTCACTTTGAAGGTGATTTGCGGCTTATGAGTATCTTTTTGGTGGAATTATATTTGATCCACATTTTTGTTAGTTTTCTTTTGATTATGATGTTTAATACACTTAAGAAAATTATTGGTTTCAGGATGTCGAAGTCTAGAGTTAGGTCTACTACTGTATTAGCATGGTAGAGATACGGGAAAATTAAGGAAATTGATTTATGTACATATTGTACATGAGTGGTTGTTCCCTGTTGTTGTAAAAGGACAGAATACTTAATTTTTTTTGGTACAAGAGACCCCGTTGTGTACACTGTTATATAATTTATCTGTTTTATAGTGTTATTAGGTGGCTTTATTGTTTTTAAAAATATTAATGCATTACAAACACAGTTATCATCACGTATTGAGTTACACTTTCATCTCTGAAAAATCAAAAAGGTCTCTCGGGATGGGATGTGATAGTTTTTGGTATCTAAGCTAGTGTCTATAGATTTTGTAGACATGTCAAAGTCTAGTACTAGTGGTGGACCGTAGTAAGCATGTTGGTGAGTCGATTGAGTGGGTACGAGTTCTTAGTCGTGTCCTAAGATGTCTAGTGATCATATGGTGCATTTATGCATGGGCATATTATTTTATGTAACTAGATTTGGATTCCAGATATAGAGCAATGAAACAAAATTACTACGTTGAGGAGGTAGAGTTTGATGCATTTGATTCAGTTGAGGGATTAGTTCAATCAAATCAAGAGGCCTATAGTGGATCTCATGGTGTAGAGGAACAATCTGAAGCAAGGGTGAGAGAGACTAAAAATCTTGAGTGGGAAATAGCACATGTTGAAATGACAAGATCCCGTATTTCTTTATTCGAGCATTTTAAGAAGCTTGGGCCACCAAGTTTTGCATGGTCAATAAATCAAGCTAAGGTAGAAAATTGGAAAAAAAAAACTATGTTACGTATTTTTTATATTATACACCCTACGGATGAACAAATGGTCAGTTTTGCTACCTTTATACTCATGAATGAAGCTTTAAATTGGTGGGAAGATACTAAGAGATTGATGATCACCCCTACACAAGAAGCTTAGGATTCAACTCCAATAAAGGTTACTTGGTATATGTTTGAGAAAGTATTTGATGAACAATATTTTCCACAGTCATACTGGTATGATAAATAGCAAAAATTATGGAGTTATCCCAAAGGAAGATGTCATCGGCTGAGTATGAATCTAAATTCTTAGCATTGTCTCATTTTGCATTGGATATGATAAGAACTGAAGAATCAAAATGTAGAAGATTTCAAAAGGAACTAGAGTATTCTATATAGTTGTCACTTACAGCTTATCATGCAAATACTTTTATCAATCTAGTAAATACGGCAAGACGGGTGGAAAAAGAAGTGAAGGAAAAATTTGAAAAAGATGGGAAGGAGAAAAAAAGTGAAGAGGAAAGTCATAAGAAAGGCAGATATGAGGTAGGATAGGTAGTAAATATATGGGTAGTTTTTCTAAGAACAGTCAGAGGATGTAGCCTTTTAGAAGCCTGAATGTAAAGTGAGTTGGAGAACATTTTCAGGACATAGCCAAAGTCTGTCCAAACCAAGGTTTAGCCAATCCATTAGAGGATCTTCAAGAAATTGGAGTGGACAAACCACCTGTTATTGATGTGGGGCAACATGTCATTTTATTAAAGATTGCCCTTAGCCAGATTAGGGTCTTGTATGTTTCAAATGTGGTGGGCTTGGACATATATCTTCCCAATGCCAAGGAGGGTCGGTGTCTATTTCATCCTTAGTTGATAATGTGAGGACTGGTGGTATTGTTTCTTTTGACAATCATAGTCGTCGGAGAGGAGCAACAAACAAGTCTACTACTCCAGGAAGGGTGTTTGCTATGACTCATCAGGATGCTCAAGCCACTTTTGAGGTTGTTACAAGTACACTCTCTATATCTGGTAGAGATGCATGTGTCCTGATGGATCTAAGATCTATACATTCATTTGTGTCATGTGTATTTAGCATGCATTTGGACCAACACTTGACATTTTTGGATACTAGTTTAGCTATTTTTACACCAGTAGGAGAGGTAGTGTTAGTAGAGATGGTATACAAGAGTTGTATATTGATGATAGAGACTTATATGCTGACCTTGTAGCTCTTGATATTCAAGGTTTTGATATTATTTTGTGGATGAATTTTTTATCTACCTATCATGCTTCGGTAGTCTATTTTAGAAAAGAGGTGATATTTCAGCTATCAAATGAAACAAAGTTTAAATTCTCTGGTGATCGGAAGGTGGCCCCTACTTGTCTAATCTCAGCTGTGAAATCTAGGAAATTACTTAGGTAGGGTTGTTATTAGGGGTATCTTGAAAATGTAGCGGACACTAAGAAAGAAGAAGTACAACTTCAAAATATTCTAGTGGTTCAGGAGTTTTTAGATATCTTTCCAAAGAAGTTATCTAATTTATCTGACCTAGTGTTTTACCGTGGGGTGCTCCTATTTTATTTGTGAAGAAAAAGGATGGGACTTTGAGATTATGCATTGATTACCACCAGTTAAATAAGGTAACAATACATAACAAATATTATTTTTCTCACATTGATGACTTATTTGACCAGTTGAAAGGTACCAAAGTATTTAGTAATGTGGATCTCAAGGTAGGTTATCATTAGCTAATATTGTCACACCCCATCTCGGTCTCTCAAGGATGAGACGCGACTAGATTTTCGATACACCTGCTTACGTATATATAATCTGGATTAATAAAACACTAAATAATCCCACAGGTGCAACAACACCACCCATCACCGTAGTCATTAAGCATGATGGTAATACCTGTTTCATAAACTGTACTATTTATAACACATATACCATTTTTGTTTTTCAGGTTACATACATGTTCAAATCCCACACCCACATAGCATACATCTCAAAGTATATTTGTTGAGTTTGTTTACAATCATACGCCATTAACATGCTATAATAATCTCTCACAAATATAATACACAACCCAATAAATAGTTATATAGACACTCAACCTGTATCACTTATTAAAACTAAATAAATAACTAACAGACACACAACCTGAGTAATATCACACTAACGTTGTATAAGACTCAATCAACTAGACAGTGGACTGATTTGCATCTTCCTCTATAGTATCTGAAAATGAGAAGCCATAAAGGTGTGAGCTAAACCACGCGCTCAATGAGTATACATGTTGTATATGAAATGAAAATGATAGTAATACACCAAAATAGGTAGATACTACTTAGATACACGTCTCAAACAGCAACATCAATTTAATTCCAAAGAATTTAGAAGCCACATTACATCCATACTACCCTTTATTGAGTAATCGATCCCACATGGATCTGTGTTTCCTGAACCTCCTGGGAATATCACAGTGCTAGCACACTACTGCACGCCCAGTGATCAGGCATCGACGCTCTTGTCTCAAACAATGCGCCACAATACACAATATACAATACAAAGCATTATCCAATCACATAAGCACGTAGCACAGAATCCTAGAGAATTGCTATTAAATTATATCATGTACTATTATTTTATAATAGCATTTTCAAAACATATAAAGATATACACCCACCTTAAGTGTACAGATTTACGGGTCTTCAAACTCACCGGTGGATCTCTTTGGTGTTATCGTATCTGTTTCAACACCGACTGCCCTACTTGTTCCACCTAACACATTTGTAATTATAATATCAATATTTTTATCACATCTAATAGTTAATTATGCACTAATGCATGCAAGATAATTTAACCCAAAGTGCTCCGGTAACCCTAGTTATCACACTATTCACTCACATACTGACACATTAGATTTAAGGATCACATTTCCTTCCCAAATCTTCAAAATCACTCACATTAATCTAAATTAAGATTAAATAAGTCAAACACATTGACCGGGGCCCATTTTCACATATTTCGACCCCGAATCCTAAAATCGCACTTCCGAAATTTCATATATTTCGTACTAGATATTATATTTATTTGCATTCAAAATTTACATTATCACATCAAGCATCAATTAAAAATGCATCATGCAAAATTTTGGGTCAATTGTCACACATGTGATAATAATATTTATAAATTAGGGTTTCGACATTACCGACACCAATTTCTAACTTCTATCGCACTTTGTTTTTAAGACCACCACACTTAAATTCACATACACATTTGATCAATGCAAATAATTCCCTAATTGAACCTTAAAGTCACCCATTTCACTTCCATAATTTCGGTTTCAAATTAGCCCACTAAAAGCTTCTCGAATATCTTAAATGATCATTTTTCACACTTTTCTCACACCCGGCTGAATACCCATTCTTAAAAGCCCCTAAATTATTTTCAACACACTTAATTAGACTCAAAAAAATCTTTTTTGAAATTAAAATAAAAAAGCCCATTAAAGTAAAATAAAACAGCCCACACATAACACACACACATGCTTAAATTTTAATCACACATACACACACTCTTACCTTCACCTTCTTCTTGTTTTCTCTCACTTTTGGTTTGGCATGGAAGCTCCCCAAGTCCTTCCCTTTCTCATTCTTTCTTCCCCCCTCTTGGTTTGGACTAGGAGCACCCACCAAGATTATTTCTCTCTCCCTCTCTTCCTCCTTGTTCTCGGTTTAAAGGAAACACACATATTTTTTTCTCTTTTTTGTTCAGTCTCCCTCACTCTCAGTTTTCAGCCAAGAAGAACACACACACACACATTGATTTTATGTTTTAAACACACACACACTTTTAAGCTTTACATTACACACACACACACTCTACACCTTAAAACACACACACACATGGCATACACAACACACATACACTTGGCTTTGAGTTTAACACATGCACTTTACTAATACTACACATGTAAGGATGACTCATCCTTTTTGGTTAATTGTGCTTGCCTCCCCCAAGTTCTTAAGTGATTTCAAAATCAACCCACTACTATTTTCACACATGAAATTTTATAAATGGATCTTACTAATACTTCATTAATGCAGTCCACATGCTCAATGTATGCTCACACACATCATGGCTATGAAGGGTTTTCTTCAATTAACCCTTTAATAATTTCACATAATTGCAATTTAGCTCACATAATTATGCTAATATGAATGCAATGCTTGATCGGGTCTCACAAAAATTAAGGAGTAATGATGTTTTAAAGACTACTTTTTGAACCAGGTATGGTCATTTTGAATTTCTGGTGATGCCATTTGATTTGACAAATGCGACAACTGCCTTTATGGACTTAATGAATCGGCTATTTCAACCTTACCTAGATTCGTTTGTAATTGTTTCCATTTATGATATTTTGGTGTATTCTTATAGTAGAGAAGAATATGAAAAAAATTTGAGGCTTGTCCTACAGACCTTACAAATTAGCTTAGTATCTTTACAAACAAATGAACAGAACTCTTCACATGAACTTCGATTTTAGCTCATGACCTATGATTGAAAATCTTAGGAAAACTACTATATAATTAACTTAATTTCTTTCTAATTTAGTGAGGATAGAATCCTATTTTAATTAAGTTCCCCTGATGATCGTATAAACACTTTAACGCATGTTAATGTTCGATGAAATGATTAAGCTGAGGGAAGGACTAGAAATGGGGCTAAAGAGACTCAATTAAATTGTATTAAACATAATATGGAATAAAGGTAAGAAGTGAATGAAGTTATTGATAACTATTTACCTATGGTGACTTCGCTTAGTCGTTGATTAGGACGATAACATCGATTGATCAACCATTTTAACTATCAATCAAACGTTTGTGAAGATTAAGTTATAATACATACGAAACACCATGAAGTATATTTATATGCATTCGTTTGCATCAATTGAGTCTTTTTAGAGTCGATGTTCAATTGCATTTGCACATATGCTAATTGTTAGGGTCGGAGACTACTACCTTGGTTATACCTAGGGATCGATGGTAAAGTAAGGAGGGGTATCTGTCGGTGGTAAGGTGAGAGTGTAATGTTTTATAACAAATGGAAATAAAAGTATATGATATATCAAATTTATTTTTTTGTATGTGAGAAATCAATTTTGCCGAGTTGATTTAAGGTGAGTTGATTAAATTATGGATTAAATGTGCTTTTATAAAAAGCTTATGATTTGCGTATTATCCACCGTGCCGAGTTATTGATAGCTTGACATGACTTACATGTTGTTGATTTTGATATTGCGTAATTGTTTTGAGATAACTTGTCATTGCTTAAATATTGAAGATAGCTTGGCATTGCTTAAATATTATGGATAGTTTGACATTGCTTATAGGTTGTTGTTTGACTTGTTGCTTATGTGAATTATTATTATTTTGATATATGAGGTTGATTTGAGTTTTAAAGTTAGTTGAGTTCATTTTGGTGGTGATTTATGAGTTATGAGTATCTTTTTTATGGAAATATATTTCATCCATATTTTTGTTATATTTCCTTTGATTATGATGTTTGATACACTCAAGAAAATTATTGGTTTTAAGATGCCACAGTCTAGAGTAAGGTCCACTACTACATTTGCATGGTAGAGATGAGAGAAAATTAAGGAAGCTGATTTATGTACATATTGTACAGGAGTGTTTGTTTTTCCTATTATTGTAAAGGGATGAAATCCCAAATCTTTTTGGTATAAGTGACACTGTTGTATACTCTGTTAAATAGTTATTTATTTAATGGTTTTATTAGGTGGCTTTATTTTTTTAAAAAGTATTAATGCATTACAGACGCAAGTATTGCCACATGTTGAGTTGCGCTTCCGTCTATGGGAAACCAAGGGGTTTTCTCGAGATGGGGTGTGATGCCTAAGGTTGTTAATTTCTTTGGACGACCCGCAGGACCGAGTTGAGAAGTTGAAGCATCCTAAGAAGCGTTCCTCTCAAGGAATAAACTTAACAGGTGGGAATTGGTATGGTATAGGAGGGCACCAGTCTTAGAGGCCTCTTATTCCTCTATATTTGGCAAGGCTTCGCTTTGGGAAGCCTGCGAGTAAAGTGTAGTCTATTGGAGAGGAGTTTATTAGGTTTAAGGTATAAGTTTGAAATTCATGATGGTGTTTGACTTAGGTTGCCATTACCACATGAGCGAGCCTGTTAGTTATCTGATGGGGAGGTATGTTTCCCGAATCGGCCTTAAATGCCAGCATTAGGTTTCCTACCCCTTCTTTTGTTAGGCTGGTACTTTATTAGCTCGGGTTGTTCCCTTGTCAGTTCGTTCCAAATGCGTGAAAAACGCTGGCAGGTTTGATGGCTCTTTGGCACTTAAGTAGTAAGGGTCATCATTCTGTTTCGTTGGAAGAATTTGTGCTTTGCTTGAAGGTGAAGGAGTGTAGTCAGAAAGGGTTCTTCTACTTTAGTACCCACAATACTGTTTCCAAGATCATTTTGAGGCTTCCAAATTCCAACAAAGATTGGAAAGCCTGATTTTTCTTCATGTATGGGGATTGGGAGTTCAAGCCAGGTGAATGACCCTCTGTAGAAGGAGCAAGGGGTGCCTAGGGTCTAGGGTACTTTGGACCCATCTAGTGAGTTCTCTTTCTCCACATCTCATTCTTTCTTTGATTTCTCTTTCGTGATTATTCCTCATAGGTGCCTTCCTCGTCTTCACATTTTCGCTGAATTGCTCGACCAGGTGAGGCGAGCTGAGAATTACCCTTGTCATGACTTCAGAGTTTTAATGGCAAAAGACAAAAGTAAGCTTGTTAAAAACTATTTTATTATTATTATTTATTAATTTTTTAAAAAAAATATCAATGTGTTTGGAGATCTGGAAGAGTCCTTTGACCTTCCTTTGGACAAGAAATCTTTGGTCATTTTGAAGGCCAAGTCAATAGTTGCCAAAGGGGACCTGCCCCCACAAAAGAAGTTCAAGCTTCAGAAAGGGAGATAACTTCCCTCAATCTCTATGATCTATTTGGATGAGCCATATGTCAACGAGATACATGACACGATCAGTCAGAAGGCTGCTGGTGATGTCCCGAACCCCATAATGGATCTTTCTCAAAAATAGGAGGGTCCATTTTTTCTGTGAGTTGTTGACCCTATGCTTGGTTAAGCAAGATTTTGATGATAACAAACACTCTTGTATTACCAATCATCTTCTTGTGAGTTTGGTTGAAAGTATTGCATGACACAAGATGTGGTGTGATGGAAAATGTGCTTCACCAAATATAAAGAACCAAAGGAGAAGATGTGCAAAGGTTAAATGCTCACTTGGATGATTGACTTTGAAAATAAATGAAGAGAATGAGTATTGCTAAAGCAGTTGAATTGAAAGTTGAGAGTTGTTGATAGGTTGACTTTGTCTACAATAGGTTTCGTCTTATTCGAACTTGGGTCAAAAAATCTCATTGGAAGTTGATAGAAGTGCATAGAGCAATGCTGGATTCGGTCTACTAGATGAGGGATCCAATCTACCGGATGGAGGATTCGGCATGCTAGATAGAGGAAGCGATCGACCAAACATGCCCACCAAATAGCATTTCAGACTTTGATAGAAATTTTTGAATGCCTTCTAGATTGTCATCCGGTCTGCTGGACAACATTCCAAATGTAGCCATTGGGGCTCTAACGGCTAGCTTTTGGGGCCATTTACTTGTCCATTTGCTTCCACTATAAAAGACCAATGTGAGGCTTATTGAAGCAACATTCTTTGGAGAGTTCTTGGGGACTTCTTGAGCATTCTAAGAGTGATATACACATCAAGGAAAGATCATTATTGTGAGATCTTGGCTACAAGTCCAATTGTGATTTCTCTCTCTTAGATTTTATTTGAGTGATTTTTCATTGTAAAGAGAGGAGAATATTGTTGTATCAAGGGAGCTTGAAAGTGAATCTATTGTGCTTGAAATTGTAAAGGTGCTTATTCACCTATCAAAGAAGATGAGGCTTGTAAGGTGTTTGATCTTGATCTGTTGAAGGAGACCGAGAAAGTGAAAGAGAAGCTCTGTGGAGAAGGAAAAAAGAAGATGTAGGCCATCATGGTTGGGGCTAAACATCTATAAAGCTTGTTTGTTCTTCTTATTCTCTACTTCTTAATTGCATCATCCATAGTGCATTACTTATCATAAACTTTTTCTTGTTAATTAGACAATCATTTATATTGCATAATTAGTATGAATTAAAGAAAGCCAAAATTAGTTATTAACTTAGACAACCTAATTCAACCCCTCTTAGGTTTAATTTGGGCCAACAAGGGTTTGGGCATCTTGAAGCACCATGAAATGCCTCTAAGATACAGGTCATCTTGCCCACTACTCGGGCCGATTCCCTAGTCACTTGGGTGTAGAGCTGACTTACTAAGGCGGCGATGGAAAGGCCTCAAAAGTTGGGTCCTTCAGAAGTCCATGCTCAAGCTTGTGAGAAGATGGTCGAGGTTTGTGCCATCATTTCTTCCACTTCTTTTCTTGTAATATTTTCTTAAGAAGGCTTCTCCCTTTTTGTAGCTCATTGATATCTTTTCCTCGCTCTTTTGTGGGGAACCATACAACTTTGAATTTGGTGGCTCGACTTTGGAATTTTGAGTTCACTCTAAAGGAGAATAGCCTTAGGTGGGCCTTGAAGGAAAATACGACTTTTGAGAAGAAAGCGTTTGACTCTACTGCTCATGCTAAGAAGTTCTCCAAGCCTTTGTTAGGAGGGATGGATCGTGTCACCTAGCTAAAGGGAAGGCCTCTAAATTCACTCAAAAGTTAGAGGAGAGAGGGAAGAGTGTTGTCGATCGGAAGAAAGAGGCAGTTAAGAAGTTTCAAGAGGATAATGACGAGTATCAGGGGTAGTTAGTGGTTATAACTTGGTCGGGCATGAAGCTTTTCATGGAGAGGCAAGCAAGAAATTCCCCGATGTTGATTTCAGCTTGATCCAACTAATTCCTGATCCCGAGGAAAATAAGGATGAGTGTCGATTTTGAGACCTTACCCTAGTGCTCGGGCAATTTTGCCTTGGATAAAAGATAAGAGGGTTGGTTCTGAAAACTCACTTAGGCAATTTAAGAGTAATCTCTGGGTATTTAGAGCTGGTTTTTTGAATGCTACCTCGTGTTTCCATGGGCTGTTCTCCTGATGTGTCAAAAGTAAAGTTGTCTTTTATCTTTTTCTGAGACTTTCCCATCTCGTCAAAGGGGCTTCGTTGGGGAGTAATTTCTTGGAGATCGTTCCTTGGTCAGTCTCCTCGAGTCTCTTATCTTCTTGACGTTGGCATTCGGTTGATGGAGAAGGCAAGGACCTTGGTTGGTCTCCTCGAATCTCTCTATCCTCTTGAGGTCAGTATCCAGGAGAAGGAGAAAATGAGGACCTTGGTCGGTCCCCTCGAGTCTCTCTATCCTCTAGAGGTCAGTCCTTGGGGGGTAGAGAAAGCGAGGACCTTGGTCGGTCCTCTCGAGTCTTTCTATCCTCTTGAGGTTAGTATTCGGGAGAAGGAAAAAGCGAGAACCTTGGTCCTTGAATCTCTCTATCCTCTTGAGGTCGATCCTTGGGAGGCAGAGAAAGTCAGGACCTTGGTTGGTCTCCTTGAGTCTCTATGTCTTCAAGAGGCAGAGAAAACGAGAACCTTGTCAGTCTCCTTGAATCTCTCTATCCTCTTAAAAATCTCATCGTGTAAATAAAGTGGATTTTCATTCATGATCAAAATGAAATTTTTATAGATATTGATATGATTTTGAAATTCCCTAAGGATAGTACTTCTTAAGGTGTTCAATGTTCTAGGTTCGGGGTGGTTCTTTGCCTTCAAATGTTAGGAGTTGGTAAGTGCTTGGCCAAATGTCTTTTGCTATCACATAGTGGCCTTCCCAATTCGGGGCCAAGTTTCCTTTTACTGCTCCTAGATTTTTATTTTTTAGCACGTGGTCTCCCTCCTTTAGGTTCTATTCCTTGACTCATTTGTTGTAGTATTGAGCAATTTGTTGTTGGTAGGAGGCGATTCAGAGGGCAGCTTGTTCTCTTGCTTCCTTAAGGAAATCAAGATTTGTCCTTATTCCTTTAGAATTTTTCTTAGGGTCAAAATACTAAGTTTGATATGTGTACAAATCTACTTCAGTGATTACGACTGCATCTATTCTGAATGCTAACATGAATGGGGTTTGTCTGGTGGATTTTTGGATGGTCTTCTGATAGGCCTAGAGTACTTATGGGAGCTTCTCAACCCACAAATCCTTTTTCTCTTCAAGCTTTATTTTGATATTTTGGAGGATTATTCAGTTGGTTACTTCTACCTGACCATTACACTAGGGATGGACAGGAGAGGCATATTGATTTTTAACCCCAAGGTTTGAATAGAACTTGCGAAATGACCTTGATTCATATTGTTTTGCATTGTTAGAAATCACGGTCTAAGGCATCCTGAATTGGAAAATGATGGACTTCTAAAAGAAGTCTGTGATTGTGGCCTCGGCCTCGACCAATTTGGTAAAATAATTGATGTTGACCACCATGAATCGACAATAAACCTTTCGTCAGGGAAGTGGCCCCACAATGTTGATTCCTCATTGTGAGGAAGGCCATGGATAATAGATTGAGTTGAGCACCTAGGGGGCGTGCTGGATGTTAGAAAATATTTGGCACTTGTCACAACTCTTGACAAATTCATGTGACTCTTTTGTCATTGTGGGCCAATAATAGCCTTGGAGTAACACTTTGTGTGCTAGAGCTCATGCTCTAGAATGATTGTTGCAGATGCACTCATGAATTTCCTTTAATACGTGTTGTTTTGGGAGGGGGAACACGATGTGGATCCTTCCTCACGATTACACACATGGAACTCAGGACACTTTACATATAGGGGATGAATAGGTTTTTCAAATTAAGCACAATTGATTACCAATTAAAAACCTAACCCAACACAATTATCTCATCCCACAAAGATTTAGCAAAGAATGTGAGAACCCCTTTAGTCACCACAACCCAACTTGCTCATGACAATTGATTTAATTAATCTTGAATTTATCCACTCACAATCAATCTCACGTCGATCCCAAATCTCCAAACCCAATGCACAACTATGTATGGATAGATATTCAATCAATCATTCCAACAAATGTATAGTGTGCATGCATGCTAACAAATGCAAGTGTATACGATAAACAATAAAGAACACAAGTAATTTTTTGACATGAAAAACCCTCCTCGGGAAACATCGTGGGGAATTTTTTTGATTCACCAAAGTCTAATTCACTACTCACTAAGTCAACATACAAGTATTCGAGGTTTATACCTCAACCAATACCATGGTTAGATGCTCATTTCTCTACTATTTCTCCGTCGAAGGCCCTCCTCCAATGTCCAACGTAGCTTCACTTAGACCTCCTCGTTGGACGGTTTGCCTAAACCTCGAGCGATTATAGGCACACCAACAATCTTTGGTATGCGCATTAGGTTGAATCTCTAGTGGTAGCCTTTGGATCTTAGAGATCTAGGTTGTGATGGAAGCTCTCAAGGTAGAAGAATGATATTCTGTCTTGAAAATCTCTCTAGAGGCTTAAAAAGCTTAACCTAGATGTGGGAAAGACTCTTCCTATTTATAGGTCTAGAATAAGGGTAGTCTTAGTAAATAAGAAAAATTAGATTCATGAATTATCGCTTGATCAGTAGGATGGCACTCATAGGGCGACTATCACTGGAATGAAAACAACATTCCAAACACGACTAAGGCGGGCACCTTGAGGAAGCTTATAGAGCAAGCCTTGTGCTACCTTTCGTGGCTTTTTCCCATTTCCTTCCCTAAGTCATAAAAAGATAGCTCTAACAAAGGCTAACAGGCATATATCAATCCCTACATGTTTTTAAGCAAAAAACCATACACAAACTTGTCCTCTTGAGCACTAAAGGGTGTTGCTCAAAGAGAGGTCTAATTGTGACTCAAACTATATTTTCAAAACTCATAAATGATTTAGAAAATCTTTTATTTTAAAATCACCAAGGAGTCATAATATAATCGCTTAAAATTCCATTTTCATCCTAATCAACCTAAATTAAAATTAACTAAGGGTTCATCTTAGGTGTCTAGGTCATTACCTTTGTCCTAAGCATGAAGGTGCATACGAAGGTTCAATGATGTTGCTTCAGCGCTTGATCTCCTCCCTTCACTAACACTTTTGGATCTTTAACTTGATAGCATCATGACCATGGAATAGGTTGAGATATTACAATGGAATCAACACAATTAGTCAATTAGAAATATGATTTAATAGTACATACTCAGCTTCGCTTGGTTCAAGACACTGGAGGTATGGTAATGACATGCTTCGTTGGTGGAGGACTCCATTAACGAGAGAGTATCTGTCTACCCTTAGGGTTAACCTTTAGACCTTATGATGGTCTTTGGGTAGGTGACCATTTTTAAGATAGGAAACGTGAGGGTCTATCCAAGTTGGTTTGTTGCTTGTCTAGAGGACCTCAGTTCCATTTTCTCCCATGCAAATGGTAGGTTTGGCCAAGTGTTCTAGTGGAATGTATTGCTCTTCCTTACTGACACCTGATGACACTAGGCACGCTAGAGAGTCGGTGCTTACCCTCCAAAGGGGTTGTATTTTGACAAAAGCTCCCAATCGTAAAAGAAAGGTATTGTATAGTAACTTGAACAAAAGTCCAAGCTTGTCTACTCAGGGAAAGAATTGGAATCCAAAGTGATGAAAAATAAAATGAAAATGTTCTTTGAGTTCAAGAATTTTAAGAGTTAAGTACTAATTAAATTGAAATTCAATAAATGAAAAAATTGGATAATCTTTAGAATTCGTCCCACCTTTGAATTAGAGTTTCTACCTTAAATCTATAACTCATCTGCTTTCATATTCAAACAACTACAGATGAATGATTTTCAACTAAAAACTTTGAAAGAACTAATGTAGTAATTGAAAGATGGTTTATGATGGAAGAATTGGTACTCTAAAGGTTGCAGGAACCACCACAATTATTTGTACCAAGCCTAATTGCATTCAAATAACAGGGATGTATGCAAACCAATTAGGTTTTCGAAAGCATAACATGTTCAATCAATCACATAAATGTTAAAACCCTAGTTTAAGGTATATGCCCTACTCCATAGGTTTGATACTCCTTTCTCAGATCATCCAGAAGAAGACTGATTAACCGTAAATCATGCATAAATGAATTAGGTTTTAAAGTTCACTGTGTGTGTGAATTAGGTTAAAATGATTAAGTTATAAATTATTAGGGTTAATGCGTAATATGTGCATTTTGCAGGGTTTCAACTGAAAATACAAAAATTCAAGAGGATCAAAGTGTAAAGGTTGAATACAGAAAGGGAGGCAAGTGCAATTAAGAAGTCAAACAAGTAGGTTGCTAAGCAAGGAAACTAGAGAATTGCCATTGTCCGGATAGTGGTGATGGCGTCTGGATGGTCCTTAAACTGCCTCAACTCTCTCTCATGTTCCATTGGTCCATTCAAGCAACACAAGCACCCCATTGGTCAGCCAAGGTGTCTGTCACCTTACAATCCTCTATTGGTGCCTATAAATAGCCCTCGCCAGCTCATTTTTTAGGGGATGGCAAGGGAACTCAGTCCAGTGCAAGAAAGGAGAGGAAAGAAAGAGAGAAAGGGAGAGTTCAATGAGTGTTTCAGTCAAAAAACAAGCGGAGCCCTGCCATAATCATTTCCTAGCAGAATTTTCTCTACTTCTATATTTTTGTTTATCCTTTCTACTTGGAGGGTCGAACCTCGCTCACTTTTGTTCCCTTGCTGATAACAAGAGTGGTAGTGTTTCAGCTATTCCTCGTAAAAGAACATGTTGTATTTTATTTGTGGTTGTAATGGAATCATGTCACTCCTTTTACTCATCTATAGCAATGAGGCATGAGTAGTCCATTTATATTCTTCAGTGAAGGGTGAATGCATGTGTAATACTCTTTATGTTATGAAAATGCCAGTGTTTTATTTATGCGTTAATGTTTAGACCTCACTTAATTCATGGATGGCTACATTTATAATATGCTCATGGTTATGAACATCGAGCAAAGCCTATTGATATATATCATTCTATCTATTATTATTACGTATTTCATGCATGATACAGTAATGCATGTAGTTGGGCTTTATGTAACAGTCAGGAGATTGGTTATAGACGAGTTAAATCTGGTCATAGTCAATGCTTTTGGTTCAATGCATAAATCGAAACTCCGCCTTCATTGAATCATCAACCTGCTGATTGAATAACAGGAGTAAACCTTCAAAATGGTTCACCTTCGAGTTTACTAGGATTATTTGATTGATGCATGGTACATAGAATTTCCAGCTAACCTAATCAGTCGTTGTGATATAGTTCAATTATGCATCAAACCTACCAATTAGCTTTCAAGTGAAATGGAAATTAATTGTTGTAACATGGCATTTTCATAAATAGGCAGTATAAAGCATGTTGGATCCTTGCACTAAAGAGTACCTTTTTATTGTTGTTTTTCCAAGTTTTAGTTAAATATTTATCTAAAAATTCTAAGCTCACACCACAAGCTGTTACGTTGCACACTACACACATGATAATTTTACCATTTCTATTTTGAATACCGAAAGTTAGCTCCATGTGGGTTCGACCTCGGACTTAACTAAGAAATATTATAATTTGACCACTGATACTTGGGTGTATAACATAAATCAGGTCAGATCAAGCTTTTTGGCGCCATTGCTGAGGAGTTACGGAGATTTTGAAACAAACAGGAAAGTTGTCTAATTGTATTATATGTGTATACACTGTTTGTTGTATTTTTATTGTTTATGTCTGTTAAATCATCAGTAGGATCTGTAAATCAATCTAGTCAATCTTCTTCATCTTCATCATCACAAGCATCTTCTGACTCTTTTGATTTAAGCATGGCTAATAATAATCAAAGGAAACAAGTGGTAGTTCAGAACGTCCGACCTTTAAGAGAATACTTGCATCCCACACACACTAGTGTCCCGTCATGTTTTGTTTTTCTCACTACTGCTCCAAATTTTTACATTAAGGCAGGGACAATACAGCTTTTACCACAATTTCATCGTCTTGAATCTAAAAACCTGTATTTGCATATGAAAGAATTTGAGGAAATATGTGGTGCTTTGCAAGATAATTCTGAAACGGTTAGGTTGAAACTTTTTTCTTTTTATTTAAAGGATAAGGCTAAACAGTGGCTAAATTCTTTAAAAACTCAATCTATTCTGAGTTGGCAAGTTTTACAAACTGAATTTTTCAAAAAAATTTTTCCTATGCACCGCACTAATGCATTGAGACGTCAAATCATGAAATTTTGTCTGAAAGAAGGTGAAATTTTTTATCAATATTGGGAGAGATTTAAAGATCTTCTCCAAGATTGCCCACATCATGCATTTGAAAGTTGGGATTTAGTTGATTTCGTCTATGATGCCCTCCCATCGGCACCACACCAATTTGTTGAAATAATGGCTCAGGGGAATTCATGGGTAAGAGTCCCAATAAGGCATTTGAATTTTTTGATACTATTTCTAAGAGTTTCCAAATGTGGGACTCAGCTTAGCCAAATATTGTTGAATCCAAATCAAATTCATCCCAAGGAGGAAAATACGTGTTAAAAGATGATGATGGCCTAAAGGCCAAAATGACTACCTTATCCTGAAAGCTTGAAGCCCTATAAATGAAAGAAAATATAGGAAGTTTCTGTTGTGTCTTCCACTGAGATATCATGTGGAATCTGTGCATTATCAGGACATTCCACGGGTGAATCTCCCACCATTCCAGCATTCAAAGAGGTCTTGATGGAACAAATCAATGCCATATCAAATTTTAACAAGCCTTATTCCAACCCATATTCTGAAACCTATAACCCAGGGTGGTAGAATCACCCGAATTTCAATTGAAAAAACACACAATCTGTGAGTCAGTCATCAGGTCCACCTTCATCACTGTCCCAAACTCAACAGTCATATTAGCCTTATCAACCCCCACATAACAGGAGTTTAGAGGACACCATGAACCAGTTCATTCAGAGTCAAATGAGTTTCAATACTCAAACCATTCATGCATTTAATGATTTCAAAGCTCAAATTTCACAAAAATATTAAGGATATTAAGAGTCATTTAGCCAAATTGACCCAGTCTTTGAGCACAATAGAGAAGGAAAAATTTTCATCTCAATCTAAACCTCCACAAGGTCAAAACCAGGCTAATTTCATGTCTTTTGAGCACTCCTATAGCCAAGTTCAAGCAATCACCACACTAAGAAATGGTAACGTGATTGACAAGACCATTAAGGATAAAACTCTAGATCCCATAGCTGAGTCAATCTTTGTAAATGAACCAATTGAGCCTGAACCTGTGATTGAAAAGGAACAGAGTTGTCAAATGAAAAAGAAAAATCAAGTCATGTTCCTTTACCTTTTCCCCAAAGAGTTAAGAAGCCTTAACCATTGAACAATCATGCTGAAATCTTTGAGTTGTTTAAGCAAGTAAAGATCAACATTCCCCTGTTGGATGCAATCAAGCAAGTCTCATCCTATGCCAAGTTTCTACAAGACCTTTGCATAGTGAAAAAAATGATCAATGTACAAAAAAGAGCATTTTTAACTAAACAAGCTAGTGCTATCATTCAACACAAGATCCCTCTCAAATACAAAGATCCTAGGAGTCCTACATTTTCATGTATAATCGAAAACTTTCGGATTGAGCATGCCCTGCTTGTTCTTGGAGTTAGTGTTAATCTACTTCCATATTTTGTCTTTGAGCAGTTAGAGTTG
This sequence comes from Ilex paraguariensis, assembly GCA_963454935.2. Classification (NCBI taxonomy): domain Eukaryota; kingdom Viridiplantae; phylum Streptophyta; class Magnoliopsida; order Aquifoliales; family Aquifoliaceae; genus Ilex; species Ilex paraguariensis. The sequence goes on from CAUOFW020001403.1 coordinate 339,710, forward strand.
GATGAATTAAAATCCACCAATGTCACATTGCAACTGGCAGATCGTTCGGTAAAAATTCCACGTGGAATTGGGGAGAATGTACTTGTTCAAATTGATAAGTTTTATTTCCCAATGGATTTTATTGTCTTGGATACACAGCCAGTCTTGCATGTCTCTACACAAATTCCTGTCAATTTAGGTCGACCATTCCTAGCTACATCAAATGCATTGATTAATTGTAGCAATAAAATTATGAAACTTTCATTTAGGAACATGACTTTGGAATTGAATGTCTTTGATATTACTAAGCACCCCAAAGAGGATGAAGAATTGCATAAAGTAAATTGTATTGAGTCATTAACTCAAGATCTATTTGAAAATGCTTGTACAAAGAAAGAGTCACATACATTAGAGTCCAAACAAAATAATGAGTATGTAGCTATGTCAACCATTGAAACATTGAGTCCTAGATTTGAAGAATTATTGCCTTCTAAAACTAAGTATGTAGAGCCCAGTGTTGTAGTTATCAAACCAGAGTTGAAACCTCTTTTGGCTGACTTGAAATATGTCTTCTTGGGGGATGATGAAACTCATCCAGTGATAATATCTTCAAAGATGTCAGAATTACAAGAGAAACAATTGATAGAAGTCATAAAAAATCATTGAAGTGCTATCGGTTAGACGATAGAAAATATAAAGGGTATATATCATCTTCTTTGTACTCATTGTATATACTTAGAAGAAGACTACAAACCATCCCGACAGCCACAAAGAAGGTTAAACCCACATTTGAAAGAAATAGTATGGGCTGAAGTACTTAAACTATTAGATGTTGATATTATATATCATATGTCTGATGGTAAATGAGTCAGCCTTACACAGGTAGTACCTAAAAAAGTCTGGTGTCGCGGTCGTGAGAACCAAAAAAATAAATTAGTCCCTTTGCATACAGTCACTGGTTGGCGCTATCAGAAGTTGAATTCTCTCACCTAAAAATATCATTTTTTCCTACCTTTCCTAGATCAAGTCTTATAAAGAATAGCCGGTCATGCATATTATTATTTTTTGGATGGATATTCCGGCTATAACCAGATTGAAATAGCAATTGATAAACAAGAGAAAACCACTTTTACATGTCCCTTTGGCACTTGTGCTTATAAAAGAACGTCTTTTTAATTGTGGAATACTCCAGCCACTTTTCAACATTGCATGTTAAGCATTTTTAGTGATATGGTGGGGCAGTTTTTGGAAGTCTTTATGGATGATTTTTCGGTATATGGTGATTCATTTGAATTATGTTTAGAGAATCTTGAAAAATTCCTTACTTGATGTGAGGAAACAAATCTTGTTTTGAATTGAGAAAAGTGTTATTTCATAGTCACATAGGGCATTGTTTTAGGACACGTATTTTTCACGAAGGGAATTCAAGTTGATAAGTTCAAAATTGATTTAATAGCCAATCTCCCTCCACCAAAGACTGTAAAAGATGTTCGATCATTTCTAGGTCATGCATGATTCTATAGAAGATTCATTAAAGATTTCAATTTGATATCCAGACCTATGTGTAGTCTTTTATGTCAAGATGTACCATTTGATTGAACTGATGCATGTCAATTAGAATTTTATAGACTTAAAACCATGATTATTTCTACACCAATTAATTAACCTTCCGACTGGTCTTTACCTTTTGAATTAATGTGTGATGCTAGTGAATATGCAGTAGGAGCAATTTTAGGTCAAACAAAAGAAAAAAAAATCCTATGTGATTTATTATGCAAACAAAATTTTGAATGATGCACAAATGAACTAGTCTACCACAGAAAAAGAATTACTTGTTGTTGTATTTACTTTAGATAAATTTCACTCATATTTGGTTAGATCCTCAATTGTTGTATTTAGTGATCATGCAACCTTAAACTTTTTGTTTGCCAAGAAAGATGCATAACCACGTCTACTAAAATGGATACCGTTGCTTCAAGAATTCGATCTTATCACCAAAGACAATAAATGAGTTGAAAATGTGGTAGCTGATCATTTATCAAGACTGAATTATGATATAAGGGAAGAACCAACACCAATTAAATAAACCTTTCTAGATGAGCAGCTATTTGCAGTAACAAAGTACCATGGTATGTAGATATGACCAATTATTTTACCACATGTATTATTCCTTTTCATTATAATTGGACCGACAAAAAAAAAATTTGAGAGAGCTACGCAATTTCTTTTGGGAAGATCCCTATGTGTTTAAGTACTGCAAGGATCAAATAATAAAGCGATGTGTACCCACTCATGATATAGGCCACGTTATTTCATTTTGTCATTCTAAAGCGTGTAGAGCATTTTTATTCAAAGAAAACTACTGCTAAATTTTTGCAATGTAGATTTTATTGGCCACTCTTTTTAAAGATGTACATGTCTTCTATCTAAATTGTGATAGATGTCAAAGAATAAGGAATATTTCAGAAAGAAACATGATGCATTTGAACCCTATTTTGGTCATTGAAATTTTTAATTGTTGGGGCATCAACTTTATGGGACTGTTTCCCCCGTCCTTTGAACATCTGTACATTTTGGTTCTCGTTGATATGTTTTCAAATGTGTAGAGACAATTTCTTGTCAAAACAATGATCACTATACGATGATCAAATTTTTAAAAGAAAATATTTTGTCTACATTTGCAATTCCTTGAGCCAGTATAACTGATGCGGGAACACATTTTTGTAATAAAGTTTTTGAAAGCCTAATGAAAAAATATTTGATTTCTCACTAAATATCTGCTCCTTATCACCCCCAAAAAAGTGGACAAGCTGATTTGGCCAATAGAGAGATAAAATATATTTTAGAAAAAACAGTAAATCCAGACCACAAGGATTGGTCTTTGAGACTGACTAACGCGCGTTGGGCTTACCGAACTGCATACAAAACTGTTTTGGGAATGTCTCATTTTCGGCTAGTTTATGGTAAACCTTTTCACTTGCCTATGGAATTGGAACATTGAGCATACTGGACAATCAAAATGATGAACTTTGAGATTGACAAAGCAAATGCATCCCGCAAACTTCATATTAATGAATTGAAAGAACTAATAAATGAAGCATATGAAAATGCAAATATTGTCAAGTCCATAATGAAAATTTTTCATGATAAGAATATTGTGTGGAAGTCCTTTGTGCCTTCTCAAAAAGTCGTGTTATATAATTCAAGGCTCCACCCATTTCCTAGGAAGTTGAGATCAAGATGGACATGCCCCTACATTATTAAACAAGTTTTTGAACATGCGGCAATTGAAGTTGAGAATCCATTAACTGGAAATGCTTTTAAATGAATGGTCAAAGGCTTAGGCTATATCATGATGGATTTGTTCAAATGTGAATTCCATTCAGTTAATGGAACCTATATATGTGCCTTGAAAAGACTTTATAAGTGTTAAATTGTGAATAGTAGTACTAATTGTTTATTGTTTGTTTTACATATTAAGGTTTGGCACTATGGATTTGTGTCGCCTCCAGATCTTATTAGCAATTGTCTATAATTTTTATTTCATAATGTTATACATTGAGGATAATGTTAAATTTAGGTTAGGGAAGGGAACAATCCATATTCGTCTTTGTGACTGGCAGACAATAAAAAACCGGATAGTGAGTCTTTTTTAAAAATTTTCAAAAAAAAATTCAAAACAAAATGGATAAAAACCTTTTTTGGCTTAGTTTGGGTATGTTATGTACTTTCCCAAAAGATATATATTCTTTGATCATAGAAAAAACAAAGGTTGTGAGAAAATTAGAAATATTTGACAATCAAGCTGTCACGCCCCATCCCGGTATCTCAAAGATGAGAAGCGACTAGATTTTTAATACACCTATTTGCATATATAATCTGGATTAACAAAGCTCTATATAATTCAACAGGTGCAACAACACCACCCATCAACTGTGTCATTAAGCATGATGGTCATACCTGTTTCATAACTTGGACTACATATAACACATGTACTATTTTTGTTTTCCAGGTTATATACATGTACAAAATCCCACACTCACTTAGCATACATCTCAACCTACCATAATAATCTCTCTTGTATATAATACACAACCTAGTAAATAGTTATATAGACACTCAACATGTATCCTTTACTCATTAAAACTAAATACATAACTAACAAACACATAACCTAAGTAATATCACACTAACGTTGTACAAGACTCAATCGACTGAACAGTGGACTGATCTGCATCTCCCTTTTTATATTACCTGAAAAGGAGAAGCTATAAGGGTATGAGCTAAACCATGTGCTCAGTGAGTATATATGTTGTATATGAAATTAAAATGATAGTAATACACTGAAGTAAGTAGATACTACGTAGATACACGTATCAAACAACAACATCAATCTAATTCCAAAAAATTCACAAGTCAAATCATATCCATACTATCCCTCATCGGCTAATCGATCCCACATAGATCTGTGTCCCAAATCTCCCGGGAACACCACAATGCTAGCACACAACTACACGCCCAGTGATCAAGCATCATTCAATCACATAAGCACGTAGCACATAATCCTGGAGAATTCTATTAAATTCCATCATTTATAATCATCTTATAGTAGTATTTCCAAAACATATAAAGATGTATACCCACACCAAGTGTACAGATTTATAAGCCTTCGGACCTACCGATAGATCCCTTTGGTGTTACCGTATCTGTTTCAACACCGTCTATATTACCTGTTCCACCTAACACATTTATAATTACAATATCAATATGTTTATCACATTTAATAATTAATTATGCACTAATGCATGCAAGATGATTCAACCCAAAGTGCCCCGATAACCCTAGTTACCGCACTATCCACTTACACACTAGCACATTAGACTTAGGTTCTCCCCAAATCTCCAAAATCAGGCACATTAATCACAATTAGGATTAAGTAGATCAAATACATTGACAGGGGGTCCATTTTCACACATTTCGACCCCGAATCCTAAAAATTGCACTTCTAGCATTTCATACATTTTGCACCAGATATAATATTTATTTGCATTTGAAATTTACATTATCACATCAAAAATCAATTAAAAATGTAGCATGCAAAATTTCCGATCAATCGGATCAAAATTCACACGTGATAATAACGTTTATAAATCTGGGTTTCGGCATTACCGACACCCATTTTCAACTTCTATCACACTTTTCTTTTCAAACAACCACACCTAAACTCATACACACATTTAATCATGCAAAACAGCCCCCTAATTGCACCCTTATACTCTCAATTTCACACCCATAATTCCGGTTCCAACCAAACCCACGAAAAGCATCTCGAACATCTCAAATGGTCATTTTTCACATTTTTCTCACCCTCGATTTAATACCCATTTGGAACCCATGTTTAAAAGCTAGTTAATTATGCTAAATATATTTAATTACACTCATACAAAATCTGTTTTGAATGTAAACTAAATAACCCCCACACACACCCACATACTTAAAATTAATCACACACACACACACATACTAAAATGAACACACACCCCCCTTACCTTTTCTTGCTTTCTTCTTCTTTTTTTCCCACCTTCTTCTTGTCTTCTCTCACTCTCGGTTTTCATGGAGTCCCCCCAAATCTCTTCCTTTTCTTCCCTTTCTTCTCCCTCTCGGTTTGAGCTAGAAACACCCACCCAACACTTGGTTTTCTCTCTCCCTTTCTTCCTTCTTGCTCACGGTTCAAGAACACACACACACGGTTTTTTTTTTTCTTTTTGTTTACTCTCCCTCACTCTTGGTTCAGACAAGAAAAATAAAACACACACTGAATTATTTTTTAAACACACACATTACTACACCTGAAAGTACACACACACACACACTGTGCACTTAAAATGACTCTCCCATCTCATTGTGTAACACATGTAAAGATGACTTATGTTAATGGGACAATTATGCTTGCCTCCCCCAAATTTTTAAGTGATTCCAGAATCAACACACTACTATTTTTACACATGAAATTTAAATACATAGGTCACACAAATACATCACTAACGCAGTCCACATACTCGATGTATGCTCACACACATCATGGCTATAAAGGATTTACTTTAATTAACCTTTAATAATTTCACATAATTATAATTTAGCCCACATAATTATGATTAATATGCATACAATGCATGATCGGATTTCACAACTCTCCCCTACTAATAAAAATTTTGTCCTCGAAATTACTTACCTGTACTAAACAAATGAGGATATTGAGCCCGCATACTCTCCTCAGTCTCCCAGGTTGCTTCCTCTACTAAGTGCCTATGCCACAAAACCTTTACCAACGGTATCGTCTTTGTGAGTAATATTTTCTCCTTCCTACCCAAAATCTGAACCGGCTGCTCTACATAGGTCAAATCCTCAGCTAACTCCATCGGTTCTGAAGTCAACACATGTGATGGGTCAGGCAAGTATTTTTGTAGCATAGAAACATGGAATATACATCATGCAACCTGGAGAACTCTACTCGTAACTTCAATCGGTATGCAAGAGCTCCAATCCACTCCACAATGTTGTACGGACCAATATACCTTGGAGCCAACTTTCCTTTCCTGCCAAATTGAATGATCCATTTCCAAGGTGACACTCGTAGGAATACACAATCACCCTCTTCAAATTTCAAGTCATGTCGACGATTGTCAGCATAACTTTTTTGCCTTCTCTACGCACTCCGTAATCTCTCCTGTATAACTTTAATCTGATCAGTAGTCATTTGCACAATCTCTGGACCCAATAACTTCATCTCACCCACTTCACTTCAGCACACTAGGGTCCTATATTTCCTCCCATACAAAGCTTCATATGGTGTCATCTCAATTGAACTCTGGTAGCTATTATTATAAGCAAATTCAGTCAAAGACAAATAATCATCCCAATTACCTCTAAGGTTCATGACACAAGCTCTCAGCATGTCTTCCAATTTATTAATAGTATGCTTTGTATGTCCACCTGTTTTTTGGGTGGAATGTTGTATGCTAGGCCAAAACCTCGAAGTAAAGCGTGGATCTCTGTCAGAGATAATAGATACCAGTACACCATGCAGTCTCACAATCTCATCAATGTACAATCTAGCTAACCTATCAAGAGAATAGGACATCTTAACAACTAGAAAATGAGCAAACTTCATCAACCTATCAACTATCACCCAAATGGCCTCATGTCCTCTCTGCGTACAGGAAAAACTACTCATAAAATCCATAGTGATATGCTCCCACTTCCATTCTGAAATCGGTAGAGGCTACAATAACCCGGCTGATCTCTGATGCTCAGCCTTCACCTGCTGACATACCAAACATCGAGCCACATACTTAGCTATCTCTCATTTTATCCTAGGCCACCAATAATGCTCTCTCAGGTCATGATACAATTTTGTACTACCTAGATGCATAGCATATGCTGAACTGTGTGCTTCCTCCAAAATCTCTCTCTCTTTAACCCTTTATCATTGGGTACACATAATTGAGAGCCAAATAACAAAACATCAGCACTGTCAACATTAAAATTAGTCTTCATCTCTTTCTTCAATTTCTCAATTTGGAGATCAAACAGTTGTGCCTCTCTAATTCGGTCCACCAGCACTGGTCTCAAAGTCAATGTAGCAAGTAAAGCTGCAGTCTCTCATATCCTTAACTACACTCTCAAAGATTTTAAATCAACAAATAAACCTCTCCGAATTACTCACAAACTAGCCAATCTACCTGATGATTTTTGGCTCAAAGCATCTGCTTCAACATTTGCTTTTCCCGGCTGGTAATGGATAGTGCAATCATAATCCTTAATAAACTCAATCCAGCGCCGCTGCCTCAGGTTCAACTCTTTTTGGGTAGACAAATATTTCAAACTATAGTGATCTGTATAAATCTCACATGTACCCCATATAAAAAATGTTTCCACATCCTTAGTGTAAATAAAATAGCTGTTACAAGTTCCAAATCATGGGTAGTATAATTGCACTCATGTAGTTTCAGTTGTCTGGAGGCATAAGCTACCACTCTACCGTGTTGCATCAACACACAACCCAAATCCTGATGTGAGACACCACTATAAACCATGAACCCATCACTACCTGACGGAATGGTCAGTACTGGTGCATTTGTCAATCTGGTCTTTAAATCCTGAAAACTCTGCTCACATCTATCAGACCACTCAAACTCCACACCCTTTCGAGTCAATCGGGTCAGAGGCATAGCTATAATGGAGAAATTTTGTACAAACCTCCAATAATAACCTGCCAATCCCAGAAAATTCTGAATCTCTGTCACTGTCCTCGGTCTCTCCTAGTTAACTACAGTTTCAATCTTAGCTGGATCAACACATACACCATCACCAAAAGTTACATACCCCAAAAAAACAACCCTATCCAACCAAAAATCACATTTGTTGAATTTGACAAATAATTGCCTATTCCTCAATGTTTGCAATACCACCCTCAAATGATGCATATGTTCTTCTTTACTACGAGAGTATATCAATATATCATCAATGAACACTATCACAAATGAATCAAGATATGGCTGGAATATTTGATTAATCAGATCCATAAATACAGTAGGAGCATTAGTTACACCAAATGGCATCACTAGAAACTTATAGTGTCCATACCTAGTCCGAAAAGCAGTCTTCAATATATCATTATCCCTTACTTTCATCTAATGATATCCTAATCGAAGATCAATCTTTGAAAATACCTAGGCACTCTGTAGCTGGTCCAGCAAATCATCGATACACGGTAATGGATACTTATTCCGGATAGTCACCTAATTCAGTTGTCTGTAATCAATGCATAACCTCTTGGTGCCATCCTTCTTCTTTACAAATAATACTGGTGCACCCCAAGGAGATACACTAGGCCGTATGAATCCTTGATCTAACAACTCCTGCAACTGCACTTTAAGTTCCTTCAATTCAGCTAGAGCCATTCTGTATAGACTAATGGATAGGACTAGTTCTTAGCATAAACTCAATAGTAAATTCCACCTCCCGATCAAATGGTAACCCTAATAACTCTTTTGGAAACACATTGGCGAATTCATTAACCACAAGAATATTCTTCAATTCAGGAGTACCTCTCTAAGTATCTTTCACATAAGCCAATTACCCATAACATCCTTCCTTGAGTAATTTCCTGGCTTAATTGCAAATATTAAATTCCTTAGCTCTGGGTGTCGCTCTCTAGAGAAGCGAAACAAAGGAATATGTGGGATTCTAAACACCACCTCGTTCCAAAAAAAATCAATAGTGGCATGATATGCAGCCAATCAATCCAACCCTAAAATCAAATCAAAATCCTAGAATTCAAGGGGTAACAAATCTGCAGGTGTAAGAATTCATTCTGTTTCTGGTACTGATAATTAAAGGGAAAATACTTCTTGTCGAAAACATCAATAAACTGTCATCATGTGGGAACTCAAGGAACGGAACTGGCCTCCTCCTCAGTGCACACTGGCAACAATGCTCGCTCCATGGCCTCCCACCAATACTGGGCCTCCTCTGCTAGTATAAAAGAGGCCAACAACAATTTATCTTCCTTGCTAACTCCCATCACCCTAAATATCTTCTCAATACGCCATAACCAATTCTCTGCTTCCAATGGATTTGCAGTTCCCGTAAATATTGGTGGATCTAGCTTTTTAAACTATTCGTACCCCTGGGCTTCACTGTCTCCACCCGCATTGTGTGTTGCTCAAAATACCTAGCTACTGAGTCCCACAGTGGCCTAGCCCCTTGATCACCTGGTTCCTCCTCCACATGAGGTCTTTTTCCCCTATCTCCAGCCCGAGCAAAGGACCCTTCCGCCTCCATGTAACCTTGTAACAAATGGTAGTATCGCATATGAGTAATGATAGCATGCAATATATATTCCACACACTCACACGGACCTCAAACACCCCACCTAAACAAATCAATTCCTAAGTCCACTATCACACTAGACTCAACTCGACTACAGAACTATAAACTCTAGCTCTGATACCAACTAATTTGTCACGCCCCATCTCGGTCTCCCAAAGATGAGACGCAACTAGGTTTTTGATACACCTGTTTGCATATATAATCTGGTTTAATAAAGCTTTAAATAACTCCACAGGTGCAACAACACTACCCATCAACTGTGTCATTAAGCATGATGGTCATACCTGTTGCATAACTTGTACTACATATAACACATGTATTATTTTTGTTTTCAAGGTTATATACATGTACAAAATCCCACACCCACTTAGCATACATCTCAACCTGCCATAATAATCTCTCCTGTATATAATACACAACCTAGTAAATAGTTATACAGACAGTCAACCTATATCCTTTACTCATTAAAACTAAATACATAACTAACAAACACGCAACCTGAGTAATATCACACTAATGTTGCACAAAGACTCAATCGACTGGACAGTGGACTGATCTTCATCTTCCTTTTTATATTACCTAAAAGAAGAAGCTATAGGGTGTGACCTAAACCACGCGCTCAGTGAGTATATATGTTGTATATGAAATAAAAATGATAGTAATACACTGAAATAGGTAGATACATGTATCAAACAATAACATTAATCCAATTTCAAAGAATTCACAAGCCACATCACATCCATAATACCCCTCATCGGGTAATCGATCCCACATGGATCCGTGTCTCTCGAACCTCCTAAAAATACCACAGTGCTAGCACACCACTGTATGCCTAGTGATCAAGCATCGACACTCCTATCTCAAATAGTGTGCCGCATTTCATAATACACAATACATAATACAAAGCATCATTCAATCACATAAGCACGTAGCACATAATTCTGGAGAATTCTATTAAATTTCATCATTTACTATCATCTTATAATAGTATTTTCAAAATATATAAAGATATATACCACCTCAAGTGTACCGATTTACAAGCCTTCAGACCTACCGATGGATCCCTTCGGTGTTACCATATTTGTCTCAACACTGTCTGTCTTACCTATTCCACCTAACACATTTATAATTACAATATCAATATATTTATCATATTTAATAATTAATTATGCACTAATGCATGCAAGATGATTCAACCCAAAGTGCCCCGATAACCTTGGTTACCTCATTGTCCACTCACACACTGTCACATTAGATTTAGGGATCACATTTTCTCCCCAAATCTCCAAAATCAGTCACATTAATCACAATTAGGATTAAGTAGGTCAAACTCATTGACCAGGGGTCCATTTTCACACATTTCGACTCCGAATCCTAAAAATTATACTTCGGCATTTAATACATTTTGCACCAGATATAATATTTATTTTCATTCAAAATTTACATTATCACATCAAAAATAAATTTAAAATGCAGCATGCGAAATTTCAGGTCAATCGAATCAAAATTCACACATGTGATAATAACATTTATAAATCAGAGTTTCAGCATTACCGGCACCTATTTCTAACCTCTATTGCACTTTTCTTTTCAAACAACCACACCTAAACTCATACACACATTTAATCATGCAAAACAGCCCCCTAATTGCACCCTTAAACTCTCCATTTCACACCCATAATTCCGGTTCCAAGCGAGCCCACAAAAAGAATCCCGAACATCTCCAATGGTCATTTTTTACATTTTTCTCACCCTCGATTTAATGCCAATTTGGAACCCATGTTTAACAGCCCATTAATTATGCTAATTACACTCATACAGAATATTTTTTGAATGTAAACTAAAACAACCCACACACACTAAAATACTTAAAATTAATCACTCACACACACTAAAATGAACACACACACACCCCTTACCTTTTCTTGCTTTCTTCTTCTTTTTTCCCACCTTCTTCTTGTCTTCTCTCACTCTTGGTTTAGCATGGAGTCCCCCAAAATCTCTTCCTTTTCTTCCCTTTCTTCTCCCTCTCGATTTAAGCTAGAAACACCCACCCAACACTTGGTTTTCTCTTTCCTTTTCTTCCTCCTTGCTCACGATTCAAGAACACACACATGTTTTCTTTTTCCTTTTTGTTTACTCTCCCTCACTCTCAGTTCAGACAAGAAAAAAAATACATACACATACACACTGAATTATTTTTTAAACACACACACATTACTACACCTTAAAGTACACACACGGCACACACACACATAGACACTTTACACTTAAAATGACTCTCCCATCTCGTAGTGTAACACATGTAAAGATGACTCATGTTAATGGGATAATTACACTTGCCTCCCCCCAAGTTTTTAAGTGATTTCAGAATCAACACACTACTATTTTTACACATGAAATTTAAATACATAAGTCACACTAATATGTCACTAACGCGGTCCACATACTTGATGTATGCTCACACACATCATGGCTATAAAGGATTTACTTTAATTAACCCTTTAATAATTTTACATAATTACAATTTGACCCACATAATTATGCATAATATCCATGCAATGCATGATCGGGTCTCACACAAGCAAAACCTTTGTGCAAAAAAAGTTCATTTGCCAAACGCTGACAAGCAAATTGGCTCGGTGGTTGTATAAAGTGTGGTCGATTAATGCATATGAGAGAATATAATCTGTGTGCTAAACCAATTTCAGGTCGAACATTAGATCATCTTAACTGGATTAAGTATGGACAAAGTAAGGATTATCCTAAGACGCCATCTTATTCCAGTCTCATACATTCAAGATATGTGCGACAGGAGATTAATCGATTCATTGATGTTCTCGATTTAAGAATATTGTAATTAAAACTAATTATGATCAAAGTTGTATAATCTTAGGATGTGTATGAATGTATATAACAACAATTTGATTTTATGTGTTAATGTAGAATTTAAGTTTACTAGATAGTTAAATGTGTGAATATTTGAATTAAAATTGATTTTTTGTACCTGCAAGCTGAAAAACCGAAGTTGGAAACCATGAGAAGATCAAGCATCAGTATCCCGCAAGCCTACAGAGATTCCAGAGGATCAGCACCATCCAAACGGTGTTGATAGCGTCGGGATGGTACTAGCCAGTAAAAAACTCCTGTTCGCGTAGAAACCAGTCCAACATCTTTCTTGCAACAAGAATTGAAAAAAATAGCAGAACCCTTCATCTTTTCTCTTCAGATTTACTTCACCCATCAGTTTTTCTTGAATTCTACTCTAATTAAACACTTACCCATAACCTTTTATAGGTTTTCACCAATTAAAAATCTTTGAACCAATTTATTTATCAAGAAATTCAAGAACCCATGGATCCAAGAGTAAGAACAAGAGCTTTGTCAAGCCGAGCACAACAAGGAGCCTCTTCACCGCCTAAAGTAGCCCCGCAGCAACAAGAACAACCCCAGGGTCAAAATGTATTCGACGGTGTTATGTTTGAAAATATTGATAAACATGTTTGGTATGATAATTATTTTTATTCTAAACCTATTATTACTGAAAGACCTGTTATATATGAAGATTTTGAACAAATAGGGGTTAGGAAAAATTTAGCGGGACGAGGTTGGCTTAACTAGGTCAAAATTGGTAGGTCCTGCATATGAATGTTTAGTCAGAGAATTTTATAGTAATTCAAAAGAAACCGGGCCAAGGCAATTTCGTGTTAATGTTAGGGGAGTTGTGTTTCAAGTTACGCCTACCACCATTGCTGATTTTTTGAATCCAATCCCAAGGTATCAACAACTATAGTATCCCATCACTGCATTGTCTGATATGACAGCCATTGGGTTTGAGTTGACTAGGAATCTAATGTATGTTTAGGGTAGGCCGAATAAGTACATTAAGCAAGGGGACTTAACCGATAAATACATAATCCTGAATTTGATTACTGTGAACAATATGTTGCCTCAGTCTCCGAAAACCCAAATCTACACTAAGAGAGCCTATTTGTTGTATGCCTTCAGAATTGGACACAACATTGACCGGTCAACATTGATAATGGACCAAATGATGGTGACTATTAAGGCTAAGAAGCCCTCACTCTTATTTGTTGTGTTAGTATCTAAGTTATGCAAGAAGAAAGGAGTTATCATAGATCCCACATGGCCAATGGTGGAGCATTTGGCATCATTGAACAAAACCTTGTTGAAAAAGAGCCATGGAGGGAAGCTAAAGGAGAAACAGGAAGCACCACTAGAACCGCAAGCAGATCCATTCCCGGGAGGTGTAGACTTTCAACCACCAGAGGAGCCTCAGCAGCAAGAAGAGCAGCCTTATATTCTAGTATTCTGTTAGGGTTAGAGACTAGCATCACCCAGTTGGATCAAAAGATGGCTAGCTATAAGGAAAATCATAATGAAATCATGAGGCTACTTCACAGATAGTATGGTGGAGGCCCATTAGCTTAGTGATTAAAGTTTCTGAAGTTTCTATGCTCTTGCTACCTTTATTGAACTTTTATGCACTTTATTTCAGTTTTATGTTTTGAATAGTTATTTGGATTTGGTTTTAAGTGATTTATTTAGTTGATAATTTTGCTTAAATTTTGTTGTGTCAGGATACTTATTTCATGTGATTCACAATAAAAAATTATAGTCATAACCCGTGCCTGAAGGCACAATAAAATATAAAATTCGAGCGTCTAAAAAATCAATTTCATTATATTAATTTTTTTCAAAATATATTAACTTAAAATTAATCAAATATTAAATAATTAAATATATGATAAAAATGAGTGATGTGATGTTTTTAGAGAATAAATATATAAATGATTAAACATATAATAGAAATAAATGATGCGATTTGACGTTTGAGTTTGACAAAAGGATGATGAGTGAGATAAGTGATTGATGATGGTTTTAAGAGGAAAAATATGACTGGGATAAAATTCAAACACACTTCTGTTTTATTATATAGATGTTATCATTCTAATGCTTTGCATGTATAACCCTAACCAGGTTGTGTTGGATTTTCATACATTGATTGTGCACAATCTTAATATTTTCATAAGAACTCAACATTTTGAGCACGTAAAAATTCCTTATTTTTAAAATCTTCTGAAATACTACAATCCTTTATTAAGCTTACATATATAGTGGAGATGTAAACATTATGCAGATTTCGAGCTAATCCTCTTTGGAGAGATTTTTCACATTTACTCAAGTAAGAATTTTCGGTTCAATGGTAATATTTCTTTAAATAATCTCATTAAATTTGTTTTGGTTAGCATTCATTGAATATCATGGTTAGCATTTTCCTTTTAATCGTAACTAGAAATTATGCAAGTGTGTGATTGCGGAAAAATGATCTTAGGTCATTTGCGATTATATTGAGCAGTAGCCATTTCTTTTGCAAAACTATATCCCTAGTAAGTCGTGATTGAACCAAAAATGGAAATTTCTTTTCTTAAACCCATCAATTAACCGAGCCACATAAAAATATATTGACCAAGACTTGCTATCTAATATTCTGGGACCCTCTCCTAAAGAAAGCATTATACAGAAAAGGGAGAAAAGAAAAAATGGTGACTACAGTTCAAGGAAAAAAAAAGAAAAGAATGAAACTATGAAAGAAAGCAAGAAAAAAAAAAAACAAAGAAAGATGTTATCCAAGAGATAGCAAAAATGGCATTGAAAATGGAGAAATAGGAAATACCATGCTTTGGGAAAAAATGGGAGAGAGGTGTGCCACACTAATCAATAAATGATAGCTTTTTGAATACCATTGACGTCGTTTCTTAAACCCAATACCCTTGGCCACGTTATAATCCTAATAAAGTCCTTTTATATTCCAAAAGTCATGCATATGTATTATTTCTGCCTGTTCATCAGAAAAGGGAGAGTGATGATAATATTGTTTCATGTAGTGTTAATATTCTTTCAAGAGATTATGCCAAATTCTAGTTTTATTCAAATAACCTTCTTTTGAGATATTACATGGGCTATTACTTTGTCTTGATAACAATATTCTCCTCACATGTAATTTTTTAGTGACAGACACTAAAACTTAAGTGTATTCTTTGTTGAGTGATTTCTAGGAAAGGATTGATATCAAGGCTAATTCTTCTACATCAAAGTGAATGGTGGTGATATCTCTTAAGTAATTTTGAAATAAAGGAATCCTTGCACACACACGAGTTTTTATGAAAATATATGGAATAGTGTTACAACTAAGGTGTGTTACTCTTATAGTGATCATGGAAGGGAAGTATCTTGGCAATAAAGAGGAATGGTGATTTAATTTTATCCGTGAAACATTTCAATTATGTAAATCCTAACCATTGAAGTTTATAGATATCTTCACTGAAAACTTTCACAAGACAAAACTCGTCCACTAAGGATCACCTAGGGGTTTAACGGCTTATTACATATGCTAAATGTAATCTTGAAATCTACGAAAGTGATTTTATTTATTACTAGGGACTAGTAATGTTTGGATAGGGAGTATGATTATCCCTAAATAATACGTGAACGAATTAGGTTTTAAAGTTCATTGTGTGTGTTAATTAGGTTAAAATGATTAAGTTATAAAGTATTAGGGTTAATGCTTAATTTGTGCATTTTGCAAGGTTTTAAGTGAAAATACAGATTTAGGAGGATCAAAGTGTAAAGGCTAAATAAAGGAAGGGAGGCAAGTGCTATTAAGAAGTCAAACAAGGAGGTTACCAAGCAAGAAAACTAGAGAATTGCCACCATTCATACGGTGGTGATGGCGTCCATACAGCCCTTAAACCGCGTCAACTCTTTCTCCTCTCCTATTGGTCCATTCAAACAAAACAAGCACCTCATTGGTTTGCTAGGGTGTCTGCCACCTTATAGCCCTCCTCAGCTTATTTTTCAGGGGATGGCAAGGGAACTCAGTCAGTGCAAGATAGAAGAGGAAGAAGGAAAGAAATAGAGAAAGGGAGACTTCAATGAGTGTTTCAGTCAGAAAACAAGAGAAGCCCCGCCAGAATCATTTCCCAACAAGAATTTTCTTTACTTCTACATTTCTGTTTATCCTTTTTACTTGGAGGTTGAACTTCTCTTACTTTTGTGCCATAGCTGGTAATAAGAGTGGTATTGTTTCAACAATTCCTCGGGAAAGGACGTGTTGTATTTTGGTTTCAGTTGAAATGGGATCATCTCACTCCTTTTGCTCATTTATAGCAATGAGGCGTGAGTAGTCCATTTATACTCTTCAGTGAAGGGTGAATGCATGTGTAATACTGTTTATGTTATGGAAATGCCGGTGTTTTATTTATGCATTAATGTTTAGACCTACCTTAATTCGTGGGTGGTTACATTTATAATATGCTCATGGTTATGAACACCGAGCAAATCCTATTGATATATATCATTCTATCTATTATTATTGCATACTTCACGTATGATACAGTGACGCACATTGTTGGGTTTTATGTAACAGTAGGGAGATTAGTTATAGATGGGTTAAATCTCGCCATAGTCAATGTTTTTGGTTCAATGCATAAACCGGAACTCTCTCTTCATTGAATCATCAACTTGTCGATTGAATATCAAGAGTAAACCTTCTGAATAGTTCACCTTCATGTTTACTAGGGGTATTTGATTGATGCATGATACATAGACCTTTTGGCTAACCTAATCAGTTGTTGTGATATGATTCAATTATACATCAAACCTACCGGTTAGCTTTCCAGTGAAATGGAAGTTAATTGTTGCAAGGTGTCATTTTCATAAATAGACAGTATAAAGGATGTTGGATCCTCGAACTGAAGAGTACCTTTGTATTACTAATTTTCAAATTTTTAGTTAATTATTTATTTGAAAATTCTAAGCTCACACCACGAGCTGTTACATTGCACACTACACACATGACAATTTTACCATTTTTGTTTTGAATACCGATAGTTAGCTCCCTGTGGGTTCGACTCAAACTTAACCGAAAAATATTGTAATTTGACCACTTCCACTTGGTGTATGACATAAATCAGGTTAGATCAAAGGCTACTCACTCATGATAATAAAAATAACGTAAAGGTTTAAAAAAGACATACTTAAATGTAGAAAAGTAAAGGCATAATTGAAATTGATTTCTTGTATTGAAAAGTTGAACATAAATAGTAAATAACATAGTTTTGAAAGTAAAGACAATTAAAATTCAATATTGCTTGAACAAATAAATGAAAAGAACTGAACTGAACTTTAAATAAATTTTGTAATGTAACCCTAAAACTCTTTGATAAGAAAAGTAAAAGAGAAAATCCTCCTCAAGACGTCCTGTCTCAATTCTCCAAAGGGTCTCTATTTATCATGGTTGGAAGGAAAATTTTCATTTCTTTGAAAGATATTAATCCTAAAATTATCTCCCTCTTCTATTGGTTGAGAATCCCCAACAAATTTGGCAAAATCTAATCTTTAGTTAAGCTTCCTGGGAATATTTGTCTCAACCTACCCGTAGTTCTCTGCCTGTCAGGAACTTTTGAAACTTATGTAGCTTCTCCTACCAGTAGGAATCTTCTGATAAAAGTACTAGGGCTTCAACTACTGGTAGAACATGATACAACTACCGGTAGAACTTCTCTGATGAAAACTTGTAAACTTCTATAAGCTCTACTACTGGTAGAACTAACTTCCTATCGGTAGAACCCTATCTTTCTGTCTTCCTACCGGTAGTTCTTCTCTTTTCTTCAATTGATTTTGCAAGGCCCCTGACTTCATCTAATCTCAAGCAAACTCACTAACACCTTGTTCCTTGCCCTTATATCCATGCTAAAACTCCATGTTTATACCTAAAATACCTGTAACACCAAAATCAAGGCTTAAGCTACAAAATGCACTAAGTGAAACAATTTAGTTAGTTAGCAAGCCTATATTAGATGTGAAAGGCTATGAATAATACAATATTGAGTGCTCATCACACCCCCCGACTTAAGTGTTGCTAGTCCCTAGCAACCATCAACAAGAGAATTAAGATGGATCACAACCAATTCTCAAAACAACCATAGCAAACCTGAAAACAATAGAACTATAAAACATAAATCTAAAGGAACACAAGGCATTCAGATCAAAATATATATTCATTAAAACCAATCATAGTCTTTCAAGTACTGTAGGCACTCAAAACTCAAAATTAAGTCTACATTCTAGACGTTCTTCTACCAAACTTATAAAAAAACTAGAATACTAAGACTTGACCCTAAAACCTATAGTAGTCTACTATGATCACCTAGTAGCCACATCATCCAAATCAGAGAAAGTAATCAGATGGTAGATACTGGAGCATGCATATTCAAGCTTCTCGGTACAAGTCCAAGATTCTTCTGAAACAGAATCAAACTCCTTATTGTCCAACTCCAACGCTTTAGAGACCATAAGCAAAGTGAGAACCTTCAAAGAGTGTTTATCCTTCTTCTCAGGGTCTATGGGCCACTCTTTCTTGGGTACATGGTGAACAAACTCTTCTTCGTCTTCGAATTCTGGCTCCAGCTCCGGCTCCATCTTCCTCTTTTTCCCTTTTCTCTTCTCCTTCTTCTCTTCTTCTCTTTCTTCTTCCTAGAGCTTTGCCTAGAGGAGGAGGCACCTAGAGTAGTGGCTTTGGTATCCCTCCCTAACCCAATCTTGGCCATATTGGCCAAAATCAAAGAGACTAGAGCCACAAAGAGGACCCACCCAAGAAAGGCAACATGAAAGGGCTCAATAGGGGAGAGAGAGATAAAGAGAGAGAGAGAAAGGATCGTTCTTGAGGCCATTGTTGCAACAATCAAGGAAAAATCAAAGATTTTTTGGAGCACAAGGCTTAGAGAAGAGGTTTCTACTGATTCCTTGTGAGCAAGAGGGACTTTTATAGTGAAAAGGATGGGTTAGAGTTAGGCAACCTTTGGAATTCCCAAAATTTTTAAGCTTCAGACCTAACTCCTACCAGTAGTAAATAAACGATCTAGTAGCAAGACGATGATCCAAAATTCATGCCAATTTGTAAAAGCTATGCAATATAGTTCAACAACTAAAAGTTGGAATTATGATGCTATGGAGTTCACAATCATCACAAAAATAGAAAACACTAAAGAGATATAAATAAGTAAATACAAACCCAATTTCGTTGGCGTCTTCAATTGCATTTAGCTTATGCAATAAGTCTTTAAACCCTTAAGTGATCCCTAGTGGATGAGTTTTGTCTCGTGAAGGTTTTCAGCAAAGATACCTACAAACTTCTCCATTTAGCTATTCTGATTACAATGTTTTTATCAAATTCAACAAGAACCGCAATATGCTAATGGAATTCAATTCCAATCAAACATGATTGCTTTTAAGCCTAAATGATATGCAAGAGTATTCACACAAATTATCATCAAAGGCTTGTGTATGTGTGTGTCACATCAAATAATTCAAGAGATCCATCAAGTCAAATTTCCATCCCTCTTGGCTCTCAAAAACTAGTTTTGACAACAAGTCTCCCAAAGTTCACTCAGAATAGATGTCTCCAACTATTATGATTGATTCACTTAAAATATATGTGAGTAGAATTTATATTAACAAGACAAATATATCTCCAATATTTCCAATCAATGAAGGTTTTATGAAAAAATCAATCTTGACATAATCTTATAAGAATGTTAAAGCATAAAGGATAATATCATTGATATGTCTCTCTATCCAACCAGGTAATCCACTTCACCATTGTTCTCAAAATCAATTAGAGTGTTATCAAGGCTATAATGGGGCTAAGGGTGAGTTTAAGGAAATGAAGGATTTAGAATTCAAAAGGGTTATCCCAAGGATTTTTTCTTACTGTATTCTCTTTTTAACTTTTTCATCATTTTTTTCACTTCACCATTTTTTTTTCTGTTCATGAACCCTTATTCTTTCAATCCAATCTTTTAACCCCCATTTTTTCATTGAGCACTTTGCTAAGACTTCCCGTTTTAGTTTGATTCATTCCCCTTTTCCTTTCATGTTTCCCGTGATTGAACTTCCACCATAATTCTCCCAATTTGCTTGGTAGGGACTTAGCAATTCAAGGGATAGCCAAGGTAGGGTATGTATATTTCTTTCTTGTCTTGGTTAAATTTATAGCTAAGAATTGAACATTCAAACAGGCTCAATCACGACTTAGAGGAAATTGTTTTAAGAAAGAACAGGCCAAGGCTCAAATTTATACAAAGATGGCCTAAAATCCTCTCCTTAGAACAATAGCAAAGTTTTTCAATTGATAGAGACACAATCAACTAATCATTCTTCATACCTTAACCAAAACATTTTTAATGAGATCATTGAAAGAAGTGATGAAAGAACTACTCCAGGAGTAATTGTAATATAACCCTCCAATAGATGGCTCACAAGGGTATAAATTTGTCTCCACTATACATGTCAACCTTCGGAGGATAAAAATTCAATTAAATGAATCACAAGAACTAGATGATCATGGTGCATAGAATTTGAGTTTGTAATGATAGTATAAGCAACATACTCAAGCATATTGTAAATTATGTCTACCAGCCCATGTGCAATTGTGTCAAATTATCATTAACAAGGTGACGTTCTCAAAATAGCTAAAGTATAATTCTTTCCATATTTTTTTAATTTTTAGGAGCATCAAATAATCTAAATAAACAAAAAGAAACAAGCAAAGAAAACAAAAATAGTGGTGATAGGATCACTTAGTAGGCAAATCCCGATAAACAGGATCTACTAGCTCCTCCACAGACTCTTGTGATGGAAATTCATCCAAGAATGGCTTCAATTGTTGACTATTCACTTTAAAAGTTTTTCCATTCTTCATATTTTCTAATTCCACAGCTCCATGCAGGAACACTGTATGCACTATGTACGGGCCAGCCCATCCTGAGTGTAGCTTACCTGGGAAAATATGAAGACTAGAATTGTATAAAAGCACTTTATGTCCCAGCTCAAAGGTCTTTCTCAAAACAGATTTATCATGAAATACTTTTACCTTTTCCTTATAAATCTAAGTACTCTTATACGCATCTCTTCTTAACTCTCCCAATTCATTCAAGTCCAATTTCCTATGGCTACTTGCAAGTTTTAAATTGAAGTTTAAGGTTTTAATGGCCCAATATGCTCTATGTTCCATCTCTACTAGCATATTATGAGCTTTTCCATAAACTATGCTATAGGGAGACACACCTAAATGTGTCTTAAAAGCAGTTCGATAGGACCAAAGAGCGTCAGTCAACCGCAGTGACCAATCCTTTTTATTAGGATTGACTGTTTTTACTAAGATGTGTTTGATCTTCCTATTGGCCAATTTAGCTTAAACATTTGTCTATGGGTGGTACCTTTTGGACATTTTGTGTTTAATTCCATATTTGGTCATGAGATTAGCAAAGGGCCTATTACAAAAGTATAGACCACCATAACTGATAATTAACCTAGGCATCCCAAATCTAGACAAAATGGTCTTCTTCAAAAACTTGATCACAACCTTATGATCATTAGTCCTAGTTGGAATGACCTCTACCCACTTAGATACATCGGCAATTGCTAAAAGAATGTAAGCATACCCAAAAGACATTGGGAAGAGACCCATAAAATCAAAACCTCAACAATCAAAGATTTTCATCATATACACAGGTGTGAAAGGCATCATATTTCCATGGGTCACTCCTCCTAATCGTTGACATTTAACACAATGCTAGCAAATTGTAAAACAATCTTTAAATAAAGTAGGCCAATAAAAATCACATTGCACAATCTTAGTTGATGTCTTCTTTGATGAAAAATGGGTGCCACAAGCTTTTGAATGGCAAAAAGTAACCACGTCCTTCTACTCTTCGTCAAACACACATCTCCTCATCACTTGATCATGGAAGTATTTAAACAAATTTGGACTATCAATGTAAAATTGCTTCACCTCGACCAATAATCTCTTCTTGTCCCTTGGACTCTATTGACTTGGTAGGTGCCCGATAACAAGATAATCCACAATATCAACGTACCATGGCACAGTCACATTCAAATTAAATAAATGCTCATCAGGGAAAACTTCAGGGATAGGAATGAGCATTTGTGTCTTCGACCATGAGCCTCAATAGATGGTCAACCACCACATTTTCTACTCCTTTCTTATCTTTGATGATGATATGAAACTCTTGGACTAGAAGGATACACCTAATCAACCTTGGCTTGGCATCCTGCTTAGTCAACATATACTTCAAAGCAGCATGGTCAGTACAAACAACAATAGGTGAACCTATAATATATGACCTAAACTTATCAAGTGCAAAAACTACTGCTCGCAACTCCTTCTCAGTGGTAGTATAGTTCATCTAAGCCTCATTCAATATCTTATTAGCATAGTAGATGACATGGGGTTTCTTGTCATGCCGCTGGTCTAGCACTGTGCCAACCACGTAATCACTTGCACCACATATGAGCTTGAAAAGAAGTTCCAAATTGGGTGGTTGCATGATTGGAGGTGAAATGAGCATGTTCTTTAGGTCTCTAGAAGCTACCTCACAATCCGATGTCCATTCAAATGAAACATCATTGGCCAAAAGATGACATAAAGGTCATGTCAAGGCACTCAAACCTTTCATGAATTGCCTATAGAACCCGGCATGACTAAGAAATGATTGGAAATCCTTAACAGACTTAGGGGTAGGGAGGTTAGAAATCAACTCAACCTTAGCTTTATTTACCTCTATCCCTTTCTTTGACACAATGTGACTGAGGACTATCCCTTGAGTCACCATAAAATGACACATTTTTCAATTAAGCACCAATCATTTTTCTTCACATCGCTGCAATACCGACTCCAAATTTTCCAAACAGCCCTCAAACGAATCACCAAACACAGAGAAATCATCCATAAAAACTTTAACAATTTTCTCCACCATATCACTAAAAATTTCCTTCATACACCTCTAAAATGTGCTTGGTGCATTGCAAAGGCCGAATGGCATCTTTCTGTAAGCAAACGTTCCAAAAGGACATGTGAATGTTGTCTATCTTGATCTTCAAGGGCTATCTCAATCTGGTTGTAGCCCGATACCCATCCAAAAAGTAATAGAATGCATGCCTCGCAAATTATTCTCAGACTTGGTCAAGAAATGGTAATAGAAAATGGTCATTTCAGATACATGAATTTAGCTTTCTATAGTCAATTCAAACCCTCCACCCAGTCATTATCCTTGTAGGAATCAACTCATTCTTCTCATTAGCAACCACAGTGATTCCCGACTTCTTAGGGACTACTTGTGTAGGACTCACCCATCTGCTATCAACAATAGGGAAGATAATTCCTACATCAAGCAGCTTCAAAATTTCAGCTTGAACAACATCCTTCATTATAGGTTTCAATTGCCACTGTGGTTGGCGAAAAGGCTTTGCATCATCTTCTAAGTAAATCCTGTGGGTGCATATTGATTAGTAGTTAAAATTTGCATCTTACTATGCTTTTATAAGACTAATTCTGCTTTGATATAGTTTCAATGATGACATATCAGGAAAAAGATTGTACAAGGACCTAGAGTCAATAAACATCAAATTGTCATGCAACACCCACATCTTCTGGAAGAAAATTGGAGAAGTTGGATGCAAGGCATCAATGTTCGAACGTCAATTCATGTTCGAATGCCCATCTTGAAATAATTGAGGACCCCTGGAAGAGTGCTAGGGTGATGGCATATGGTGTGTTGAAGTTATTTTCACAGAAGAAAAAGAGCTACTTGAGTACAATGTTCGAATGTCAATCCACGTTCGAACGCCCTCTTGAATTATTTGAGGACCTACAAAAGACTGCCAGGGTGATAAGACATAGCTTGTTGGCTCCTATCTACAATGGGTGACAAAATCCACTTGAGTTCCACGTTCAAACTCCATCAGGCATTCAAATGCCCATCACAAAAGACAGGAATCAACATTCAAACACCATCTCACGTTCGAACATATTCCCCCAGACAGAATGCAGAGTGGTTGATTTTCATCCAGATCTTGGGGCATTAACTTGGACTTTGAGCACCTAGAACTATTTTTTGCTCTTCTTTACCCCCTCCTCCTTGCCTATAAATACCTCCTCTTTGGACTTATAAGATATAGATAGATAGATAGACATACATAGAGATAAATAGAGGGAGATAGATCATCTTTTGGTTGAGGAGGAAACCCTCAAAAAGTAACTAGCTTTCTTTTACTTTCATTATTAGTTTCGTTAGCTTCCATTGTTAGAGTTTCTCTCTTCCCTTAGAAGAGTGAAACTCTTCCACTTTTCTAGCTTTACCAAAGCCATGAAGGGTGAAAAGTGATTCACTCATTCTTCGTCTAAGATAAGCTCATTGTGTAGTGTATTTTATCTTGTAAACTCTTCTACTTGGAGGGATGAGAATCACTCACTTTTCTAGCTCTTTCTAAGCCATGAAGAGTGAGTAGTTTCTCATTCACTCTTTAGTAAGAGGTGATGGACATGTATAAATCATTCGAAAGTTATTTTTGTGCATTTTATTTATGCTTAATGTTTTATCTTTTTATTGCTAATTGAATGATTGAACGCATCTAGCAAAGCTAAGGTACTTTGTACAACCATGAGTCCTTTCTATGACAAGATGACTCTTGGCATAGGAGGATTCATTGGATCTTTGCAAGTACTCAACTAGATCTTCATGACTACATTTCAATCTTCACCATTATTGTACTTCAACTAAGAATTGAATATTAACACAATGGTTGGATGACTTGTAGAATCACTTGCTTGTTTGTAGATTGGTTGAGTCTCGGCACAGACAATTCTTGCAAATCTCTACAAAGACATCGGAATCATGCTCTTAATTCTCACAATCCATCTTTATCTTCCAATTAACTTGTTGACACAGGAGTTAATTGAGTTCTCAAGCACAAATATAACAATCGGATGATTGACTACATGTTCAGATCCTCGAGCTAAAAGGTGACTTTTACATTTGAGAGATTATTATATTTTGTCTAGAAAAACCCTTTAAAAAGAATCTTATATTCTGTCCAGAAAATTCCATAAACATCATAACTTCAAATCTCAAGGGTTTCAGTCACTTTGGTCTCTTTCACTATTTACCCCGAAACACCAACATTAGTTCCCGGTGGATTTGACTCCGAATTATAACTACAACTTGACCGCCTGCACTTGGGTGTACACATTTCGGATCAAGTCACATATAAGAAAACTAATCCCCTTTAAATCTGATATAGTCCACCCAATAGCTCTCCTATGGGCTTTCAACAATTGTAGTAGCCTAGATTCTTACTTAGGTAGCAAAGACAAACTATCACCACTGGAAAAATACTATCACTCCCTAAATAAGCATAGTTCAAGGTGGATGGAAGTGGATTCAAATCAAGCTTGGGTGGTTGACAGTCGATGGTAGAGCATGCTTCTTTATACGTGGTAACACTTCAAACTTAGGCTCCCATGAAGCTAGAGCAAACGCGTCTTCTTCTAGAACAATTATTTCTTCTCTCTCAGACAGATTCTCCAAGTATTCACCAGCCGACTCTTCTGCTTGTTGCTCCATGATGGTGTCAATAAAATTTACTTGATGCAACTCTCTAACATCCCTGGGCTGCCTTCCAAGATGGAACACATTCAACTCCAAAGTCATATTTCTGAAGGTCAACTTCATAAATCCAATTCTATAATTAATTAAAGCATTAGAGGTTGCAAGAAATGGTCGTCCCAATATAATAGGGATTTGAGGAGATGGGTTAGCAATAGGACAAGTATCAAGAACAATAAAATCAACTGGAAAGTAAAATTTCTTCACTTGGACTAGAACATCCTCCACTATTCCTCGTGACTTCTTTACACTTCTATCGGCAAGTTGGAGTGTGATGGGTGTCAGCTTCAATTCTCCTAATCTAAGTTGCACATATATGGAATAGGGAAGGAAGTTCACACTTGTACCCAAATCTAGCAGTGCTTCCTCCACCCAACAGTCCTCAATGATGATTGAGATGGTGGGGCAACTGGGATTGTATTTGGGTGGAATGTTCATCCTTAAGATGGAGCTTACCTACTCTATGAGGAAAGCTCTCTTTCGCACATTTATCTTCCTCTTCACTGTACATAATTCTTTTAGAAACTTGGCGTAATATGGTACCTGTTTGATTGCATCCAAAAGAGCAATGTTAATTTTCACCTGCTTAAAAATCTCAAGAATTTCACTTGTATCAAATAACTTAGCAGACATATGCAATCTATGAGGGTAAGGAGCAAGAATAGGACAACTATTTTCAACAACATCAGGTAGCTTAGTTCCTTCTAAATCACCTAAAGTCTCTTTTTCTGTAAACTTAGACACTTTTGGTATGATAGTCTTATCTACTTCTTTACCAATCCTAAGAATAGTAACGAACTTCTATCCCAAGATTGGGCACTCTCTACCAAACAATCAAAATAATCAAGTGTCTCCTTGAGCTCTTTATCTAAAAACTCTCCATTTTACATCATGTCAATAAACTGACGATGTGAAGGGGTAATTCACTTGTAGAAAAAAGTCACCATCTACCATGGTTAAAATCCATGATGCAAAACGGAGTTTACGAGCTCTTTAAATCTTTCCTAGCATTCATAAACTGCTCAATTGGTTTCTCAGCAAAATTTTGAATTTATTTTTTAAAAGTTTTAGTTTTATGAATGGGGAAGAACTTAGTCAAAAAATTCTTTTTGCATTTGATCCCAAGTAGAGATCGTCCGTGGCTTCAATGAATTTAGCCAAGTTTTTTATTTATCTTTAAGTGAGAAGGGGAAAAGTTTCATTCTAGCCATTTCTTCTTGCACATCTTGTTCCAAGAATGTACTAACTACTTTCTCAAATTCCTTGAGATGGAGACAACAATTTTCACTTGCCATTCCAGGGAATTGAGGGAACAATTAGAGCATCCCCGATTTAACAATGTATTAGTGTGCCTGCACTTGAAGTTATAATGCTAGATGGCAAGAAAGAGTGGGTCGACTAAAAATAATCCCTCATTGTTCGACCCGACAGAACTATAACCAGATTATTTCCACCATTACCCCTTGCAGGTACAATAATGGGTGGGTCAATGTCATTGTTGTTATTCTAGGCAGCCATACCTATAACTAGTGGTAAGCCCTATCTAAGTCTAACAAGTCAGTCTACTTGGTCTCTACCCCACATGTAAATGTGCTAAACCTAAAAATTAAAATTGTAAGAAGTAAGAATTAAATTACAACAAAGATACGCACCAAGGCTTGTGATGAAAATCACAAGGCTTATCTGAATAACTCTATATCATCTTAGATTATTGTTAACTTACCCGGCAACGGTGTCAAAAATGCTTGCCATCCAAAGAGGTTAAATTTTCATGAAAGCTCCCACGCATAAGAGAAAGGTATTGTGTATTAACTTGAACAAAAGTCCTAGGTCGTCTCCTCAGGAAAAGAATTGGAATCCAAAGTGATGAAAAAAAAATGAAAAAGTTCTTTGATTTCAAGAATTTTGAGAGTTAACTACTAATCAAATTGAAATTCAATAAATGAAAAAATTTTATAATCTTCAGAAATCGTCCCACCTATGAATAAGAGTTTTTATCTTAAATCTATAACTTAACTACTTTCGAATTCAAACTACTAAAAACGAATGACTTTCAACTAAAAACTTTGAAAGAACTAATGTAACAATTGAAAGATGGTTTATGATGGAAGAATCTATACTCTAAAGGTTACAGGAAACACCACAATTATTTGTACCAAGCCTAATTGCATACAAATAACAGTGATGTATGCAAAACAATTAGGTTTTTGAAAGCATATCCAGTTTAATCAATCACATAAACGTTAAAACCCCAATTTAAGGCATACGCCCTACTTCATAGGTTTGGCACTCCTTCCTCATATCATCCAGAAGAAGACTACTAATTCATGATAATAAAATAAACGTAAAGCTTTAAAGAAGAAATAATTAAATGTAGAAAAGCAATGACAAAATTGAAATTGATTTCTTGTATTGAAAAGTTGAATGTAAATAACAAAGCTTTGAAAGTGAATACAATTGAAATTTAATGTTACTTGAACAAATAAATGAAAAGAATTGAACTAAACTTCAAACAAATTCTGTAACATAACCCTAAAACTCTTTCATAAGAAAAGTAAAAAGAAAAACTCCTCCTCAAAACATCCTCTCTTGATTCCCCCAAAAGGTCTTTATTTGTCATGGTTGGAAGGAAAATTTTTAGCTCTTTGAAAGATATCAATCCCAAATTATCTCCCTCTTTTATTGGTTGAGAATCCCTAAAAGATTTGGCAAAATATGATATTTAATTAAGCTTCATAGGAATATCTGCCTCAACCTACTGGTAGAAACGTAGACCTACCAGTAGTTCTTTGCCTATCAGAAACTTCTTAAACTTCTCCTCCCGGTAGTTAATTAATCCGATAAGACTTTTTTGATAAATTTATTGGGGCTTCAGCTACCGGTAAAATATGATACAACTACCGGTAGAACTTCTCTAATAAAAACTCATAAACTTCTATGAGCTCTGTTACTGGTACATCACCTATCGATAGTTCTTCTTTTTCTTCAATTGAATTTGCAAGGCCCCCGCCTCCATCTAATCCCAAGCAAATTCACTGCCACCTTATTCCTTGCCCTTATATCCATGCTAAAACACCATGTTTATACCTAAAACACCTGCAACACCAAAATCAAGGCTTAAGCTACAAAATGCCCCAAGTGAAACAAGTTAGTTAGTTAGTTAGCAAGCCTTAATTAGATGTGAAAGGCAATGAAATAATGCAATCTTGAGTACTCATCAATCGGCATGTCCATTATCTCCTCTAGAGATCTGATCAATATTAAAGGCTTTGAATTTCTAGGATAAAGACATGATCTTTTTCAAGTAGGCGGCCATTTTTTCTTCCTTTGCCTCATACGTGCCCACCACTTGGTGGACAACAAATTGGGAGTCACTGTGGGCTCACATCTAGCGAACTCTGAGGTGATGGGATTTGCAGAGCCTGACCATAATTACTATTTCAACTTGGTGAAGGCTTATTCGCATTCCTTGTACCATTCAAAGCTTTTCCTGAGAACTTTGAAGAAGGTGAGGCACTTGTCTAAGGCTCGGGAAACAAACTTATTGAGAACCTCTACCCATCTTATGAGTTTTTGTACCTCCTTTGTAGATTACGGGGACCTATATTAACCAGGGCTTCTATTTTTTTTGGATTTTCTTCTATTCCCTCTAAGTCACTTTCTTGAGGTCACTCTGAAGGCATACTATGCTAGATTCAACTTCATTTTGTACTGCCACAAGACCTCAAAGGTTTCCTCCATATGTTGGATGTATAGTTCAGCCTTGAGGCTCTTGACAGGCATGTCATCAACATATACCTCCTTAGTTCTACCGATCTGGTGTTCGAACATGCTGTTGAACAATCTTTGGTAGGTTACCCCAGAATTTTTGAGTCCGAAGGGCCTGACCTTGTATGTGATGAAGGATTTGTGGTCTTGATCAAGAGGATGCATCTAGATTTGATTATATGCATCCAGGAAGCTAAGCAACTCATGACCAGCGGTAGCATTGATCAACACATCTATTTGAGGTAAGGGTAGTTATCCTTGAGGCACGCCTTATTAAGGTTGATGAAATACACACATAGCCTCCACTTTCCACTAGTCTTTCTAACTAGTTCAACAATGACTAGCCATTCCAGGTATTGAGAATCACATATGAAATCTACTCCGAGAAGTTTTGAGACTTCTTTTTCGATTATTGCGCTTCTTTCTAGGACAAAAGTTCATTTCTTCTGTTGGACTAGCTTTTTCTTGGGGTTCACATTTAGTCATTGGGTCAAGAGGACAAGATCAATCCTTGACATATCTCTATGGTCCTAGGCTAGGACATCATAGGCTCCTCCTTGAGGTCTTCTATCAGGGCTCCTCTGTTCTAGTTATCTTGGAGATCGAGCATCTCTATATGGAGGGTTTCTTTGGGGATTTTTTCCTTCATTGAGGCAACATAGCATTCTTAGGCAATGAGTTGATCTTATTTGACCTAGCCTATTCCTTGTGAGGTGGGGAATTGCATTGCAAGGTGGTAGATGGAAGGTATTGCTCGAAGTGCATTCAAGGCTGGCCTTCCCATGATTACGTTGTATAATGAGGGTGAATCCATGATCAAAAAATTGAACATAGTAGTGCACTGCCGTGGAGGGTCCCCAACAGTAATAGGAAGTAAGATTAACCCCAAAGGAAAAACCTTTTCTCCTAAGAACCCTATGAGGGGGGAAGTGATAGGTTGGAGTTTCTCTTTGCTTAGACCAAGTCGATTGAAGACATCTAGGTACAGAATATCCGTTGGACTCCTACTGTCCACCTGAAATCTCCTTACTTTATAGTTGAAGATTATGAGGGCAACCACTAGAGGGTCATCATGTGTGCATTAGACTCCCTCCAAGTCCTGATCTGAAAAGAGTATCGTCTCTTTCTCAGTTCAAGGGGCCTTGGAAGGATAGTCCTCGAAATGGATCCCAAACACACCTTGGGGGGCATGGAATTTCCTTGCGTGGTTCTTTCGTGTCGAGCTTGAGTCACCTCCCCCTAAAAATCCTCCCGCTATAACCCTTATTTCCTTAAGCAGCTGTCATTCACCCATTTTGCTTATTTTGTCTTGTCATCATGATCTCTACAAACGAATCGCCCATGATGACCCCAGCTGATTAGGGTCTTGATCTGTTCCCTCAAGTCCCAGCATTCTTCAGTTGTATGGTCGTGGTCTCGATGGAATTTGCAATATTCTCTTTGGATCTTTTCTCTAGGGGGTTCTCATTTTTTTAGCCATTTAAGGATCTCGTCGTTCTCTGCTTACATTAGGACTTGCTCAAGTGGCGCATTTAGGGGTGTTTATTCTCAAAATGGGCCACTAGACCTTGTTCCTCAGGAATAAAGGCCTTCTTTATTTTTTATTCTTGGGTTCAGTTGGAGCAAATACCTTGTTTTGTAGGCCCTTCTCTTCTATGGTTGACTCACTATGAATTATTCCTACCTGGTACTGATGGTGTCTTTGGCATTCATGTGTTTCTAGGACCTCTTTAGTAGGTCAGCCATGGAGGTCGGCAGAAATTTTGATAAAGGTTGAAGTGCTCACTCCTCCAATGAAAGCTGTAAGGGAGACTTTATCGTCAAGGTCTTCAACTTGCAAAGCTTCATTCATTAAGCTGGTGATGTAGTTTCACAAAGACTCGTCTTTGTGTTGTTTAATGTTAAGAAGATAGGCCGCAAGCTTCTGGTGCTTTTGTCCACCAACAAAGTGTGAGATGAAAGACTGACTTAACTGGTGGAAATTTGAAATGGAGGTTGGGGGATTTAGCTAAACTATACTCATACATCCCTTATTAGGGTAGTTAGGAATGATCGACACATGATTTCAATAGGGAATGCATGGAGAGTCATCATGTCTTTCAACTTCTAGAGATGGTCCACGGGGTCTTTGCCACTCTCGAAGGTGTCTATTTGTAGCATGTAGAACCCTACTAGTAGAGGGTAGGTTACAACCTCTACGATGAATGGTATTTTGGCCCCAAGAGTCGACTGGCCAGCTTGGTTGTTTAGAATGTGACGGAGGACACCTATTTGGGTTCGAGCGTCCCTTAGTTGGTCCCCCCTCCCAACCAAGGGTGTTTGTATGTTACTTCTTCTTGGGGTTGGCCAAATTTGTTTGCTTGACCTGGCTAACATCTTGCTGAGACTCTCATTGAGTGGCGGAGCATGAGGTTCTCAGTTTACATCATTGGAGGAGGTAGATCTTGTGGTGCAGTGATTAGCACAAAATATTGCACATCATGTATACATTTATACCCCTTTTATACTTGTGTTTGTGGTGGAAATGGGAAAAAATGCGATTAATCAATCAATTAATGAGTTTTTGTGTGATTGCAGGTACAATGTTGAAAATGGTTTGAGTTAAGCCCCCCCCCCCCCATTATAATGATCAAAGTCAATGGAGATGAAACAGTGGCTTAACGAGTGGCTTGGAAGGTGAAAAGATCAAGAAAGGAGCAAATCAAGTAAAAAACTACCTGTAGGTTTGCTCATAAAACTATCGATAGGTTTTGCACACTGGAGTTGGATCTACCGCAAACCTTTTGACAGGTTTTGCTCACTAGAACAAAACCTACCAGTAGGTTTTGTCATCGACCAACCGCTAGGTTTTGCTGAAAAATGCCAGATTCTGTAACTCAGCTCCACTTGCTTATAGGGCCCACCTATGCTTCTCTTACACATCTGTTGACATTTTCTACATCAAACCATGCCCACCTACACTAAAAATCTGACTTTGAAGGATTTAGGATGAGAAAGGAAGAGAGAGAGAGAGAGAGAGAGAGAGAAGAGGGAGCCTGGTGGTTACAGGCTATGTTTGTCCTAGCCTGTCCAATGCATCATCTCACCTCCCATTGATGGGAGACCTGCACACACAGGCTATAGGAGACTCATGGACGAAAATGCAAGGGGGAGTTACACCATTATTCATCATTTTAGAGAGAGAAGCACAAGGAAAAAGACATACTTTAGAGAGAAAGTTTGGATTTTTGTATTTTCTTACCCATTTCACTTGTATTAAGTTGTAATACTCTTGTAATTTTCATTTATTGTACTTTAATGTCATTTATTTCAAGTGTATTCCAAGTTTAGTTATGTATATTTGAATCTACCATTGTTACATTTAAGTTTTTCTTCTCTAGCTTTCCAAATGGGTATTAAATGCACTTATCTTTGTAGTTAACTTTTCTTTACATTAATATAAGTTTTAATCTCCATTTCATTACCATGTCTCTTTACATATTGTATGTCTTTGCATTTATTATGAGTAGCTAAGTTCTTAGTTGGTTAATCCAAGGGAGATTTTCTCTTGGGTATGCTCAATCAACTCCTTCTCATTCCTCCTCGTAGTGTAAGTTATTTGGTTTGACTAGTTTGAGTGTGGACGGAGTTATGATCTCTTGATACATTATAGACTTGTCACGGAGTATGCTTAAGCCTACACCTCCACATTAGTCTCTCACTTTCCATGAATCAATCAAGCACCGAGACACCATTGGAAGAATGTTTTGAGTTGATTTGTCATTCCCATTGGAATGACCCCTTCGGATTAAGCAACCTTGTTTTCATTACATTTTCTATCAAAATCTTCACTCACCAAAAAATACAAACTCATAAGATTTTACGCTTTTCATTTTTCACAAAATCACCTTCATACAATTCAACCTTCCTTCCCTGAGGAGACGACCTTAGAATATTCATTTCAAGTAAAACATGACACTTGAAAGTCTCTCTTCACATAGAGAGCACTTTTGCACACACACATATTTTCATCCACACACACGTTTTTCCCATTTCTAGCATCAAACTTGAGGGAGAGTGACACTCACCTACACACATAAGCCATATACACTTAGTCTGCGTTAGTCTTTGGAGATTAGGGTGAACGCATCCAAGCATTTTTTGGTGCCATTGCTGGGGAAGGCAAAGCGTTGAATTAGAAGGTGATTTCGGATGACGGAGGTAAATCCCGTGATTCTCATCACGGGCCGAGGTACGTTGCTCCTTATTTATACTTTTGTTTACTTTTCATTTCAATTGAAGATATTATTTTTTCATGTGGGAACGGGATGACCAAAATAGATTGGTTAGACAACCCCTAGAACCTAATATGAATCTTGACCAAGAACCACCCAAGGATGTCGGTGACAACTTTAAGGATGAGGATGCTAACATTCCAAGGGGTGGGGGAATGCAAAACCCTAGAATGCCAAACCCCCGAATGCATTTTCTCCCTCCTAGGAATGAGGGAAATAATATCCCAATTGATCCTCCGACGAGGTCAATGCTGGATTATCTCCAACCCACTCGTAGCACCACTCTGTCATGCATTCTTTTATCGGTCCAAGCTCATGCCTTCCTAGTTAAATCAGGAATGTTACAACAATTTACTCAATTCCATGGAATTGAAAGAGAAAATCTTTATTTTCACATTAAGGAATTTGAGAAAATAGTTATAACCTTCCTCACTAACCATGCCATGGAAGACATAGCTCACATGAAATTGCTCCCCTTTTCCCTGAAAGACAAAGCCAAAATGTGGTTGAATTCCTTGAAGCCTCGATCAATAAGCTCTTGGACATAAATGTTTTTTGAGTTTTTGAACAATTTTTTTTCTGGTGCCCAAGACCACGGCTCTTAAAAATCAAATCCAAAAGTTTTTGGAAAAGCCTAATGAGCAATTTTATCAATGTTGGGATCGCGACAAGGAATTGCTATAATCCATTCCACATCATGGTTTTGAACCATGGCAATTGGTGAGTTTTTTCTACGAAGGGATTACACCAGGCCATCGACAGTTCATTGACATGATGTGCAATAGGGAGTTTTTAAACAAGGATCCCGATGAGGCCCTAGAGTTCTTCAATACATTGGCACAAAATGCACAATCTTGGAATATCACGATCTCGCCGACGTACCAAGGTCTTCTCCAGGTAGTAATCAACCAAGCGGGGGAGGGATGTATGATTTAAGGGATCAAGAAGACTTGCTTTCTAAAATCACCAAATTGTCTCAAAAAGTGGAGGGTCTAGAGGTCAATAGGAGACATAAGGTATCCAACATTTTCAAGATCGAGGAGTTTTGCTCTATTTGTGAGAGTGTTGAGCATTCTATATCAAAGTGTCCCAACATCCTGGCACTTAAAGAGGTGTACCATGACTAAGTCAATGCCTTAAATCAAAGTAGGCAATCATTCTCCCCACACTCTAATACATATAATTCAGGTTGGAGTAATCATCTGAACTTCAGTTAGAAGAATGAGAATCTCATTCCTCACGGGTTTAGTTCATATTCACCTCTCATGCCTCCCAAGCAAAATCCATACCATGGTCAAGGTCCTTCATCTAGCTCCCAATACCCTTAGTCCAATCCATAAGGGTATTCACAAATCCACAAAGTTTTGGTCAACAAGGATCATCCAACCCACCCACCTACCAACTGCCTCATAAAAAAAATTTGGAGGATGTAGTGCACCAATTCATCCAAAGCCAAACCACCATCAACAATCAAACCGCCGCTGAACTTAATGACATTTAGACTCAAATCACAAATTTAACCAATGTCATAGGGTCTTCATAACAAGAGAAAGGGAAATTTTCCATTCAACCTCAAGAGAACCCTAGGGATCAACAAGTGATAGAGTCATCCGAACCCACCAAAGAGAGTTATGAATAACTCAAGGCGGTCACCACCCTTAGGACTGGAAAACAAATTGACAAGACCATTTTTGTCAAAAGTCCCACCAAAAGCCACATTGGAAAAAGAGAAAGAGATTAAGGGAAATTTCGAGGGGGATGAGGTGAGTGAAAAAGATAAAATTATTGATGTTAATGTGCATGTATGTCCCATTTTGACCCCTTTTCCCCAACGTTTGAAGCCACCCGTGAAGGTGGCTAACTATTCTGATGTTATTGAAATGTTTAAGTAGGTGAAAATCAACATCCGACTCCTTGATGTCATAAAGCAAATCCCTTCATGTGTCAAGATTTTGAAAGATTTGTGTACTGTGAAGAGGAAGTTGAACGTGCACAAGAAGGTGTTCCTCACCGAACAAGTGAGCTCAATCTTGAGGACCAACACAATGCCAAAGTTCAAAGACCCCGGCTGCCCAACCATTGCTATCACAATAGGAAATTTTTGTATAGAGCAAGCACTTCTTGACTTGGGGGCAAGTGTCAATCTCATACCCTATTCAGTGTACCAACAACTCTAACTTGAAAAGTTGAAGCCAACTCCAATCACTCTTCAATTGGCGGATCATACCATTAGGACACCAAGGGGATTAGTTGAGGATGTCTTGGTTCAAGTTGATAATTTCTATTTTCTGTTGATTTTATTGTACTTGATACTCATTTAGTTGTTAACCCTAGCTCACAAATTCCTGTCATACTAGATAGGCCGTTCCTTGCTATGTCTAATGCCATGATTAATTGCAGGAATGGACTAATGAAGCTTGCATTTGGAAATATGACAACGGACCTCAACGTGTTCAACTTGTGCAAGCAACCAAGTGATGATGAAGAAGTACATGAGATCAACCGAATTGACACCTTGTTGGAGGATCACTTGGAGCTATTAAGCACTTTAAAGTTGGGATAGGAGGAGATGGTTGATCAAGAGGAGTCGAAAAGTTTATAAGGGGTAGAAAAATGGACTCTGATATTTGAGGAGCTTCCACAACAAGGGAAAAGAATTTTTCCATCCACTATACAAACACCCAACTTGGAGTTGAAGCCATTACCTTCTACCCTCAAGCATGTTTTTCTTAGGGAGAACAAAACATTCCCGGTAGTCATAAGTTCTTCATTAGATCCGAAGCAAGAAGATGATCTATTGAAAGTGTTGAAAAGGCACAAGGGAGCAATTGGTCAGATGATTGTCGATATCAAGGGAATAAACCCCCTCATTTGCACACACCGCATCTACCTAAAAGAACACTCCAAGTCATCCCAAAAACCACAAAGAAGGGTAAATCCTATTATTAAGGATATGATGAGGGATAAGGTACTCAAACTACTTGATGTGGGCATCATCTTTTCAATAGCCGACAGTAAATTGGTTAGTCCTACTCAAGTGGTACCAAAGAAATTGGGGGTCACTGTGATTGCAAATGAGAATGAGTTGATTCCGACAAGAGTAGTCACCGGATGGAGAGTTTGTCTCGACTATCAGAAACTCAACTATTTCATAAGAAAGGATTACTTCCCTTTGCCATTCCTCGACCAAGTATTGGAGAGAGTAGTTGGACACTTGTTTTATTATTTCTTGGATGGGTACTCCAGCTACAATCAAATTGAGATCACTTTGGAAGACCAAGAGAAGATTACATTCATGTGTCCCTTTGGCACCTTTGCATATAGCCGAATGCCATTTTGGTTGTGTAATGCGCGGGGGACATTTTATTTATGTGTGATGGGAATTTTCAGCGACATGGTAGAGAAAATTGTGGAAGTCTTCATGGATGACTTTTTCATATTTGGAGACTCATTTGAAGGGTGTTTGGAGGACTTGGAGAGAGTACTTGAGAGATGTGAGGAGAAGAATTTAGTTCTCAACTGGGAGAAGTGTCACTTCATGGTGACACAAGGGATAGTGCTCAGACACATCATTTTGGCAAAGGGGATTGAAGTCTACAAATCCAAGATTGATGCAATTTTCAACCTCCCCACACCGAAAGTCGTCAAAGACATCAAGTCGTTTCTTGATCATGCCGATTTTTATCATCATTTTATAAAAGATTTTAGTGCATTGGCACGACCCTTGACCAATTTGCTTTTCAAAGATGTCCCATTTGTGTGGTTGGATAATTGTGAGGCATCATTTAAAAAACTCAAAATCATGCTCACTACACCTCCAATTATGTGACCACCTAAGTGGGATTTACCATTTGAGCTCATATGCAATGTGAGTGATTATGCAGTCAGCGCTATGCTTGGTCAACGAAAAGACAAGAGACCATATGTAATATACTACGCTAGTAAGACTCTAAATGAGGAAAAAAAATGAATTACAGTACCACCGAAAAAGAGTTGCTAGCCATAGTATTTGCATTGGATAAATTTCAGTTTTACATCATTGGTTCACCTATTGTAGTCTACATTGATCACTCTACTTTGAAATATCTTTTTTCTAAGCAGGACGCAAAACCGATACTCATTAGGTGGATCCTTGTCCTACAAGAATTCAACTTGACAATCAAAGACAAAAAGGGAGTTGAGAACATGGTGGCAGACCGTTTGTCCCGACTTGTGGTTCAAGATGCTGAAGAGCATATTCCTATCCCTAACTTTTTTCTTGACGAGCATCTATTTTCCATTCATTCTTTGTGTCCTTGGTATGCTGACATTTGCAATTATCTTGCTCCAGGAAAAATTCCACCGCATTGGAGCCTGGAGGATAAACGGAGATTTATGGCAGATGTGAAGTACTTTTACTTTAACAACCTGTACTTGTTCAAGCATTGCCTAGACCAAATCATGAGGAGATATGTACCTGAGAATGAACAACGGGACATCCTTGCATTCTGCCATTCCAAAGCGTACGGTGGGCACTTCTCTTCCAAAAAGACTTCGGCTAAGGTTTTGCAATTCGATTTTTATTGGCCTTCTTTAATTAAAGATTGTGTTTCCTTTTTCAAAGAATGTGATAGGTGCCAAAGATTGGGTAGTGTGACTCGTAGAAATATGATTCTTTTGTCCCTTGTGTTAGTAATTAAGATATTTGATTGTTGGGGCATTGACTTCATGGGTCCATTCCCTATGCCTTTTGGCTACCTCTATATTTTGTTGGCAGTTGACTATGTGTCCTAGTGGGTAGAGGCTATCCCAACCAAGACCAATGACCAGCAGGTCTTGGTCAAGTTCTTAAAAGAAAACATCTTTTCGAGATTCAGAGTGCCTCGTGCAATGATAAGCGACAGTAGTTCTCATTTCAGTAATAGGTCATTTGCATTTTTAATGCATAAGTATGGTGTCACACACAAAGTGCCACCGCTTATCACCCACAGACCAATGGCCAAGCCAAGTTGGTCAATAGGGAGATTAAGAATATCCTAGAAAAAATGGTGAACCCTACAAGGAAGGATTGATTACTTAGGTTGACCAATGCCCTATGGGCTTACCGCACTGCTTACAAGACTATTCTAGGTTTATCACCCTACAGGCTAATCTATGGTAAGGCTTTCCATTTGCCAGTTGAAATGGAGTACAAAGCCTATGGGGCCATCAAGACCTTAAACTTCAACTTGAGAATAGTCGAAGATAATAGGAAGTTGGAGTTGAATGAGTTGGAGGAGATCCGTAGAGATGCATACGAGAGCTCAAGAATTTCAAAAGAAAGGGCTAAGGTTTTTCATGATAAATCCATTTTAAGGAAAATATTTGAGCATAGACAAAAAGTGCTCTTGTATAATTCTCGACTCTCCATCTTCCAAGAAAAACTCCGATCCCATTGGGATGGCCCCTATCTTGTCAAGGTGACCTACCCTAATAGAGCCATGAAAATCACAAACCCCGAGGATGGTAAAACATTCAAGGTCAATGGTCAAAGACTTAAGCCATTCTTCAAGGATTTTGAGGGTCAAGTGGTGGAGGAAGAATTTTTGGATCCAGTTTACCCGGACCTTTTGGAGGATTAACTGTTCATGTAGATTTTAGTGAACAGTCATTTTCTTTTATCATTTAATTTCCAAGTTATTTTGTTTACTTACTATCATCGTTGTGTAGTTTTCGTTCTTTTAATGTGCAGATTACGGTGTTTTTGTCAAAACCTCCATACGAGGTGTTCTCTAACCCTACCTATCTTTTTGAAAGTCCATCATTGCATATCATATCTTCTTTGTTGCATTGAGGATAATGCATGAATCAAGTTGGGGGTGAGGTGCACCATTTATAAGATACACTAATGTTTTGTGGAAGTTTTGTTGATGATATCAATTTTGTGGTGAAATTCACCTTTCACTTGTTCTACAGATTTTTGTTAAGAATAGTTCAGAAATAAGTGAAAATTTTAAAAAATTTTGATGAATTTTGACCTATATTTCCCCATTCAAATTGTTATGGATTTATTGATATGATGATCTTTGCTTTGAATTGTGAATACATGAGCACATTGTAGAAGTTTATCCTATGCTAAGAGTATCACATACTTGTTTGCTTTTGAACTCACCCGTAAGTACACCTTGAATATGTAATTTCCAAAATTTATGGATTGGATTCACATTTTAATGCTTGACATGAATAGTGGAGATGAGCAAGTAACCATGAGAGTTTTAGTGTCAATTGTTGTTGGAGGGAACTTACATTTACTCAAAGAACATTCAAATTCAAATCTATTTAATAATCTCATTAT
Source organism: Ilex paraguariensis (assembly GCA_963454935.2). Lineage (NCBI taxonomy): Eukaryota > Viridiplantae > Streptophyta > Magnoliopsida > Aquifoliales > Aquifoliaceae > Ilex > Ilex paraguariensis. The sequence goes on from CAUOFW020001403.1 coordinate 380,488, forward strand.
GCTTGTTTTGGTTAGAGTGCATTTGGCTAGTTGTTTAACTTTGTCTTGAAATGCAAAATGCTCCCCTATGCTTATCTAGAAATGATCTTAGGTCATCTTTGACTTACTTTGAGTCTTAGCCTTTTTCTTGAGAAAAGTTTATCCCTAGTGCCGTCATTGAGCCTTGTTGACAATTCGTTTCCATGCCACACAATTGACCAAGTCAGTGCAAAATGATAAAAATTTACCACACCTTGGTTGTTCCGAGAGCTGACTATGATTGATTATAAAAGAGAAGGAATGGGGATGTGGAAACCCAGCAAAGGGATGAATGATGTTGAATTCAAATATTGAATGAAAAAGAATGAAAGATCCAAGAAAAAAAAGAGAGAAAAAGGGGTGAAATAAGAAAAGAATGATCAAAGAAAAAGGAAAATGTTAAGGAAAAGAAGAAAAAGAAATAAATAGAGAAGTGATGGTGCTAGATTGAAAATCCCACAAAAAGGGAGATTTTTGTGAAATAAAGGTCATTCATTCGGAACAACCCTCTTGTTATTCTCTATCCTTCATTTCACTTGACTCAATATCACCCCAAGGCCTCATTACAACCCTTGGAAGTCCTAAATGATCTAGAGAAAGCATGGGGAAAACCACACTTTAAAAAAAAAAAAAAGGTTGATCCAGCTATCGAATGCCTTAACATTCCGTTCATGAGATTATGCCAAGGTTGTTTTATTTTTATGCATGTACCTCATTTTTGGATCATTTGTGAGCATACTTTGTTTTGTACACAAGATTCATTCTCACATATACACACGAAGAGCATGCCAGGATAATCATAGTGTGATTCATTGTTGAGAGAAATCCTTGGTGAGTTTTGCATCAAAGCTGAACTTGGATAGCTAATTGAATGTGGATTCCATTGAGTAAATGCTTAAATTACATATTCATTTCACACACACACACGAGTTTGAAAATTAATGTGTAGGTGCATACTCTAAAATAGCATTTAAAGCCTTGGTGATGCTCATGTGCACTTAGTTCGAGTATTTGAACAATGTGTTATACAACCCTAAGCTTGTAGAATGGGGGAATATCGCTCAAGTTTTCGATATTGGATAGAACTTGGAATACGTTTGTCATTTGAATCTATGTTTTACATTTTGGGTATTCATTTTGGTTGTTAAATTTAGAAATCCATGCCTTGTGTTTTGAAAGCATCAAAATTTTAAATCATATCGCAATTTCAGAAATGACTTGGGGCATGGTCACTCAACTGTGGTTCACAAGAGTACCTCATGTTTTTGGTAGAGTAGAAGGCATAAATAGGGTGTGAGAATGTGTAGGGGTTGATTTAGATTGGAGTGGAATTGAGAATGGGAGCACGTAGGTTTTTTGCAAACAAGGCAAAACCTACCGATAGGTTTTGATCGACCTACCGATAGGTTTTGCCCAGAAAGCTGAAAATAAGGGTTTTTAGTTCATTTTCTTCGGTGAATTGTTCATTTACCCTCTTCCATCTGACTTCCCAAGCAACTCTCTCTCCCTCAAAACTTCTCTAATCTCTTCCAAACTCCATAGAACCCTCACCAACCATTAAATCTTTCATTTCTTTTGTCTAGGGGTGATTATTACGTGGATTTTACCAAAAATTAGTGGAATTTCTCACAAACCCTAGGTCTCCAAATTTCTTCCCCAAATTCCATTTCCACTTCGATTTCTCCAATACCTTGAACTCCTTTGCAATGGCTCAGTTAGGAAAGATCACCCTTGGCATTTTTTAGCCCGTGGAGCAACTCTTGATGTGGGTTTTATCATTTTTGGGTTTTAGGGCACTGTTGATCTTCATGGCCCTCACAAAATGCACGGGTCTGGGTTCCCCACAACCTGCGGACACTAGTTCCCACAAGAGGAGTGAGGAGGTCACTAGTAGCGGAGATAGGGGAAAAGGAAGAAGAAAGCAAGAAACAATGCTCGCAACCAGAGCATCGACGACAAAAATGTCACCTGTGAGAATTTTATGGATAGGATCACTCTTGGGCCGAATAACAAAGTGGTGAGGATCATAGAAGGGCATGGGATCGAGATATGGTTCGAGCCAGTTAGCGGCTTTAATTTGGCGACGTGTAGGGAATTTTATAAAAATTTGAATGTGGTGGACAAAGATGGTTGTATTCTCAGACAAATGTGAGGGGGAAGACTTTTGATGTGACCCCAAATTTGATTGCTACCCTGATGAATTGCCAGAGGCCTCCCCCCAACACCCCGGTGTATCCACACAACATCCCTAGGGTATAGTCAATCCTAGAGTATGTGGGGCTAATTTACGAGGACCCGACCCAATTCAAGGGGACAATTCAATTCGGGGGCTTCAAGCACTCTTACAGGATTATGAATAACGTTCTCCATTACAATTTGATCCCCAGGGGAGAAGAACCCGAATGTGGAAAAGCTCGCCCTCCTCCACGTGTTTATGTTCGGGAAGGCTATAGATGTGGCCTTTTTGATTTGAGAGTTTATAAAGGAGTTCGCCCAGGCTAGAAAGCCAAAGGAGAATCTCTCATTTGGCAATCTAGTCACTAGGATGTGCTTTTACAGCAAGATCAAGGGATACGTCTCTAATGTGCTGACACCCCCTAAAATAGGAGCTAATGGGAAATCCAGTAGTAATAAGAAGCAAGCGATGAGCAGGGGTGAGAGAGCCAGAGCCAGAGCCCCAAGACCTAAGCCATCCTATGCTGGATCATCTACTTTTGGACCTTTCACCTCTGCCTCGATCCGCACTGTGTCACAGCGCTTGGATGCTTAGAAGGGGACGATGCCCAGGATTTCACTAATGATGACTACGTTTTTTCAGCATACCTTCCCTGGTGAACCTATCCCTCGTGGACCTCCGCCTCCGGCTATGGGACCATCTACCTCTACTCCATGGTTTCCACTGTTGTTGAGGTGGGGGATTCCAATGACGATGACGACGATGATACTAGAGATGAGGAGGAGAGTGATGACGAGAGTGTTGAGGAGGAGATGGATGAGGACGACGAGTAGGGTGTCATCGTGTTGTTTGTTTCTTTCTTTTTGTTTTAGTTATAGATGTTGCACAGATAGGATTAGAATGATCGGCCTGGTAAAACTGTCTCTAGGATTTTGGGTCGTTCTGTATTTGAATTCTAAATCCTTGTACTAAACTTTTGGATGTAATTAATGAAAAGTACTGTTTTATCTTGCCCAAGTCTATTTCTTTAATTGCATTGTGATTTTTGCATTTTGATTGTTGGCAATTTACTTGTATGAATGGATTGTTGTAGTTTTTACTTTATAGGTTTGAAAATAAAGTTTGCTAGGGACTAGCAAAACTCAAGTTCAGGGGTGTGATTAGCACAAAATATTGCACATCATGTATACATTTATACCCCTTTTATACTTGCATTTGTGGTGGAAATGGGAGAAAATGTGATTAATCAAGCAATTAATGATTTTTTGTGTGATTTCGGGTAAAGTGTTGAAAATGGTTTGAGTTAAACCCCCATTATAGTGCTCAAAATCAATGGAGATGAAGGGGTGGCTTAACGGGTGGCTTAGAAGGTGAAAAGATCAAGAAAAAAGCAAATCAAGTATAAACCTACCGGTTGGTTTGCTTATAAAACTACCGATAGATTTTGTATACTAGAGTTGGATCTACCGCAAACCTTCCGGAAGATTTTGTTTAATAGAATAAAACCTACCGGTAGGTTTTGTCATCGACCTACCAGTACATTTTGCTAAAAAACGTCAGATTCTACAACTCAGTTCCACTTACTTGTGGGGCCTACCTATGCTTCTCTTACACATCCCTGACATTTTTTACGTCAAACCATGCCTACCTACACTACAAATCTGACTTTGGAGGATTTAGGATGGGAAAGGAAGAGAGAGAAAGAAAGAGTCTGGTGGGTGCAGGCTATGCTTGTCCTAGCTTGTCCAATGCATCATCTCACCTCCCATTGATGGGAGACCTGCACACACAAGCTATAGGAGCCTCATGGACGAAAATGAAAGGGGGAGTTACACCATTATTCAGCATTTTAGAGAGAGAAACTCAAGGAAGAAGACATAGTTTAGAGAAAGAAAGTTTGGATTTTTACATTTTCTTACCCATTTCACTTGTAGTAAGTTGTAATACTCTTGTAATCTTCATTTATTGCACTTTAATGTCATTTATTTCAAATGTATTCTAAGTTTAGTTATGTATCTTTGAATCTACCATTGTTACATTTAGGTTTTTCTACTCAAACTTTCCAAATGGGTAATAAATGCACTTATCTTTGTAGTTAACTTTTCTTTACATTAATACAAGTTTTAATCTCCATTTCATTACCATGTCTCTTTACACATTGTATGTATTTGCATTTATTATGAGTATCTAAGTTCTTAGTTGGTTAATCCAAGGGAGATTTCCTCTTGGGTATGCTAAATCAATTTTTCTCATTCCTACTCGTAGTGTAAGTTGTTTGGTTTGACTAGGTTGAGTGCGGACGGGGTTGTGATCTTTTGATATACCATAAACTTGTCACGGGATATGTTTGAGCCTACACCTCCATATTAGTCCCTCACTTCCTACGAATCAATCAAGCACCAAGACACCATTGGAAGAATGTTTTGAGTTGATTTGACATTCCCATTGGAATGACCTCTTTCGGAATAATCAACCTTGTTTTCATTACATTTTCTATCAAAATCTTCACTCACCAAAAATACAAACTCAAAAGATTTTACACTTTTCATTTTTCATAAAATCACCTTCACACAATTCAATCTTCCTTCCCTAAGGAGACGATCTTGGAATAACTATTCCAAGTAAAATAGGACACTCAAAAATGTGTCTTTGCTTGGAGAGCACTTTTGCACACACACACATTTTCATCCACACACATGTTTTTCCTATTTCTAGCATCAAACTTGAGGGAGAGTGACACTCACCTACACACATAAGCCATATACACTTAGTCCAAGTTAGTGTTTGGAGATTAGTGTGAACGCAACCAAGCATGCAGTAGCCAATCTTTGTTGGAGGACTATGTGAAGGGCTTCGGACATCTGACACACCTAGGCTCCAAGTGTGGTCACTCATCTCTTTTGTTTTCGTCCGACGTCCGATCTTCAACATTATTTTGGGAAGGGTTTTATTAAGCATTTTGTGCGTTCTTGTTACGCCCTTTGGGAAGGGCCACAGTAGAGCTGTACTGCGAAATGAAGATTTTTTTTTCTAGGGAGGACCTTGTGTCTTTCCCACAGAGGGCGCCAACTCTGATGAATTAGTAGTTTTCCCACTTGTGATTGGATGTTAGAGACCTGGGGTCGTTAATTTATTTGGACGACTTACAGGAGCAAGGTGCATAGATGAAGAGACCTGAGAAGCGTTCCTGTAAAGTAATAAACTGAATAGGAGGGCACCAGTGTGGTACCAACCGAACCACCTCTAGTGCCCAAGTTAGTATAAGAAGTTGGCCGTAGGAAATGATTTAGTGTGTGGCTATTTAAGGGGTCTTGGGTTCTTGGAGATTGTGGATTGCCCTTTTCGTCTCCTATTGGATATGTGTTCTCAATATTCACTTAATCATTTTTTTCATTAGTAAGGGGGTATTTATAGGCTAGGTTGAGTGTGTGGTTGGCTTAGTGGATCATTATGACTGATAAGCATGCTTAGTTCAGTGTTGCTTAAGGATCATGAGTGTTGCTTACATTGTTTCTCGAGCTTGAAGTGTCTCAGTGGTCTTTCTGAAGACGTCAGTGGATGCCAAGTGGATTAGGAAGTGCATGCCACTTCCACATGGCATTCATCTTTACCTCATTAGTCTTACAGCTGGGGTATCATTCCCTTGTCCGCACACCTCGGTATGAAGTCTGTATTCGAGTTTGAGGTTTGACATCCAAGTTATGGTGTTATCCATTAGGCGTTCACAATAACTTCTTCCCCCAAAGACCACCAGTGCCCTGGCATGAATCTCACTCCCTTTTGGCGTCGGTGGTATTGCTTCACAACAAAAAAATCAGCAGCACACTTTTCCACCTAACAAGAAGTTCGCGCCACCCCTCCTCCACCACCACTAACCCTTTCCTTTGAAACCCACCAAGAAGATTAATTTTTTTTCTCCACATAAACCCCCAATTCTCTCTTCTTCTTCCTCCTCCTCCAAGTTATCCTCTTCATCTTCCACCACTTTCTTGGTGTACCCTTTGTTTTTGAATGCCATGATAACCTTGGTACCATATTTCAGCGCATCCCCATTTTTTATGGGTTTTCAAGATAGTGAAAGAAGAGGGAATAGCTGAAAAAAGAAAAAGAAAAAATGTTAGAGTGATGTGAATTATACAAGTTGCAATGAATGAAGCCAAACGCATGCTTTTTGGAAGCATAAGGCATGTAAATGATGGAAAGGTACAATGGAAAGAAAGAAAGAGAGTGAGGACCGCAACGAACTCTCTTTCTCATACATATTTTTCCCATTTTAGCAGTGTGCTTGTGTAAATGATGATTGAATTGTTGTTCTAAACTCCAAATAGATGAAGAGCAAGATTTTGGCATTGTAAAAGTGAGTTGATTGAGCTTAATTTCTAGTTAATTACTACCATTTTATTGGTGCAAGGGATACTTTTATTTGCAACTGAGAGCCTAAGAGAAGATGTTTTTACTGTGCAACTTAGAGATGAGAGAAATTGGAAAGAGGAAATTGGCATTTTACTATGCCTCTATCTTTGGAGAATATGTTACTAGGCAAACCAATTAAAACATCTTCATTTTGGCACGTCTATTTTTTTGGCCAAATTTTTTTATTGTACAAATTTGCTAAAACAACGGCGTTCTTTCCCTACGGCACACTATGTTGTTCCTCTCTAACTGTAGAGGAGCTGCAACTATGGTATTCACCTAGATACAACCGGGAAATGCTAAGACACCTTGTTTATAATTGCCTTGTAGATAAGATGGTTTTCAAATTGACTTTGTATCTATCTTTCAAGTAAGTCGTACACACCAAAATTATATTACCATTTGGAAGTTAGAGGCCAACTTCGTCTCCACAAAATTTAAAACTAATAGGATTGAGATAAAAACCTGTTTTAATGAACTTGGTTTTGTCAAGAAACAAACTTTCATAAAAAGGTGAAAGAATATTGATAGGACATTGGCGGCAATCCAATAGTATGTTGACACGTGTCGACCCATAGTGGTCCAGGCAATCAGGACCTCTCGTACCCAAGGAGCACAATGCACCCCCGAGTGGTAAATGGCCTATTCCAAACCCTGAGCAGCGTGTTGACAAGGGGTGGTTATCCAGAAGTCTAGGAGAACTGTGAGGTCCTCGGGTCCATGTCTAAAAGTGCTTGGCCCTAGACCGAACACTTGTTACTAGGATGTTATAATAGTCAGGATGGAGTCCTCAATGCATGGCTCACTCCGACACGCTAAGGTCTGACATCAGGTCACCTCTCATTAATGAGGTGTGACACAAGCACTCATTATGATAGGCGAATAAGTCAAGAAATTAGTAGCTAAGATATGATGACAGTCATAAGTATAAATACACAGCTAAAATGAGAAATGAAGGTACGCAAGCTAAAAATGCTCTACATTGAATACCCTACACACTTATACGCTGACTGGTTGGATAAGCTGGGTGTTCAACCAGCCTCTTTCCTAACCTTGCCCAACGTTTGCAAGATTGCTCGAAGGATCACCAGTGTGGATCACTATCTCAACTCATTACAGGAATTCTCCTATGCAATATAGTGTCATTTTTATGGGAAGGATACAAATCTGACTTCCCCGTTGTGGTACACTATAGTGAGTACGAGAGCTAAAAAAGAGAGGGGGATAGCTTACCTACTAGTAATACAGGGGTCACATCCGTCCCCATTTTGATGGAGTCCCAATCCTTAGACCTCTCAGATGGAGTTTGGTTTAATTCCCAACACGCCCATCCAATGGATCAAAGTTTAGGGGGGTTGGGGGTTCTAGCTTAGGAAATAATGGAACTCATCGAGAAATAGCTCAGTGACCGACTGAAATGGATCAAGCGGGAAAATATTAACGTACTCAATTGAATCAATGATATTGAGCATTTAGAGGGCGACAGCCAACGTAGTCAACAACGAGAGCACTATCCTTCGAAGCAAGAGCATTCCCTGAGGTACCTCTGAAGGAAGGCGAAAACATGAACTAGCATTACCCCTCAAGACTTGCATCACAGGTATTCAGGTGTTGTCGGAGGAGCAGCTTTCCGCGCCGGTTTAATGGCTTCCACTAATCTAGTGGATCGAAAGCATATATGGGATCCCAGACACAAAATTGATCGTAGGGAGGCAGGGGACAATGATACGGAGGATGAGCAAGTGGTGATCCCCTTCATCTAGAGCATTAGGGAAGTCTAGATGCCAAAGAAGTTTACTTTACCTCACTTTAAGGTGTACGATGGGTGAACATACCCAAAAAGTCATCTTCGTCAATATAAACAACTGATGTCAATCTCTGAGACTTGGAGATACTAACCACAAGTCGTTATGCCAAGTATTCCCTATGAGCATTGGAGATACTGCCATGAAGTGGTATGAAAGCCTCGCTCTGGAAAGCATCGAGACATGGAGGCAAATTATCGAGTATTTAACGGCCTCCCAAGATGTAGGGAGACCCGACGACTAGGAACACAACCTTTTGAGGTTTGTATCACAGGGACACTAGGCACCTCACCGAAAATTGTAGGTTGTACAAGGCATTTTTGGAGCAATTAGTGCAGGATGGTCATCTCGGTGAGTTTATAGACACTAGTGTCGGGGGTTCTAAAAAGGTCGTGAGGGATGGGTCCAGACGCGGTGACAATTATAGAAGTCATTCATCCCTACACCATTAATTGTTCGACCTACAATTCACTATGGGCCGACCTTCAGAAGGTGGCCCAAGTCATGAAGGTGGAAGGGAAGAAGAGTGAAGAGCAGCCCTCGAAGAAACCTCGCATCGACGTGGACACCATAACCTTCACCAATGTCAGCCTTGCAGGGGTGGTGGTTCCTTATGAAGACACCCTGGTCATCACTCTCCAAATAGATAAATTTGATATGAAGAGGATCCTGATTGACTCTTGGATTTCCTCTGAGGTCATGTACCTTAGCCTTTTCTAGAAGATGGGACTTGCCACCGGGGACCTGAAGCCTATGAAGATGCCCCTTGTGGGATTCAACGGCTCATATGCTCTTCCTTATGGCAAGATAACACTTTCAATGGCAATAGGGACCATCACCACTTTGGTAGAATTCATAGTGATAGTCTCTGATTCTCCATCATGGCGAAAACTTGGTTTCACGCATTGAAAGTTGTGCATTCATCTTACCACCAAAAAATTAAGTTTCCAACACCGAAAGGGGTCATGGAAATTTATGGCAATCAAGCATCATCCAAGAGATATTTTTATGCCATCGTGAAGACTGGCGCTAATGCCAAAACCAAATATCGGGATCCCGAGGCAGTTATGGTCAAATACCAATCATAGCTAGGTCGGGTAGGTGTTGACAAGCCCATGGTTGACCCAACTGATTGTTCTACGGAGGGCTTGGTTAGGGTATACCTTTACGCTGATGACACTGAGAGATTATTCCTGGTTAGGTCTTAGATGGAGGAAACCAAGAGAAATGAGATGGTGACCTTTCTCCAACAAAATTCTGATGCATTTGCCTAGAATCCCACTGAGATGAATGGAGTGAGCCCCAAGGTGAGCTGCCACCAACTACATGCAGATCCAGCCTTCAAGTCGGTGAAGTAAAGGGCTCGAAGATCGGCACCACACCAAGTCCAAGCGGTTGATGAATAGGTCAATCGGTTACTCGAAGTAAGGACCATTAGGGAAGTTCAATTCCCCGAGTGGTTGTCAATTATTGTTTGTGCCAAGAAGAAAAGTGGGAAGTGGCGGGTCTGTGTGTACTTCACAGATCTCAACAAGGCCTGTCCTAAGGATAATTATCCCCTCCAATTCGTCGACACAATGGCAAGTCTTGAGCACATGACCTTTATGGATGCGAGAGTGGGATATCACCTAATCCCGTTGTTTGAAGTTGACCAAGAGAAAACAATCTTTTTTAATTCCCGAGGGATTTATTGTTGTAGGGTGATGTCATTCGGCTTGAAGAATGCGGGTGCCACCCATTAACTTTTGATGAACAAAATTTTTAAGAAAGAGCTTGGCATAACCATGGAGGTCTTCTTCAATGATACTCTCATTAAGAGCAAGGTTAAAGCCGATCATCTGAAGGATCTCGACGTGACTTTTGGCATACTACAGAGATATGGCCTAAGTTGAACAAGGCCAAATGCAAGTTTGGAGTAAGCTTGGGAAAATTTTTGGGTTACCTTGTCACTCATCAGGGGATCAAGGCCAATCCAAACCAAATATAGGCAATGTTGAGGATACGAAGACCAAGAACCGTTAAGGACATTCAAAAACTCACTGGGATGCCGGCAGCCCTCAGCCATTTTATCTCCAAGTCATCAGATAAGTGTAAGCCTTTCTTTTCTATCCTTAAGGGATCGACACTAGGATCTTGTGGAGAAGATTGTGATCAAGCTCTGGAGAGTATCAAAATATATTTACAATCCACACCAACTCTCTCAGTGCTAGTTGTCGATGATGTGTTAAGCCTTTACTTGTTAGTATCAGAATACTTGGTTAGCAAGGCACTTGTGAGAGAGCTAGAGTCGAGTCAAAGTCTGGTATATTATGTCAAAAAGACCCTTCTCGATGCAAAGACGAGGTATCAGCCGATGGAGAAACTTATACTAGCACTGGTCACCTCGACAATGAAACTCAGACATTACTTCTAGGCCTACTCCATTGAGATCCTAACGGACCAACCTATGAGGTCTATTCTTCAACAAGTTGACATATCTAGGAAAGTTGGTAAGTGGGCCATCGAGCTCAGGGTATTCTAGATACAATACAAACCCCTTACATCCGTCAAGGGCCAGGTGCTAGCAAACTTCATTACAGAATTCACTATGCCCGAGGATCTTATGGTGGAAGTCCTTGTGAAACCCATCTTTCCAAATGTCCCCTAGAGTCTACATGTTGATGGATCCTTGAACGCAAGGGGGTAGGAGTGGGTATAGTCTTGTCTAGCACTCAGGGAATCATAATAGAACGAGCTATCCGACTTAGATTCAAAGCATCCAATAACGAAGCCGAGTATAAGGCATTGATTTCAGGAGTAGAAGTGGCATTGTCTATAAAGGCCACATGCTTAGATGTGTTCTATGACTCTGAGCTGATTGTTAATCAAGTGAATGGAGACTTTGAAGCAGGGGATGGTAGGATAAAGGCCTATTACTAGCATGTGCAAACAAGAATGGTGAAATTTGAGAAAATCAAGGTATCTTAGATTTCCAGAGATCATAACAGCCACATCGATGCATTGGCATGCCTAGCCTTGGCATTAGTGTCAGAAATTAGTCAAAGGATAATGATAGAATACATGGGGAGTTCCAGCAAAACAAACTCCAAGGTAAACACCGAGGAGGTTTTTTGGTCAACATCTAGGAGACCCCCTGAGTTGGATAGATCCCATCCTCAGATATCTACTAATTGGGGTGCTCCTAGAAGACACCAAAGTAGTCAAGAAGATAAAGCACAAAGCCCCGAGGTTCTGGGTATCCCCGACGAAAAGTTATACAAGAAATATTTCTCAGGACCATACCTGTTATGCATCCCCAAGAACAAATTCCAATAGCTGCTTTATGAGATACACAAAGGGGTGTGGGCAGCCACACCGATGGGAGTTCCCTTGCACATCGAGCCTTTTCTCAAGGGTACTGGCGGCCATACATGCAGAAGAATGTAAAGAGATATGTGCATAAATGTGATAAATGCAAGACGTTCGCACCTATCATTCACCAGCCAGCAAGTGAACTCAACCCGCTGACATTTCCCTAGCATATTTCCCAATGGGAAATGGACATAGTAGGGCCACTGTCAAGAGCACCATTAAACAAGAAATTTCCCTTGGTGGCTACGAATTATTTTACCAAGTGGATCGAAGTTGAGCTCTTAAGTCACATAAGGGACGTCAATACCAAAAAGTTCGTCTGGAAGAATATTATCACTCGATTTAGGATACCGCAGGCTCTAGTATCAGACAACGGCACCTAATTTAGCAATGGCCCATTTAGAGAATTTTGATCAGGTTTCGAGATCAATAACTATTACTCGACTCTGACATACCCACAGTGCAACAGATAGGCTAAAGTATCCAATAGAACCATGTTGGCAGGGATCAAAAGAAGGTTGGAAAGGGCCAAGGGGAGATGGAAAGAAGAGCTACTTAATGTATTGTGGGCACACAGGACCACCTCGAGGACTTTGACAGGGAAAACACCGTATACCATGGCATATGGGATGGAGGCAGTCATAACTTTAGAGGTGGGGCTCCCGACTCTACGAAGCCAAGCATTTGACTCATGGATGAATGATCAAACCTTAGTCCGAGACCTCGACCTAATGGAGTAAAGATGGGAGGCAGCAACCATAAGATTGGACAAATACTAAGGGGAGCTTTCCAAATTGCATAAAAAGAGGGTCGGAGTAAGGATTTTCCAAGTAAGCGACCTGGTGCTCTGAAAAGTAGTAGGGGCCACTTAGCAACCAACAAATGGTAAACTTGGACCCAATTGGGAAGGCCTGTATAAGGTCGTTATTGTGGGGGGCACAGGGTCTTATATATTTGAGAACATGGAGGGAATAATGTAATCCAACCTTGGAATGTTTCAAATTTAAGGAAATATTTTCATTAACGAAGGTTGCGGAGCACATGAACCTAGTCCCGATGAAACAAGTCAAGCGACAACGAAGCTTCGCTAACAAAATGGGGGTTTTGCGTCCCCCAAGGAAAATGTATAAAATATGGCTAAAACCCACTTAGGGGTACAATCTTCAATACTCTCCTCCATCTTCTAGACCGCCATCCCCACGACCTCATCCACGTCGCGCTCTCGAGAGAGTCATCATTCCCAAGTTCAACAAACATCTTGTCTATCTCGTCAAAGTCGCCAAGACTAGGATGGACTGCAGGAGTTCAGGGACCTTGGGGATTCACAAGGAGAGTCGGGATGGCTGGAGAAAGAAACCTCAAGGGAGATATTACAATNTAGGATGGACTGCAGGAGTTCAGGGACCTTGGGGATTCACAAGGAGAGTCGGGATGGCTGGAGAAAGAAACCTCAAGGGAGATATTACAATGTGCCCCGAGTCGTCGAGGGGTATAGGATTGACAGTCACCCCCGTTCTCGTCCTTGTTGCACCCGTAGATGTCTCATGCTTGGGTGGATCCGTCTCTTGTTTAGGGTCTACCACGTCCTCGAGGACTTTCTAGGTAATGTAAGGGTGCATCGAGAAGAGCTCAAAGTCGGGGTCCACCCCAGTATTTTGGAGGGCATCATCCCATCTAGCCTAGAAAGATTTCTTTTGGCTATCTGTAANAGCTCAAAGTCGGGGTCCACCCCAGTATTTTGGAGGGCATCATCCCATCTAGCCTAGAAAGATTTCTTTTGGCTATCTGTAAAGGCCAGGAGAAATTGGTCCTAGTATTGATTGAGAGCCTCCAGACAGGCGCCCTTCTCCCTCTCCTCAACCTACCGCCAACCCGTGCCCACCTCATTCTCCCTCTCAGCCACTAAGTGTCGGTTTATCTATCCTCGGGTTGGCAGGGTCATCCTTTCGCCCTCGTCATTGCCTATGAGGGGCCCTGACTTGAGGCGGTGGAGGATTTGTCTAGGAGGAGGAGCAATTTGACAACAACGTTGTTGCTGTTACTGTCGTTGACTTTGTTGTTGCTGTTACGGGGTAAGTAGGGCAACAATCCAGGGGACCCCGCCTAAACCAGAGACAGAGGCCCTCTTAGCCACCATAGTGGCCTCCAGGCTCTCAACAATAATGAAAGGAAGATGAGACATCTCGGCTTCAAGATTGGATGCAAAAAGGGTAGCCTCAAAGTCCAAAGTCCCAATCAAGATCTCTTTCTAGGTCTTCCTCCTCATCTCCTAAAGATCGATCTGACCAGAGGGAAGGGTTGAATGGCTCGGGGATTTGTGAAGCGTGTATAACTGAGTCGATATCCCAAGAGTACATGAGCAGCCCAAGAAAATGGATTCTCCGGTTGGTACGCCCACACCTTCATGAGATCGTCGAAGGCAACTGAGGCTTTAAGTAGCTGCATGGCCTCTCTCTTGTAACCCTCTGCACATAAACAAAGAAAATGGTGAGTAGGATGTCTCAGCTTAGAAGAATCAAATGCGACATGGTGGAGACTGACGCACCTAGTCCCCTCATTTCCTTGGGGTAATAGAGGATATCGTACTCAGGTCCATCACCAGTCTCCCATCTTTCACCAAGTATGAGGAGGTCCTAGGTGTAGCCCTTGTCCGAGTCAAACATATGCGTCTCCAAGTACATGGTGGGGGTCTCGACATTTGAGAAAGAATTTTTGGTTGCTGGCTATCCTCACGTCATAACAAAAAATAATTTCGTCGACCCCGAGGTTGATCCCCAACCGAGCATTAAAGGCAATGACACCCATTACCATTGTAAACAGATTTATACAGCACTAGCCAGGGAAAAGATGAAAATGCCTAAGAAACTGAAGAAGAAGGGGTGGAAGAGGGAACCTCATGCTGCCTTCCATAATTGCCTTGGTGTGAAAGGGCATAAGGTCATCAAACCCAACATCTTCCCTATGGAACCAAAGGACAATAATGAGGGTCGAGACGTTGTTAGGGATATTGTAGGTGGACTTAAAAACGTTTAAAGTGGACTCATCCATTTTGGTTTTCTTGATTTTTCTGCCTCTCCTAGCTGCCCTAGGGATTCTAGTTCTAGGAGGTCTAGCCATCGGTGCTTTGCAAGAGATGAAAAAGGGGAAAAGAAGAAGACGAAGGGATGAGGATACTTACAATAATGCAAAAGCTAGCCTCAATCAAGAACTACTCGGGGGATCGAGGGTCTGAGAAAACAAATT
The DNA here is from genome assembly GCA_963454935.2 of Ilex paraguariensis. Taxonomy (NCBI): domain Eukaryota; kingdom Viridiplantae; phylum Streptophyta; class Magnoliopsida; order Aquifoliales; family Aquifoliaceae; genus Ilex; species Ilex paraguariensis. Next base: position 395,494 of record CAUOFW020001403.1, read on the forward strand.
GTTTGAAAAGTCTCCTTGTGCCTAACCCATACCCTATTTATAGTAAGCCATGAGGGGGTGGCAATCAAGAAGGTGGTAGTAATAATTGAAATTCAAAAATAGGTGGCAAACACACTTGTAACCACCCCTAAAAGGGAGGAGTGCTGAGGAAACATTGATCCCCCTCATGACAAATGTCCCACGATGCGAGTAAAATGAATGTTGGGGGGCAGTTGACAGGACATTGGCGGTGATCCAATTGTATGCTACTATTTCTGATCCTTCACTTAGCTTAATCATTTCTTTGAACACTTTACAAGTGCTAAAGTGTTATACGAACCCATCATGCGAACTTAATTAAAATAGGCTTCTATCCTCACTAAATTAGCAAAAGCTTAAGTTAATTATATAGTAGTCTTCCTAAGATTTTCAATCATAGGTCATGAGCTAAAATCAGAGTTCTACGTGATGAGTTATGTTCATTTGTTTGTAAAGATACTAAGCCAGTTTGTTTCTAAGTCACAGATTTTTAGTCAACTTCAAACAGATGCCACTTTTCACATAAATAGAATTAGGTTTTGTACCATATATAGCTAGAAAGATCTATGAGTCTATGTTCTAACAAAAAAAAAAACGTTGCACAAATCCGAATTTTTTAAAGAGATTTATCTTTGTTTTTCCACCGACTACCCAAGTTGTCTGTCAAAACCGAGATTAACCACCAACTTCTTAACAAAATTTCTAGCATTACTAAACAAATATTAAAGCTTCAATTCTTATGTTTCAACTTCCTAAAAAATCTCAATAGTTGTGAAATTTCATAGAAAGTGAAAGACTTACAAGAATTAAACTTTAGCCTTAAATAAAAAATTTATTGCTCTTTATCCAACTAATAAGTAACTACATCATTCATAACGTCATACTTGATGCCATCTTTCATAACCACAATCAAATTCCAAATTTAATTTAGATGTCTGGATACATGGGAATAACTTCTACTTACAACAAAGGAACAAACCTAAAAGATTCTTACCAATTAAAAATTATCCAAGGTGGTAGGTTAGTCTCCTCTGCCCTTCTTGATTTCTTTTTTTTTTTTTTGTCACACATATCGCTAAATTTTCGTCTCTGACTAATTTACACCTAATCACTTTTTCATCTCATAATTTAACCCTATATATCATTATTAGAAATTAAATTTTTAACCCCCAACAATCATAAAATGCTATGCAATGCATGTCAAGGTTTCACACCATGTCTCTGACTCCCGATCACAAGTGAGAAAGATACTGATCCATCAACACTTATTAAAATGGCATCGTTTGACATATCTCTTTTTGAGCCAATTTTTCACTGTGCGAACTTCATAGAACGTTGTCGTTTCAAACGAATAGCACATGGTGTTGTTACTCTCTAACTACAGAGGAGCTGCACCCGAATAGCACAACCGTCTAAAGCTCAAAATCTCTACGATAAGAGGTTCTTGCAATCAATGATCTTTATTTTATCGAATCAAAAACTTTTTTGTAGTTGTTATATGATTTAGTTCTATAATCATCAGTGATGGAGCCACTATATGTGCCCACCATTTTAAATTATTATTTAAACATATTTAGTTGTGTCCACATTATTATTGTGTTCTTGTGATTTCGATAGGGATAGACCTCTTACCTACATGATTATTAATTTTTATAGTAATTCTATTGTTACTTAATTTAAGGACCAAATATATCATGACATTAAACCTAATAGTGAGCAGTAATATTAAGTAAAATTTATTATCCATCCAATGACCAAAATTCATTAGCTCTCCACTAATTAAATCCCAAATTAAATGCAACTAACATTATTCTTAACTTGTAGACATGTTTCGAATGTGTTCAAATAAATTTTGGACATAATAGTGGTTATTTTATAATTTTTTAAAAATTCTTAGATTATTTTGTTATTGTACATAAATTGAGTGTCGTTATGTAATAAATTACAGGGTCATAAATAGAAAATTGTTGATCTAATTTTGTATATAGAAAAAAAAAATTGTTGATGACATTGATTTGTAATGCTTTCAAATGATAAAAACTTATCAAGATCAATTATAAATTATAATAATTAATCACATTCTTCGTAAGAAGTTATGGTTAAATTTTTTTTGTTGTACACGTTATCTATATCAGTTTTTAATCCTTTATGTTCAAACTTTTAAGAATTAAATATGATTTCAGTAAATATGAATTTACAAACTTTTGCGGTCAATTGACCAAAAATTAAAATTTACTAATATGCCCACCCTACATTAATTTTTTGGCTCCATCCTCGACAATCATTACGTGTAATACATAATAATTAGTCATTTCAAGAAGTGTACACAAAGGATAAGGACAAATCCAACATTTATTTGTGTCAATCCATGCAATCGTTACTACAAAGTGTGGGAACGGACATATATATTCATGAATAATGCTATACAAATGAATTTGCAACTCTATATTCAATCAAAAATATTTTGATCAGCATTTGGTAAGTCCAAAAGTGATTTAGAGCTACCAACTCATTTAATAAAAATATTTTTTGATAAAAGTTTTGGTATGCATAACATTTCTCTAGATTCATAGTTTAATCCTAGATGTCATTTTCATGACTTGGAACTTGTGGCCATCAAATTTTTCTAAAGTAATCCAATGGTGTTCCTGCTTTTTTCTTATCACATACCTATCTAAACATTGTTGTTTCTTTCATGTGTTAGGATTGCCCAAAAGTCTGCCTAGTCTTTATATGTAGATAAAGTTCATGCAAGTAACACTTAGATTTGTTCTTTGCCGAAAACGTACTTTTCGAGAACATTGGGATAATCTGATTTTTTTTTTCTCGTATGCCTACACATTATGCAGAGGTTCTTTAATTAATCAAGTTCAATCATCATCTTTCAATCTCACAACACTCTACTACATTTCAGAGGTTCGGGTTTTAAATTAATGGAGAATGTTTGATATTAATGCACATTGAAGATATTAGGTCAAATGGCACTTTATCCCCTGAAAGATTGAAAAATTTTCAATTTGCCATCAAAGATTGATTGTNCATTGAAGATATTAGGTCAAATGGCACTTTATCCCCTGAAAGATTGAAAAATTTTCAATTTGCCATCAAAGATTGATTGTTTCAAATTACACTCTCAATGTTATTATTTGGTGACAATGTGGCCCTAGGTCTGATGGACTTTGAACTTGCTNCTGAAAGATTGAAAAATTTTCAATTTGCCATCAAAGATTGATTGTTTCAAATTACACTCTCAATGTTATTATTTGGTGACAATGTGGCCCTAGGTCTGACGGACGTTGAACTTGTTGTTAACCCAAACTATCACGTGAGATGCACGTGATAACCAGAAGGGCCTTCATGTAAAAACACCATAGACCCAAAACCCCTTTTTATTCTGGCGCCATAGCAGATGACTTGATCTTGCTCTAATGCATTCCATACCAACGATAAGAAGGAAGGAGCAAAAGAACAGAGGAGAAAGAATGGAGAACTTATGTTACTACGGTAAGAGAGCATCAGTGAAAACTTCATGGACAGAGTTAAATTCTGGGAGGTGATTTCTTTACTGCGCTAATTGTGAGTTTTAATGTTAGGTGAAACTCACATTCAATTCAATAGTTGCATTNTGCATTCCATACCAACGATAAGAAGGAAGGAGCAAAAGAACAGAGGAGAAAGAATGAAGAACTTATGTTACTACGGTAAGAGAGCATCAGTGAAAACTTTATGGACAGAATTAAATTCTAGGAGGTGATTTCTTTACTGCACTAATTGTGAGTTTTAATGGTAGGTGAAACTCACATTCAATTCAATAGTTGCATTAAATTAGATTCTCAAATTAGATCTAAATAATATTTTTCAATCGGTAGGCTACCTATGTCACAATAATGTAATTTGGGGGTGTTTGGCAAAGTCTTGGTGGATTGGACTGGTTTGTATTTTTAATCCAAACCTATTCAATGAAATCTCAATAACTCGGACAAAATGAAGAATAAAAATAAATGATTTTATGCAATACTTGGTTTGGAAAGTAATTTATGAAATTGTGGGGCCCATGGACAAACTATTATGTTTTTGGTTAAATCTCCTAACTTTCATATTAACTTACCATTTTAGCCTTCAATCCTACCCAAACCAATCTCAAAATTGACTTTTCAATTCTTATGCTCCATCTTGGAATGTCATTTTAAGTGCAAATTTGTGACAAAGGGCAAACACCGAAATTAATTAGGTTCCACTACTTTTAAATTTGGTTTGGGTTGTAGATCAAAATATTTTGTGTAAAATGAATTGAAATAAAATAGTAAATAAATGGAAGATCCGAGATTAAATAAACATAGTTCATTAACACAAGTTGCCTTATACAAAAATACCCAAAAATAAGGCAGCCTAGGTTAGAAGTACAAGTAAAACATATGATCATAGCAACCATTGCCTTGAACTTTTGTACAAAATGAATGCAACCTTATAGGATAATTAAGCTGACGCTTGCCACAAGCACACACGGTATCATGTGTCTAAACAACCAAAATGGATCATGTCAATTATCTAATTCGATACATATATACACTAATACATATGAATAATTATATTAATTGCCAAAATGTGGTCATAGCGATCGTGGAAGAAGTCAATCATCGATGACTATAACATCTACTGCCCTGGGATAATTAACCGATGGGGATGAACCAACACTTTCTCGGTCCTAATTGCTTCAACTCCCACCATCTCTTTTGAAAATACCCCCAAAATACTAATAGTTTGGGCACGGGGCTAGACAATTATTCGCGGCAAACACATCTTCCTACATGTGTAATGTACAAGCATGTGTTAAAGCAAGTGTAAAACACAATAACCTTCAGAATTTTAATGTACCCTAGAAAGCTACAAGCAGTCAATCCAGTTAGTAAAACTAAATATGCCACAAAGCAAACATAACATGAACACCAAATGTTAATATTGCAATTTTCACCAGTATCGAACATGTATTTGTATACATATTGGTTGTGACTATGTCCCAGTAGCATCGTGTAGGGGGGGTGGGGGTGTGACTACACACAATGGTGTTGTTGTGACTGTTTTTTTTTTCTATCCGACTACTAGGTACGAGATGAATTGCCTCATAAACCTCCAACGACACACGCATAGACAGAGAGGGACACAGAAGAGAGGTGTTTGTGTGTGTGTGTGTGTGTGTGTGTGTGTCTCTTTGTGAGGTTGTCTTAATTTTTTATTTTACTATGTTCTGGGTAGAACATTATACAGAGAGAGGCAGAGAAGAGGTATACAGGCAGAGACAAAGACACATAGACAAGAAGCAATAGACTAAGAGAGAGCGAGAGAGATAGGTAGTCCATGTAAAACAATATTATCCAAACAATATTCCTTATCAATTGTAAGATCATCACAACCGTTTCACTTTCCCCTGCACCATGAAACCATCGATTTAGCTCTCCTCCGTTTTAACCTTTCAATTACCCTCCCCACTTCTTTGTCTGACCAGTGAAGAATTGCCCAAAAAATTCAAGGCTTGCACTAATCTAGGGTAGGCTAACCTTCAAAGCAACTAGTTCAAGCCTACCCAAGATATGACCACATAACGATAGTGAGAGAGCAACAGAGAGAGTGAGAGAGCAACAGACCGATGGCCCAACACCATACAGACACAAACCAATACACCAACAGAGACACAAAGAGAGAGAAAGAGAACAACACACTATTTGCGATAAACACAGACACATACAAACAAATGAGAGACCGATACAGAGAGAGAGCATACCTTGACAATGGAGATCAGATTTGCACCGTTCCAAAAGGGGGGACCAATGAAATGGAGGGAAAAGTAATAAACAAACCTTACCACTTTCTTTCGGGGGTGTTTAAGTAAATTGTATTCCTATCATGTCGGTTGTATACCAATCTCAAAGTATAGGTGGGTTTAATTGATCTATCAGATAATTGGACACGAGTACCTTTTTCAAAACTCATTTAGTTTTAAGTACCACTTCTAAAATTATTCTCCTTTAAGTCCTTTTTTTTAATCAAATAGTTGTCAATAAGTACACATTTTAAAACATTTTTAAATTCTTTCTAAAATGTATTTCATAATTACCCCTACTATAAATAGTGCATACCTACTTGAATGTAAGACTTTCAAGATTCCTTTTGATATTTGTGTATCATTTGAATTTTAAAATTTTATATATAAATATACACACACACACATATATATATGTATACACACACACACACACACATATATATATATACACACACACACATAATACAGTGACATCAAACAGTGACACGCTCAACAAAAATATTTGTGTTACTGTTTGATTTTACTATTTTGTTGTTGAATGTGTTACTATTTGGTGTTACTATTTTTTTTGTTGAGTGTGGTACAGTTTGATATTACTTTTTTTTTGTTGAACGTGTCACTGTTTGATGTTACTATTGTTTTGTTGAGCGTGTCACTGTTTGATGTTATTATTTTTTTGTTGAGCATATCACTGTTTGATATCACTGTATTATGTGTGTGTGTGTGTGAAATTTTAAAATTCAAATAATACACAAATATCAAAAAAAATCTTAAAAGTCTCACATTAGGTATTCACTATTTATAGTAGGAGTAAAAATGTTTTTATGACTTTTTTTTAGCATATGTATTTCTTACTCGATTATTTTAAAAAGTGTATTTTTATCCTATTAAATTTTTTGAGAGGTACCGACCTCCCTAAACCTCTTAATTTATTCACTTCTGAGGGGATAACTGACCTCAAAACTACGGACCGATTTTTTTAAACCCAACAATTGTCCAGCCACAATATGGGCTAGGATAAATGGCTCCTACAATTTTTTATCCAATCAACTTTTGTTATCCTGATTTATCGATCAGGCCAAACACACCCTTTCTCTATGAGTAATACTACATAGACTTAAAAATTAGATTTAAAAATTAGACTTGATAATCTCAATCATTGAATAGTTAGTGAATTTCAATAAATACTGAAACCCACAGTGAAATTAATTATTAAAATTATCAAATCTAATTTTTAAGTCTAAGTAGCATTAATCTTTCCGTATTCCCCGGAAACAAAGAGCCGCTGAAAAAACTCGAGTTCAGACCCTGTTTTAACTATAATAACTACCAATGTCCTCCCGGGTATGTTCACATACACACTCTCCCCTGTCTCTACCCCTACACTCTTCACTCTCTCTCTCTTCCGTCCAAACCCAACCACCACCACCTCTCCAAAACCACACTCCTCAACTCACCAGCATCTCTTGTACCTCTTGTACGACAACCACTCTCATCTCCACCAGAACCCCATCAAAACCCATATCAGAAACACTATCTAAAGCCTCATGGATCGAAGCTCTTCGATCCCAAACCCGTTCAAACCATTTTTGTGAAGCCGTTTCTACATACATAGAAATGACAGCAGCGGGCATTCAACCGGACAACTTCGCTTTCCCGGTAGTTGCGAAGGCCATTACCGGCCTTCAAGACCTGAATGCTGGAAAACAGATTCACGGGTCTGTAATCAAACTTGGGTATGAGTCATCTTCGGTGGCTGTGGCTAATACCCTTCTCAATTTATATGGAAAGTGTGGAGATATTTTTATGTTTTCAAAGTGTTCGAAAGAATTCCTCAAAAAGACCAAGTTTCTTGGAATTCAATGATAAACGCATTGTTTCGGTTTGAGGAGTGGGAATTGGCATTAGAGGGATTTCGAGCGATGCAACTGGAGAGAATAGAGCCTAGTTCTTTCACCTTGGTGAGTGTTGCGCTTGCTTGTTCTAATTTAAATAAGCGGGACGGGTTGAACCTTGGGAAGCAAGTCCATGGGTATAGTTTGAGAGTAGGCGATAATAAAACATTTACTAACAATGCTTTGATGGCTATGTATGCCAAACTAGGTAGAGTTTATGATTCAAAAGCTATTTTTGAGTTGTTTGCAAATCGTGATATGGTTTCTTGGAATACCATTATAAGCTCCTTCTCTCAGAATGATCAGTTTTATGGGGCATTGACATTCTTTCAACTTATGGTTTTTGAGGGAAATAAACCGGATGGAGTTACAATGGCTAGTGTTCTCCCAGCATGCTCGCATTTGGAGTTGTTAGACATTGGGAAGGAAATTCATGCCTATGCTTTGAGAAATGACGATTTAATTGGAAATTCTTTCGTGGGTAGTGCTTTGGTTGACATGTATTGCAATTGTTGACGGGTTGAAAGTGGCCGTCGAGTTTTTGATGATGTCTTAGATAAGAAACTTGGTCTTTGGAATGCTATGCTTGCTGGTTATACACAAAATGGGCTTTATGAGAAGGCCTTAGCACTCTTTATGGAAATGGTGGAGGTCTCAGGACTATTTCCAACTCCCACTTCAATGGCAAGTGTCTTGTCAGCTTGTGTTCACTGCGAGGCATTTGCTGATAAACAAATTATGCATGGGTATGTAGTGAAATTGGGTTTTGGGATGGACAGGTATGTGAAAAATGCACTTATGGACATGTACTCTAGGATGGGGAAAACAGATATTTCAAGGTATATATTTGACAGCATGGAGAGTAGAGATATAGTTTCATGGAATACAATGATCACAGGTTATGTAGTTTGTGGATCCCATGAAGATGCCCTTGCTCTTCTACATGATATGCAACAATTAGAAGGGAAGAATGATAATTATGAGGATGAAGAAAGAGTTCCTTACAGACCAAATTCAATATCGCTCATGACAATCCTTCCTGGTTGTGCTTCCCTGGCAGCACTAGCAAAGGGAAGAGAGATCCATGCTTACGCGATTAGAAATGCATTGGAGTCTGATGTTGCTGTTGGAAGTGCATTGGTTGACATGTATGCGAAATGTGGTTGCCTGAACTTATCTAGGAGAGTTTTTGATGGTATGCCGTCCAAAAATGTGATTACATGGAATGTTATCATAATGTCTTATGGAATGCATGGCAGAGGAAAGGTAGCCTTAGAACTTTTTAAGAATATGGTGGCAGAAGGAGCACAAGGGGGGGAAGTTAAACCTAATGAGGTTACATTTATTGCAATTTTTGCGGCATGTAGCCACTCTGGGCTGGTCAATGACGGCCGAAACTTGTTCCACAAAATGAAAGATGACCATGGTATTGGACCTACAGCTGATCACTATGCTTGTGTTGTCGATTTGCTTGGTCAAGCAGATTATCTGGAGGAAGCATATCAACTTGTCAATGAGATGCCTCCAGATTTTGACAAAGTCGGTGCTGGGAGTAGTTTTCTTGGTGCTTGCCGGATTCACCAAAATGTAGAACTTGGGGAAATCGCAGCCAATAATCTCCTTCAATTGGAGCCAGATGTGGCTAGCCACTATGTTCTACTCTCCAATATCTACTCCTCTGCTGGGCTATGGGAAAGAGCAATGGAGGTTCGGAAGAACATGAAGGAAATGCGGGTACAAAAAGAACCTGGTTGCAGTTGGATTGAGTTCGGTGATGTGGTACACAAGTTCATGGCTGGGGATGTCTCACATCCACAAAGTGAGCAGCTTCATGGTTTTCTTGAGAGTTTGTCTGAGAGGTTGAAAAAAGAGGGTTATGTGCCTGATACTTCCTGTGTTCTTCATAATGTCGGTGAGGAAGAAAAGGAGAATCTGCTATGTGGACACAGCGAGAGACTAGCAATTGCATTTGGTATCCTCAATACCCCTCCTGGTACTACCATTCGGATAGCCAAGAACCTCAGAGTTTGTAACGACTGTCATGCTGCTACTAAATTCATCTCAAAGATTATGGAGAGGGAGATCATTGTGAGGGATGTTCGGAGATTCCATCATTTCATAGATGGAACTTGTTCATGTGGGGATTATTGGTGAGAAAGTGCCCAACCCTTCCTTGAAATTCATTTACAGATATACCTACAGTCTTTTTGCTACCCTACCCCATTGTTGTTCATTGATTGTATTATTAAGAATGTTAAATTATCAATCGTAACTTCTGAGGCATGAAAGAAATATTACATGATGCAGAGGCTTTAAACGTTAAAAATCTTGCTGCTGCTCTGTTGTCGATAGTTAGTTACATATCATTCCACCTGCAAAGAATCAAATATTTATCTGGAAAATTTCACTGGTTAATTTATTGTTGGAAGAAAAAAGAAAGGGTATTATTGAAGGCATTTTCTTTCCTTATCCACTCCTACAAATATTTGTGGGATTGCATTGAGGAAAGTGAAGATTCCATTGTTCCCTGAGAGACTTTCAAATGGGGATGAAATTACCACTCAACTTGGTGAGATGAAAGCGAAAGATGGTTATTTAGGATCGATAATCTTGTCATTTTAGGATTCATCCCCCTCTTTTAAGTCATAACTTAACCCCACTGAGTTGTAACGGGTTTGTTTTAATTATTAACTTAGCCCCCATTTACATGTAACTTACAGTAGGCTACCTCCTTTGTTGCCATATTATTACACAATGATAAACTTCTGCTAGAGCAGCGTTGTGCAAGATGTTTTTAGGAGATATCATGTGAAGAACTCTGCTTAATAGCTTTTCTGCTTCCAGTGATATAAAACATGCATATTCTACTTCATAAGTTGAATCTTGTTACTGATTCTAACTTGGGAATCTTTGGCTTATTAAGTTCTTCAATCCGATTATTATTATTATTATTTGGTTATTCACTGTTGTCGTTAGCAAATTAATGATTTTTAGATTCAAGATGCCTGGGAGCAAATTCTCAGATATCCCTTTCGTTATTACTTTTTTATTTATGTCAAAGACTGGAAGTTGAAAACATCATTTTTTTTTTTCATTCTTTTCTTATGAGGTCGTGTACAACAACATCAACCGTACAAAGTGAATATACATATTCATTCTTCGCAAGCCATAGTTTATACTTGAAGAGCTTTGCAAAAATTGAACTCAAAACTTGATCCTCTAGCTGTGATAAGGCCTATGTAGCAGTTATATTTCCTATACCTAAAAAAAGGAACGATCCATCGGAGGCATGATTGATCTTTGATAATTGCCCAGAACGCGCTAATCTCAATCCATTCCAAGGCAAGGACTCAAGAATTCCCTAACCAAACTCAACAAACTATTCATATGTTATTGAATAGAAATAAGGAATATCAATCTTCAATAATTTTGTCAGCATCCAATTGTTCTCTAATGGCCCAATGCAAAATATCACAATGTGATACAAAAATCTATTCAAAAAGATCTCCATAACAGTAGCAAAAAAAATATGTTTTTTTAGTGAGATTATATGGGCAAATGCATCCTTAAATAAATATGTAGATATAAACCATCTTATACAGTCAAAAAAACCAAGACAAAGGCTTTCATCTTGCTACTTGTAGGTTTGAATCCTTCATATGAAACTGTTCCTTTTTCTTTTTTTTTCTGACAGGAATCATAAGAAAGACCCAGTTTTTTTTTTTTTTTTTTTGTAAACTAGGAAGACCCAATTGAGGGGACATGTACTTGACGTCTCCTTTGCTATCAGTTAATATGTCATTAGTTGCATAGCTCTCTCTCTCTCTCTCTCTCTCTCGCACACATCTTGACGATATTTCATTCCGTCATCGCCTTGTAGGTTTTGGAGCAGATGAGTATTGTTCTACATGTTTGTTGAGACATGCAAGAATGTTTTATTTTAACCTCTTAAACTGCTAACAAGTTCCATACTTGGGCAAAAAGTGAACGGGACACCACTGTACAGCTAGTAAAGATCAAAATCAGGTCCCGGAAATGGCTAGGCTGCCTCCTCGACCGGCCTAGCCCTAGTTTTTCAATACAGTTTCTCATTTAACCCCAGGGATAGCTCAGATGGCCACGAGCCCATCTGTCATCAGCCGGAGATGTCGAGTCTTGAGTATCCTCTCAGGACCATTCCCTAAACCCAGTGAACATAGGAAAAAGAATTGCATGAGCCCAATAGATCAGATGTATGATCCCAAAATTTAAAAGTTGAAGCATTTTAATATTTAAACTTTGAAACAACCATTTGAAAAACAAGTTCTGATTCCTCCCCCCGCTGCAATCATTGACCAATAGAAATTCAGTACCAGCAGAGCAAGACCAGCAGAGCAAGAGTATGTCTTAAATAAAACTCCATGGGCCATGGAATGACTAGCTCTCGCCAACCCCAGGACCCTAGCAAATGCTCAAACCCCGCAAGTTCTCTCGCTGACGAGCCGGTCAGTGACATATAAATGTGCCATTCATATATTGTATGAGCTTGAGCACGAAAACAGGAAGATGTTTGCATGCCAGCGGATGGTTAACTATGCCAATGTACGTCATATCATTTGCAAACAACCACATCTGTGTTTTCTGATAGATGGCAGAAAGGAAAAAAAGAAGAAAGATAAAAGAAATGTTACCGATCAAATCACAAGCATTCAATTCAGGGTTGTTAAAGCCTTGTCCTACAAAAACCAGCTCGTAATCCAATTTCAGACCATGGACAGAGAAAATCTCTATTTGTTACGCTTTGCAGCACGCTTTCCTTGGCCCTTCTTCGGTGGTCCCTTTCCACGACGCTTCAACATTTCAAGCTTGTTTAAGCGCCTGCCAAAGAACATACAATACAGAGACAGGTAATCATTTTAGATCAGTATGCATCATTCACATGCATGCATATAAATGGAGTTTTCTGTAGAATTCTACATAAGCAGTATCTCCACTTTACCACAGACGATAGAAGACAAACTATAACTACAGCAAAAAACTTGTTGCTCAAAATCTTTCTAAACCATCAGATGAGTGATAGATCAATTCATTCCCTTTATCTTCCTATTTTTATCTCAAAAAAATCTCCAAAATCATTCCTCTCCCAAACTCTCACTTAAATGCAAGAGTAACGATGACTTGCTGGAAGTATAGCTCCAGAGAGAGAGAAAGACAACAAAGATTACTGAATAATGGGGAGGGGCCTCCAACAAAGATACAAGACAAGGCCACCAAAGTGGGAGAGAAAGAGGAAGAGAAAGAAAGACTATTGTCTCTACGACAAGAGGAAAGAAGCAAAATCTCAGAGAAGGAATTAGATATTTCTTGTGGTAGACACTTGGGAACGGTGTGTGCAGAACTCGATGGTAGAAGACAACAGAATACTTTCGTCAGACTAATTGGTAAAGCAGCCATGCTTCATGACATGTTTACTAATCTAGTTTATTCTTGGATAATATCCTCTGTGTTCCTCCTCACAACACTACATTTCTGCCATTTCTGCCTGTGTTGATTTCAGCAGGCTAAATAATTTAGATGCCTGGTTGTCTGCCAGTAAATGATGGGCTAACAGCAAGAGACCCTAATCCTATCCATTAAGGCAAGATTTAGTTCCATGCCTTCTGAACAGCTACCACAAGCCTATGCCACCATCTCTAACTTGATAAATCCTATTATGCAGAGTTACAACTTGGTTCCATGCTTTTTGTGCTTATGCAAACTGCAAACAGACTATACCACCAACTCTAGCACTGACATGTAGTAGATATACCACATAGTAGAAGGACTAGAATAAAATAACAGGATATGATATCCCCCCCCCAAAAAAAAAAAAAACCTGCAAAGAAAATGAAACTAGAAGGTAAAAAGTACTTGTAGTGACAAGTGCAAATCTAACACAAAGTAGAAAGGTGTAACATCTGGTCCAAATAAATATTTAAATTAAATAATGGTAAATTTTATTGGAAGAAATCCATAATTGATAAAATATAACATTCATTTTGAAGGTCTTAAACATAAATTATAAAAATTTAAAGGTTAGTAGAATTAAACACAAAATTATTGATGAGTGGTGGACAAGTGTCATGATTATTTGGTTTTGTTTTACCTAATTGACAAGTGAGTGTTTGAGTCATCATGTAGTGGTGATTGGTGTGCATTGGGTGCCAAGACACTTGGGCACCAAGTGTTTTGTCTATATAAATAACACTTGTTTCTAAAAGGTGGGAAGCCTTAAGTAAGACTTGTATGTGTTTCTAAAAGGTGGGAAGCCTCAAGTAAGACTTGTGTGTGTTTATGTATAAAGAAGGTAGAAAAGAAAAGATAAGAGTGGTGGTTGCAAGAGGAGAAAGAGAAAAAATAAACAAGAAAAAGTAACACTTCACTTTGATGATTTGAGCTTAGATTGCCATCAAATTCGAGGATTATGGTCAAAATACCTTGAAGTTCATATCTATCGGCATTGATTGATGATCTGAAGTATGGAGAAGTATACAATATGCACTGTCTTGAATCTCTTGCAAAGAGTAGTTCCTTGGTTATTTTTGATTTGTATTCTATTTGATTTGAGCTATAATTCTAAAAGTCCGATTTAATTTATTTAAGTATGTTGAGTATGAGTACATTGATCATATTTGTGTGGATTGGGAGCTAGAACCTAGTAGCCACTAGTCCAATGCATGGCCAAACCAAGAGCCCCATGAGATTGGTTTGAGGTGGGGTGATTGGTAAGGTGTCAGGTCTATGTTCAAGTCTCGCTTGGCTTGTGATATGTGAAGTATGTGTTAACTGACTACTTGAGATATTTGATGATTACGTGCTCCTAGAGTTATTCAGTATTTGATTGTTTGTATATTTTTCGTTAAGCATATTTTTTTCTGGTGTATTGTATACTTCCCCACTTACATTTTTTAAGTTGATTTTGAAGAAGAGATNGCTCCTAGAGTTATTCAGTATTTGATTGTTTGTATATTTTTCGTTAAGCATATTTTTTTCTGGTGTATTGTATACTTCCCCACTTACATTTTTTAAGTTGATTTTGAAGAAGAGATCGAGATTAAAGTATTGGAAGAATTGGAGACTGAATTACCATTGTAATTTTATAGAGGTTATTATAAGTAACTAAATTGTNAGAGATTAAAGTATTGGAAGAATCAGAGTTGGCAAATATTGATATTCTTTTTGTAATATTCAATTTTGGGAGATCTATTTGTATTTGGAGACTGAATTACCATTGTAATTTTATAGAGGTTATTATAAGTAACTAAATTGTAATGACTATAAAAACTTTGATCAAATAAAGAAGAGTGAAAAGAGAAAGAGAAAATATTATTATTGCTAAACAAGTATGTAATACTCCTTAACCTAGAATACACAATATAGGTCTTTATATAGTAGGGCAACAAAACAATATAAAATGCCTAAACTATCCAGAATATAAATACTCTAANCGAAAAGAGAAAGAAAAAATATTATTATTGCTAAACAAGTATGTAATACTCCGTAACCTAGAATACACAATATAGGTCTTTATATAGTAGGGCAACAAAACAATATAAAATGCCTAAACTATCCAGAATATAAATACTCTAACATCCCCCCTCAAACTCATGATGTGGTAACATCAAACATCAAAAGTTTGCTAAGAAGAAAACAGAAGCCCGCGATTGTGCGAGATTTCGTAAAGAAACGATCAGCAAATAGCTAACACAACCAAACTATCTCTGCTGTCACGAAGGTCATAGCATGATACTCAGTTTCAACAAATGATCGAGCCATAACAATTTGTTTCATACTTTTTCATGAAATAAGAGAATCACCAAAGAATAGATAGAAACCAGTAGTGGACTTGCAAAATTCAGAGAGTCACCAGCTCAGTCCACATCAGAGTAAGCACGAAGTTCCAGAGACTTAGAGGAAGAAAATAATAAACTCAACAAAAACTCTAAATGTAGGCTCAATNAAT
The DNA here is from genome assembly GCA_963454935.2 of Ilex paraguariensis. Classification (NCBI taxonomy): domain Eukaryota; kingdom Viridiplantae; phylum Streptophyta; class Magnoliopsida; order Aquifoliales; family Aquifoliaceae; genus Ilex; species Ilex paraguariensis. The sequence continues at coordinate 411,209 of CAUOFW020001403.1, forward strand.
GATCGAGCCATAACAATTTGTTTCATACTTTTTCATGAAATAAGAGAATCACCAAAGAATAGATAGAAACTAGTAGTGGACTTGCAAAATTCAGAGAGTCACCAGCTCAGTCCACATCAGAGTAAGCACGAAGTTCTAGAGACTTAGAGGAAGAAAATAATAAACTCAACAAAAACTCTAAATGTAGGCTCAATAAATTAAGGCTCAAATAGCAATGAAGGGTCCAACAGAAAACCAAAGCCCAATAAAAACCACCAGCAACAATACCCAATAAAACAAAGCCTAACAAAGAAAAGAAGAAAAATTAAACCAGCAACCCAACAAAAAGAAGCTCAAATCAACAAACCCAAAAGATTGGGGTTGCCCAACAAAAACCACCAGTAATAATGCCCAACAAAACAAAGCCCAACAAAAGAAAGAAGAAAAGTCAAATTAGCAGCCCAACAGAAAATAGCCCAAATCAGCACCAGCCCAAATCAACAAACCCAAAGGATTGGGGTTGCCCAACAAAAACCACCAGCAACAATGCCCAACAAAAGAAAGAAGAAAAGTCAAATTAGCAGCGCAACAGAGAGAAGCCCAAATCCTAAATCAAATAGCCAAAAGCCCAATAGTCCAAAATAGGTGCAAACTCAAAGTTCTGTTCTTAAACTCAAAATAAGANGCCCAAATCAGCACCAGCCCAAATCAACAAACCCAAAGGATTGGAGTTGCCCAACAAAAACCACCAGCAACAATACCCAACAAAAGAAAGAAGAAAAGTCAAATTAGCAGCGCAACAGAGAGAAGCCCAAATCCTAAATCAAATAGTCAAAAACCCAATAGTCCAAAATAGGTGCAAACTCAAAGTTCTGTTCTTAAACTCAAAATAAGACCCAAAGAGAATACCGGCAAAACCAAGAGCAAAAACTAGAACCAAAAGAAGCAGCTAACGCCAAACAATCGAAAGTTCGCCACAAATCAACTCAACAGCTTTGTAAATCANGACCCAAAGAGAATACCGGCAAAACCAAGAGCAAAAACTAGAACCAAAAGAAGCAGCTAACGCCAAACAATCGAAAGTTCGCCACAAATCAACTCAACAGCTTTGTAAATCAAATACTCATAACAAATTGAGGTTTCTTACACAACAATACAACAAAAATGGCACTAAAAATCGAGTTCGGCATTGTTCACACAGAATGAACAGTAACTTCGGTACTGTTCACATCGCGTAAAAAGTATTTTCAGCACTGTTCACAGCCCATAGAACCACAAAAAGTCAGCAACCCACCAATCACTAGCCCTCAAATCACACAAACCAGCACCAAGAACCTTTAGTCGCACTACTTAGGCTTGATATGAAGTAAAGAAGTTGAAGAAAATAGCAAAAAAATAAATCACCATAGATAATGTCAGCCCTAATCCAAGAATATATTTTTTCTCCAACTAAATTACTATGGTGCTACAATTAGGAGTGTCAAACGTGTCGGTTAAACGAGTGACGGAAGAAAAACATGTAAACCCATACATGACCCGTTTAATAAACGGGTGAAAAAACTCAACACAAACACAAACTATTTAATAAACAGATAACACGACATGACTCGTTTAACCCGTTTAATTTTCATAAAATTATTCTATTAAAATTTTAACCCACACCAATAAACTATTCTATTAAAATTTTAAACTCCATTAATTACCCACAACAATTGTACTCTCTTAAATAAAAGATTTCCAGTTGGGTGGCACTTACAAAAGTAAGTGAGAAGGTTGAATGACTAAAAAAAGGGGCTACAACCTTTTATAGGCATGGGAGGTCTCCTTCATTTGAATTTGTCGATGTGGGATTCAAGTCAACAACTTTCACTATATGTTTACTGTGCAAACCCACAAGAAGACTTTATAATCTGTTCTAAGTCTGTCAAAGTCCGACACAATACGATTAACTGACACGTATCGACACGAATTAAGCGGGTTTGGGTGGTAAACGGGTTGACCCATTAGACACGTTTAATAAACGGGTCGTATTCAAGTGAGACCTATTAACCAGTTTATCACCCGTTTACCATCTTAAAAAAATTAATATAATAATAAATTAACAATTATTTTTAAAAAAGTAGTCAGAATTAAAATATTATATACAAACAAGAAACCAAACTACTGGGTGAATGACAGTCCAACCATTAAGTACAGATTCTTCACTTATAACCCTTTGCAATGCTTGATGTGGAAACAGAATACAAAGT
>CAUOFW020001403.1:413802-433508 GCA_963454935.2 Ilex paraguariensis
CCAAGACACTTGGGCACCAAGTGTTTTGTCTATATGAATAACACTTGTTTCTAAAAGGTGGGAAGCCTTAAGTAAGACTTGTGTGTAGAAAAGCAAAGATAGAGTGGTGGTTGCAAGAGGAGAAAGAGAAAAAATAAACGAGAAAAAGTAACAATTCACTTTGATGATTTGAGCTTAGATTGCCACCAAATTCGAGGATTATGGTCAAAATACCTTGAACTTCATATCTACTGGCATCGATTGATGATCTGAAGTGGAGCAGTATACAATATGCTCTGTCTTGAATCTCTTGCAAAGAGTAGTTCCTTGGTTATTTTCAATTTGTATTCTATTTGATTTGAACAATAATTCTAAAAGTCTGATATAATTTATTTAAGTATGTTGAGTATGAGCACATTGATCATGTTTTGTGTGGATTGGGAGCTGGAAACTAGTAGCCACTAGTCCAATGCATCGCCAGACCAAGAGACCCGTGAGATTGGTTTGAGGTGGGGTGATTGGTGAAGTGTCAGGTCTACCTTCAAGTCTCGCTTGGCATGTGATATGTGAAGTATGTGTTACCTGACTACTTGAGATATTTGATGATTACGTGATCCTAGAGTTATTTAGTATTTGATTGTTTGTATTTTTTTCGTTGAGCATATTTGTTCCTAGTGTATTGTATACTTCCCCACTTACATTTTTTAGGTTGATTTTGAAGAAAAGATCGGGATTAAAGTATTAGAAGAATCAAAGTTCAGCGAATATTGATATTCTTTTTGTAATATTCAATTTTGGGGGATCTATTTGTATTTGGACACTAAATTACCATTGATATTTTATAGAGGTTATTAAAGGTAACTAAATTGTAATAACATCCTCCTTTATCTACTTAATTTTTGCCTTTTGTCTCCAACTTGTACTTCTTTCACCAACACACATTAATATTTATTTCTAAGATCACATATTTCCCTTCACAAGTTCTCCGATTTGCCATTCAAACTTTCAAGATAGTCAATTTCCTCAATTCTTCTCAAGATACTTTCTTTCTCCGTTCTAACATCCCCAAAAATACCCCTATTCCACTCCTTTGAATGATATTTCACCAATTTCAATTTTCATGATCTTGAAACCTTCACATCCCTTCACAATAACCTTAGACCACCTGTCTTTAAAATTAAGAACAAAAGAGTGATGATCAACCCGCATATGCTCAAATCTAACAAGTCCATTTCTTGGATTCCTTTATTGCAGTAATTGTTAGCAAAATTAACTCCATTATCACTAATAAATACTCCCTTATCACTAATAGACCGGTTTTCAAATTTTGAATTCTACCCCAAAAATCTAAAATTAGTCTTTTTAAGTTTGACCACCTAGTTCTTGGATATTTAATCTCTTTTCTTTGTCTTAAATGATTTTTAATGCATACATCTAATTCTCTAATACCATAATCCTAAGTTGTGCGTGCGGTCAATCTCTTTTGTACTCAAAACCTCTATGTCTACAAATTTCTCTCAATGGAAGCCCTAAATACTTCAAAGACCATTCTTGCATCACATAACCTAACTAATTTGAGAACGTAGCTAACATAACTCAAATGAGACTACATTCCTAAAACTAAACTCTTAGACATTTTAATTTGAAGCCTGAAACTAAACCAAATACCTCAATAATGTCCTCTAGATCAAAAGAAAAATGTATCATTTCCCAACTGTAAATAGGATACAACTACATTTTCTATACANTAGGATTGTAAACAGATAAATCAATCTGAGTCTCTCGTAGAATCCCTAATTCATAGGATCTTAATGCATCGTAATCTTGATCTTATAGGATCGTAGAATCCTGAAATTGCGATTTTACCAATCCAAGTAGTTAAGTTTATTTGTTAGGCGCATTTCAATATTGAATTGCCCAATTCATATTTATTGTTTTAACCCTTAAAGACTCGATCCAAATGTGATTGTTTCGTATAATTGTCAGTTCAGTAGAGAATTTTGGCAGATGAGAAAAGCTACAAAAAAATTTCTTTTGTTATAAAAAGTTTTCTTCACTCGTTCATCTCTCATGTTGTAAAGCTGAAAACTATAGTTAGGTTTGATCTCCTTTATCTGTCAGAGATTATATCCAAATGGTCTTCTATTTTTATTCTTTTATGCCTTTTTTTGTTTGGATGGTGAATAGTCAAAGTTGTTTATTCAAACTGGCCCAACTTTTCAGTCACTCCTCTATATTCGTCTCTCCAAAATACTTCAATTCTCTTATTACCCTCCGCAAAATCCCACAAGATCAACAACCGGCCTTTGATTTTCAACCATCTTCAATGCTCAATTGTAGTTTCACAAATTTTAATAAAATCTCTAAGTCGTATATTTTTCATAACATTTATATTGAACATAATATATACTAGGCTTGGTTAATTCTTGTTTTTAAGAGTTCTATATTATTACATATATTTTTCATTACATTTTTTGAGTTAGTAAGATCTTACAATTCTCAATCCGATCCTATGATTCCGGTCCTTTAGCATCCCTCATCGATCCAAGGTAGCATCCTAATTTTAAACACTTGATCACGAGTATAGCAGAAAGAAACTTAAAGTGTATCTGCAATCATACTCCATACCAAATCACCCACGATCCAAGTTGGATAATACATAAACTCGGGCCTCCTGTTACACATTTGACAAGATCTTCTCCCGTTTGGATTAAAACAACAAACCGAGTCTGTAAACCAAGTTTCCTCCGAAATTTGACCTAGTGAAGATCGTCTCTTGTCATGGTTCAGGGTCACAATATCAAACCTTAACTAGGAAGGCACCGAGACACATCAGTTGTAACGTCGTAATACGGTATCAGCCAATTCACGCGAAATGGAAATTAAAATGTTCAAAAAATTCTAAAACATTACAAAAAATCTAAAATAATGTAAATAATAATAACCATGTATCATATATCTAAAACACATTATCTAACCCAAGAAATATAGTACAAATGGAATGTAAAGGTGCTACCGGAAGTATATTAATAAAAAGTAATGCTAATTAGATCTAATTTTGGGATTTAATTTGGGACCAAGTCTATTTTTGCCATAAAATCAACGGATTCCTAACTTGTAGAGGGTCCATTACCAATCTAATAGCAATAATACATCAGGTCCTCAAATTAAGTTTGAGTAATATTATTAATTAGTAAAATATATCAAGTTACGGGAATAAATCAAACAAAGTATTGTTAACTAATTAAAGTACAACCAGCTGATACAATAAAAAATACCAAAGAAAAAATAAAATATACAAAATGTTATTCTAACCTACAATTATAAGAGTAATAGTCTAACCCCACGTCAGACACATTTACTTCTAATCTAGTCATTTATTTTCACCAAACTCTAGCCAGGTTAGTCAAATGAATAAAAGAACTACTTCAATGGTTGCTACAATAATCATCGAATTTTTGTTTTGAAATTTTTGACAATGTGATTCATGAAGATGGGAAACACTCTTTGTATGTGTATGTGTACTACCAACTCATGGCTGAGTACGAACAAGAAGCCACATTAAGAAATTGCACTTCCATTCCTCACTTATGAGAAATAGGCCCAAAAACAAAATCTCTATAAATGAATATGGTCAAAAGAAAAAACATAAGTAAAAGTAAGACCAAATACCCTTTTTGATAAATAAAAACATCACTAGATTCCAAAGATTTGCAGTAAAAAATGCGCATGCTAAAACAATGACTAGGTAGCAACTGTTATTAGAATATTTTGACATGTATGCTCTAACTAATCTAANGACAAACACTAGCACGTACGTTATTTTGGATTAGGCTTACTTTGACAGTCTTATCACAAGCACAACATAAATACTAATTAGTTAAGCGTAGAGGAATATATAATTATATATATTGCTATATAATGGTGAAAGAAATTCTTACAAAAGTTTCCAAGTGAACCACGAACCAAAACAACATACCAAGTCTACTCCCATCACAACCATAATTATCCAAATCCCAATCCGGATCGTAGGATTGTAAACAGATAAATCAATCTGAGTCTCTCGTAGAATCCCTAATTCATAGGATCTTAATGCATCGTAATCTTGATCTTATAGGATCGTAGAATCCTGAAATTGCGATTTTACCAATCCAAGTAGTTAAGTTTATTTGTTAGGCGCATTTCAATATTGAATTGCCCAATTCATATTTATTGTTTTAACCCTTAAAGACTCGATCCAAATGTGATTGTTTCGTATAATTGTCAGTTCAGTAGAGAATTTTGGCAGATGAGAAAAGCTACAAAAAAATTTCTTTTGTTATAAAAAGTTTTCTTCACTCGTTCATCTCTCATGTTGTAAAGCTGAAAACTATAGTTAGGTTTGATCTCCTTTATCTGTCAGAGATTATATCCAAATGGTCTTCTATTTTTATTCTTTTATGCCTTTTTTTGTTTGGATGGTGAATAGTCAAAGTTGTTTATTCAAACTGGCCCAACTTTTCAGTCACTCCTCTATATTCGTCTCTCCAAAATACTTCAATTCTCTTATTACCCTCCGCAAAATCCCACAAGATCAACAACCGGCCTTTGATTTTCAACCATCTTCAATGCTCAATTGTAGTTTCACAAATTTTAATAAAATCTCTAAGTCGTATATTTTTCATAACATTTATATTGAACATAATATATACTAGGCTTGGTTAATTCTTGTTTTTAAGAGTTCTATATTATTACATATATTTTTCATTACATTTTTTGAGTTAGTAAGATCTTACAATTCTCAATCCGATCCTATGATTCCGGTCCTTTAGCATCCCTCATCGATCCAAGGTAGCATCCTAATTTTAAACACTTGATCACGAGTATAGCAGAAAGAAACTTAAAGTGTATCTGCAATCATACTCCATACCAAATCACCCACGATCCAAGTTGGATAATACATAAACTCGGGCCTCCTGTTACACATTTGACAAGATCTTCTCCCGTTTGGATTAAAACAACAAACCGAGTCTGTAAACCAAGTTTCCTCCGAAATTTGACCTAGTGAAGATCGTCTCTTGTCATGGTTCAAGGTCACAATATCAAACCTTAACTAGGAAGGCACCGAGACACATCAGTTGTAACGTCGTAATACGGTATCAGCCAATTCACGCGAAATGGAAATTAAAATGTTCAAAAAATTCTAAAACATTACAAAAAATCTAAAATAATGTAAATAATAATAACCATGTATCATATATCTAAAACACATTATCTAACCCAAGAAATATAGTACAAATGGAATGTAAAGGTGCTACCGGAAGTATATTAATAAAAAGTAATGCTAATTAGATCTAATTTTGGGATTTAATTTGGGACCAAGTCTATTTTTGCCATAAAATCAACGGATTCCTAACTTGTAGAGGGTCCATTACCAATCTAATAGCAATAATACATCAGGTCCTCAAATTAAGTTTGAGTAATATTATTAATTAGTAAAATATATCAAGTTACGGGAATAAATCAAACAAAGTATTGTTAACTAATTAAAGTACAACCAGCTGATACAATAAAAAATACCAAAGAAAAAATAAAATATACAAAATGTTATTCTAACCTACAATTATAAGAGTAATAGTCTAACCCCACGTCAGGCACATTTACTTCTAATCTAGTCATTTATTTTCACCAAACTCTAGCCAGGTTAGTCAAATGAATAAAAGAACTACTTCAATGGTTGCTACAATAATCATCGAATTTTTGTTTTGAAATTTTTGACAATGTGATTCATGAAGATGGGAAACACTCTTTGTATGTATATGTGTACTACCAACTCATGGCTGAGTACGAACAAGAAGCCACATTAAGAAATTGCACTTCCATTCCTCACTTATGAGAAATAGGCCCAAAAACAAAATCTCTATAAATGAATATGGTCAAAAGAAAAAACATAAGTAAAAGTAAGACCAAATACCCTTTTTGATAAATAAAAACATCACTAGATTCCAAAGATTTGCAGTAAAAAATGCGCATGCTAAAACAATGACTAGGTAGCAACTGTTATTAGAATATTTTGACATGTATGCTCTAACTAATCTAATCTCTAGAAGCATGTTGCAAATTGAGGAGACAGCCACAATCAATGAAATGTAAGTTTCTAAAAATAAAGAATGAAATAAAAAACCTACAAATGAATAGCAATTTGAACACTTGAAGTTTAACAAAGTTGAGGACATATATCATGTTGCAGCTTGAACCAAACAGTCAGGGGTGTGTGTGTGGATGTGGGGGAGAGAGAGAGAGAGAGAGAGAGAGTAGGGAATACTCTTGTTCTTGTCGGGCCATGACAAGAGGGTCATCTTTCTTGATGTCATAAGGGTACCATTCTGCAACTTTCTGACCAATCAGCTTCTTGCGTAGGATCTTGTGCGAAGATCTCTGCCCTGTTGGATTAAGTACATGCCCAAATATATTTGCCCTTGCCTCGGTCACTCCTCTAATGGCCGCTTCCGCCACCAGACTCTTCAAGCTCCCAAAGCTCATCCTATCTCAAAGACGAGAAGTTTCTTTCAGCTTGCTAGCATAGCCTGTTTAGTTAATTGTGTCAAACGACCTGACACAAACACAACTCACTTGTACCACAGGTAACCCGAAATAAAATTGATCAACAATTACAATGAGAACAAGAATCTCTAGATAAAAAATACTATGGTCACAACAAAAAATGATAATAAATCAAGATCAAACACTTTATCTGACATACATAAGAAAAATAAATTCTGAAGATTTGCCTGTGGGACCTTATAAAGCAATAAATATGAATGCTAAATTAGTGAAGGAGTAGCAAGTTTTATTTGAACTTTTTCTGATAAGTTTATCCTAATTAATCTAATCTCTAGAAGCACGTTGCATATGGAGAAGAAAGCTACCAAAAATAAAGAACCAAATAAAAACCCTATCAATGAATAGCAGTTTGATCCCTCAAAGTTTAACAAAATTGGACATCAATGATGTTGCCGCTTGGGGGGAAACACATTCAGGGGGTGTGCTTTGTGCGTACGCATGCATGCGTGGGCGAGTAAATGAGAGAGAGAGTAAGGAATACTCCTGTTCTTGTCGGGCCATGACAAGATGAACAGCTTTCTGTCATGAGGTGTCACGTAATGGGTCTTGCCACGGTTATTCATGCGTGCAATTGTAAAGGGGCGAAATAAAGAGAGGAAGAAAGAGACATATGGAAGTGAGAAGAGATAAATTGTAGGGAGTTTTGAGTTAAAGGATTATGGATAGGAAATTATAAGCAGTTAAAGGGATGTTATATGAAGAAAATAGGGTATTATAAGAATTTTATATCTGGGCACCAAACCCTACCCTTACCACATCATGTGACTGTAACGCAACACAACCCGCGCAACACAATAACATGATAGGACAACCCATTTTCTACATGTTTAACACATATACATACATAATTTCATCCAAATTATCTATTCATACGCATCCATGAAAATAACTAGAAGAAAATCATTGAGTAATCACCTATAAAGCACGAACATGTATATGAGATATGGGTGACACAACACAAACACATCAACACAAAAATCTTCAAAAGTAGGGCACAGATGCGGTCAAGATACATTTCAAATTATATAATTATCACCGTGTACGTTAATTATTGTATTATACAAGAAGAAAATCAGGATTTGATAAATAAATTTAATGTCTAGTACTCTAGTGTGAATTTTTAGGTTAATGGGTCATAGTAGTGAATAATCATAGAATTTTAGAAGTGTAGCAAACTACAATTATAATGATTGTTCTCATTATAGTGGTGACTTCGGATGGGATAGCAGCTAATGAGCTTAAAACTAACCTGATGGTAATGACAAGAATTTCAGTACTGACTTGCAACGCTAGGAAGAGAACTCGTCAAATAGTAGATAGATTTTAGAGAGAAAAAAAATTTGTCTAGGAGGGGTATTCATCCAACTTTTCTGGCAGGTTCACCACTGTTGTATTAAATGGGCAAAGTATGAAACACAACCTTATTGGCATCATTCATAAGGCGGCAGATGAAAGGGATTTAGGAAGAGAGAGAAGATCTTTTGGAGAGTTAGACTCCAAGAGACATAGGAGAGCTAGATAGGATAGCAGCAATGCAGGTGACTTTCAAAAGGAGGAATTTAGGGTTTGTTGTGCTTTCTATTTTTTCTTTGAATATCCATACCAAAGTATTTAAACCCGGCCCAGACATCAACCCGACAAAGGGGCCAAATCAATGGGTTAGTAGTTCAGTGACCCAGTCATGTAATAAAAAATTAAAATAATTATTAATGATAATAAATATGCTAAAGAGTTATAATAATTATAAAAATAACATGTTTAATGTGCAAGATCAAACAAAAACCAAAAAATTATTAAACATGTATCAAATGCATCCAATTTTCAAGACAAAAAGTACCTCTCTAAGTTCAAGACTCCAATTATTCATCAATCCAAGAATATTCCACAATTTTCACTCCTCAACCTCAAATTGTACTAAGGAAGGTACATAGAAAAAATCAAGTACAAAGGCCGAGTTACAAATACAATCTTTTTTTTCTAACTTGTAAAATCTTCTTCCACGTTTATAATTCAATCCTATGTGCAGCGAGTTTGAAAGGGCACAAGCTCAAAAAGCAGTGGTGAGAGACATTAAGAGTCTCGAGTAAGAATTACCAGTGTGTCAAACTTTTCAGTCTTCCCCACACAATTTCTGATCTTACAAATGCAAATCAGACTTAAATCCATATATAACAATCACTAAAACCTCACACTACAAATTGAATGACCAACTCAATTTGACGTGCATATTGAACTCAAATTCAAGTGAAAAATCCCAAAGNATATATAACAATCACTAAAACCTCACACTACAAATTGAATGACCAACTCAATTTGACGTGCATATTGAATTAAAATTCAAGTGAAAAATCCCAAAGAAACAGTGGAATTCCAACTTCAATTCCCAAGTCGGTTTAGCTTCAAGATTCAACTTTCAACAAAAGAGATGAGAAAGATTACCTGCTGTATGTTGCTGCCTTGATGCCACTGTGAGACGGTGCGATCTGTTGCTGTGATTGTGAGACTGTGAGAGGGTGAGAAAAATTAACAAGCCCAAGAATCTGAGGGGTAACCGCGGTGATTGACTGGACACCTATCCGATGTGTTGACTGGTAGGTAGAGAGATGGGGATGAGATGAGGATGCCGGAGTAATGATCGTCGAAGTTTAGCAACAGTAGCACTAGACAGGCCACTAACGTGAGACGATGAGAGAGAGCAGCGAGAGGCCATCCCCAAAAATGTTGGGGGGTTTTATAAATCTTACGTAAAATTACGTTCAAACCCTTGAAGTTTGTCATTTAATCATTTAGACCTTGACATTTAAAATATTATACACAGACCCTCTAAAATTTATATGCATAACATTTATAAATATATCAGTTAATAAATTATGCTCAGAGCCTCTGAAGTTTATAAACATATATTACTTAGACCCTTTAAGTTTAAAATGTTATATTTAAACCAAAAATACTTCAATCAAAGATAAAATATCAAATATTTTAAATTTTATAACTAAAATTAATGTTCTATTGTATCATTTATTGAAATAAAATCAAAAATAAAAATTTAACTTTTTCTTAAAAAAATCATAATTAGCATACAATTATATTGTTTATTTGAATTTAATTTAGTTATTTAAACGATCAAATTAAAATACCAAACTACCTCAATTAAAACTAAAAGATATTGTGTTCATTACCATTTGACCCCTTGTTTATTTTTTTTTTGTTTTATTCTAATAGATAATATAATTATATACTAACTATGATTTTTTTTTAAACTAGATTTTTATTTTTGATTTTATTTTAATAAATGACATAATAGAACATGAATTTTGGATGTAAAATTTATGTTCTATTACTTAGACTTTTTGTTTGATTTTTTTTGTTTTATTCTAATAAATAGTATAATTGTATACTATTTATGATTTTTGAAGAAAAAATTAAATTTTTAATTTTAATTTATTTCAATAAATGATACAATAGAACATAAATTTTTGTTGTAAAATTTAAAATATTTGATATCCTAACTTTAATTGGAGTATTTTTGTTCTAAGTATAATATTTTAAACTTAGAGGTTTAAGTATTATATACTTACAAATTTTAGGGGGTTAAGTATAATTTATTAAGGATATATGTGCAACGCTGACACACCTTAGGGGATCTGTGTGTAGTATTTTTAAATGTCAAAATCTTAGTGATTAAGTGACAAATTTCAAAAAATCTCGATGTAATTCTACCTAAATCTAATTGTTCNTATCAAAATATGAATTTGAGGATAAAGGTACTAAGAAATTTTTAGCCATTAATTTTTTTCATTATCAAATGGTTGAGGACAAGACCATTACATCACAAATTTATGAGTTTCAAAATATAATAAATGGGTTAGCCAAGGAGGGTGATGTATTACCCGAGAGATTCAAGACTCNGATCTAACTCTTGAACCGCCCAGTTTAGGGTTTGGTTCACCGGGTTTTGGGGTCAATTCGTCGAGCCAGGCTTTAAAACATTGACTCGTAGTGAACAAATTCACATTCAAATCATTTTCTGATCAGTCTTACAAGGTCAACATGTAATCGTGTCAAATTTAGGTCAAACGAATATTGATGTGAACCCAACTCATTTGTGTTGGGCTTATTTTATTGTGTTTCAAAATATTTAATTAGTTGGGTCTACTCTCTTATATTATTTCTAAGCCCATTGACTTAGCCTTTTGTCTTTGCAAGCCCATGGCCCACTTCCTTTGTTTGTTACCGTTAAAATAGATTACAAAGAAAGCTTTACTTTTGGTCTTCGTTTTTTCTTGGCAGTACACTTAGATTTTTGGCTCCCTTGTTCTCTTGCAATTTTGTTTCTCATCTCGTTTTCTTTGCTTCAAAGCTTATGTTCTCTTTAGAAAAAATTTGTTGTGCTTCCACAAGGAACTATCAAAAAGGGTTGTTAACCACTCTTCACAATAAGTCTGTGTTGGTGGAGGTGAAGCTATAAAAATCCTAGGAGGTTGTCGTGTCAAGGACCTATCAGACCGAATCATTGACTTCGAGAGGCGCATATCAACCTTTAAGAACAAGGCTTCGGCTTGATCTATAGTTTGGTGAAATCATTCTGTTACTTATATTTTATAAATTGTGATTTTAGAGCAAATCTTTTTGGGTCTAAATTCTTGAGTCTTTGTTTTTAAGATATTAATTGTGCAAGAGTTGTTTTTGACATCATTTCATTGCTTTATTAAAAAAATTACACAATATTATTAAAGGTTGATTTTTGCAATGGATACACAGCTTCTTGCACAAACAAAGATCTTAGCCGATGCTTCGAAAATTGAATCTTTTTATGGAAATAATTTTCGTAGATGAAAACAAAAGGTTCTTGATGTGTTGGATTTTTTGAAATTATTATTTGTTCTAACCGAACTTAGACCCGATGATGATACTGAAAATTATGTTCAAGCTTTAGAAAATTGGAATCTTGCTGATAAATTATGCTTGAGTACTATTCGTAATGCTTTGTCTAATGACCTATTTGATGTGTATAGTCACATTGAGAATGCTAAATTTTTATGGGATGAGTTGATATCAAAATATGAATTTGAGGATAAAGGTACTAAGAAATTTTTAGCCATTAATTTTTTTTCATTATCAAATGGTTGAGGACAAGACCATTACATCACAAATTTATGAGTTTCAAAATATAATAAATGGGTTAGCCAAGGAGGGTGATGTATTACCCGAGAGATTCAAGACTCAATGCCTTGTAGAAAAATTACCCAAGTCTTGGAGCGAGTATAAACTCAAATTTCGACAAAAGAGAAATGTTATGACATTTCAAGAGACCATTGTCCACATTAAAATTGAGAAGAAAAATAGATTTTACAAAAGTCTACCCAAGCCAAAGAAATGGTGTCCAAGCCTAATGTGGTAGATGGTGGACCAACTAGAATCCCACAACACCAACAATAGGAAACATGGCCAAAAATTGAATTGGAAACCTCACAACCATAATAATAAAAAATAAGTCTCAAGTATCTAATCCTCAAATTCAAAAGAAAAAAGGTGAGTGTTATATTTGTGATAAAGTAGGACATTATACCTCAATGTGTAAATATCGAAAGAGAGATAACAACAACTACACCAACAAGCCTAAACCAAAGGCTAATGTAGTAGAAACCAATGATGTCATTGTGGCAGTAGTGTGTGAGGTAAACTTGGTCATGAGAGCAAAAGGTTGGGTAGTAGACTCCGGGGCCACTAGGCACATTTGTGTCAATAGAGATGCATTTGCATCATATACTAGCGTCAAGGAAGGTGTCGAATGTGTATATGTGGGTGATAATAGATCGATACTGGTTGTAGGAAAAGGGAAAGTACTCCTTAAATTTACTTCCAACAAAACTCTTTTACTTTCCGATGTCCTACATGTTTCTATGATAAAGTACAACCTTGTGTCGGTTCAATTACTTTGAAAGGCCGGAGATCTTTTTTATGGTGGTATTGTAACTGTCTAAAATGACATCTTTGTTGGTAAAGGTAATCTTGACCAAGGTCTTTATGTGCTTAATGTAAGTGAAATTATTAATGAAAATGTTTCATCTTCTTATGCTTACTTGGTTGACTCTCTTGATGTGTAGCATGGTAGACTTGGACATGTGAACTTTGGATACTTAAAGAAAATGAAAGAAATGAGATTGATTCCTAATGTGTGTGAAACTAATATAGACAAATGTGAAATATGTGCTGAAACTAAGTCTATTAAGAAACCATGTAAATCCATTTCTAGAGAGAGTGAACTTTTACAATTAGTTCATAGTAACTTGAGTGATTTGAAAAATACTATGACAAAAGGTGGTAAAAGAATTTATGTGATATTTGTTGATAATCATTCAAGGTTCACCAAACTTTATTTGTTGAGAACTAAAGATGAAGCACTTGAGATGTTTATAAAGTACAAGACCAAAATTGAAAACCAAAGCAATAAAAGGATTAAAAGATTAAGAACTGATAGAGGCGGTGCATATGAATCTAATCCTTTTAATGAGTATTGTGCACAATGTGGCATAATTCATGAAGTTACTCCTCCTTACTCTCCCGAGTCTAATAGCACTGGGGAAAGGAAAAATATAACANTGAGATGTTTATAAAGTACAAGACCAAAATTGAAAACCAAAGCAATAAAAGGATTAAAAGATTAAGAACCGATAGAGGCGGTGCATATGAATCTAATCCTTTTAATGAGTATTGTGCACAATGTGGCATAATTCATGAAATTACTCCTCCTTACTCTCCCGAGTCTAATGGCACTGGGGAAAGGAAAAATATAATACTAAAGGAGATGATGAATGTTATGTTAGTTAGTTCAGGGTTACCCACCAACATTTGGGAGGAGGCTATCCTTTCGGCATGCCACATACAAAATAAAGTACCTCATAATAAAACCGGTAAAACACCTTATGAACTTTGGAATTGACGTCCACCTAGTTTGGGATACCTCAAAGTGTGGGGGAGTTTGGTAAAGGTTATTTTACTTGAGCCTAAAAAGAGAAAAATAGGTTCTATAACTTGTGATTGTGTATTTATTGGATATGGTTCTAATAGCACATCTTATAGATTTCTTGTGATTAAAAGTGACATTATGGAAGCTAATTCTACTATTGAATCCAATAATGCCATTTTCTTTGAGAATGTGTTTCCTATGAAAGTTCATGAACGTAAAGATACTCAAGAACATGTTAGTGGTTCTTGTGGTATTAAGAATGAGGTGCTAGAGTTGAGAAAAAGTAAAAGAATGAGAAAAGAGAATAGCTTTGGTGATGACTTTTATGTCTATATTGTGAATGATAAACCAATAACTTATAACGATGTTATAACTTCTACAAATGCACCTTTTTGGAAGGAAGTCATCAATAATGAGTTAGAATCCAATATTGCTAATCACAAGTGGGAACTTGTAGATTTACCTCCTAAAACTAAGCCTATTGGTAGTAAATGGGTGTTTAAGAAGAAATTAAGACCAGATGGGTCTATTGATAAATACAAGGTACGGTTAGTAGCTAAAGACNAAGTCATCAATAATGAGTTAGAATCCAATATTGCTAATCACAAGTGGGAACTTGTAGATTTACCTCCTAAAACTAAGCCTATTGGTAGTAAATGGGTGTTTAAGAAGAAATTAAGACCAGATGGGTCTATTGATAAATACAAGGCATGATTAGTAGCTAAAGGCTATAAACAAAAGGAGAATGTTGATTATTTTGATACTTACTCCCCGGTGACTAGAATTGCATCTATTAGATTGTTATTTGTCATTGCTTCTATTCATAAGCTTGTTGTACACCAAATGAATGTGAAAACCGCATTCTTAAATGGTGATTTAGAAGAAGAAATTTACATGGAGCAACCGAGGGGTGTGTAATTCCTGAACAAAAGCATAAAATATGTAAATTAGTGAAGTCCTTATATGGACTAAAACAAGCTCCTAAACAATGGCATGAGAAATTTGATAAAGTGATGTTATCAAATAGATATGTGATTAATGATGTTGATAAATGCATTTATTTTAATGCTTTAATGATGGAGTTATTATTATTTGTCTCTATGTTGATGACTTACTTATATTTGAGACTAGTTATAATGTTGTGATTGCTACCAAGAGATTTCTTGCATCTAATTTTGATATGAAAGATATGGGTGATGCTAGTGTGATTTTGGGAATCAAAATTTTAAAATATAATAATTCCATTATTTTATCACAATCGAATTTTGTTGAAAAAATGCTTAAGAAGTTTGAATATTATGAGTGCACACCCTTATCTTCTCCTTATGATGCTAAAGTGCATTTAGTGAAAAATAATGGTGATAGTGTATCACAGAGTAAGTATGCACAGATTATTGGTAACCTTATGTTTTTGATGAATTATACTCGTCCTGATATTGCATATGTCGTTGGTAGATTGAGTAGATATACTCATAATCCTAGTGAGGATCATTGGAATACAATTTCAAGACTAATGAGATATTTGAGAGGCATCATTGATTATGGTTTATCCTTTTGTGGTTATCCTTCTGTGTTAGAAGGTTATTGTGATGCTAACTAGATTTCTGATACAGATGAGTTAAAGTCTACTAGTGGTTATGTGTTCACACTAGCTGGAGGAGCAGTCTCTTGGAAATCATCCAAGTAGACAGTGATTGCGAGATCCACTTTGGAGTCAGAATTAATAGCCTCAGAAAAGGCTTGATCCGAAATAGAATGGCTAAGGAATTTTTTAGTGGATATTCCTGTATCATTATTTACTAATCCAGTTCCATCTGTAATTATACATTGTGATTGTCAGATTGCTATAGCTCGAGCTAAAAGCAAAATATATAATGGGAAGAGCCATCACATCCAAATGCGACATACTATTATAAGGCAGCTTATTGAGAATGGTACCGTGTCCATGGACTATGTGAAGTCAGAGATGAATCTTGCGGATCCTTTGACCAAGCCACTGATGAGGAGGCTAGTGAGCAAGACATCGAAGGGGATAGGATTGTTGCCTATTTTAGAGACTATGTGATTGATACCCAACCCTTATGATGGGTGATTCCACTTATGGGGTTAAATGGGAAACGAAATCACAGACAATCTCAGAGGGGCACTGTCACTTATTGTTATCCCACTTAGGTGCTGAGGCCTAATGTAAAAGTCTATCCCTATGGTGTTATGACAGTGCTGCTGCAGTGAGGAGGCTGAGTTGTTGCTCTTAATAGATCCATAGTCCCTAATTATTGGGATGAGGTGTTCAACTGCAGCACACTCCTAATAGATGCTACCTATATATGTGTGAAGGTGGAGTCGTCTTCTATGTGACATGGGCAAGTCGCTAGAGCACACATAAAAACCCAGGACAGGCGCATGGCCGGTATTTATGGCTCCAACCCGCATATGAGAACACTGATTAGTGAAAGGTATGTGAATGGTGAGTTGGTTAATTCACATTATGGAATATGGTTAAACGAGTCTAACTCTACTATTATTTATGTGGATTACTCTCACTTATTCTAGGTAAGGTTAAAGCCTGTGTGATACCTTATCGACGCATGCTTTTTCGTGTTCCTCGTTTATATCGTTTGAATATTTTGAAACATGTGGGAGATTGTTGGGTTTTTCTTTTATTGTGTTTCAAAACATTTAATTGGTTGGGTCTTTACTCTTTTTTTATTTGTTAAGCACATTGACTTAGTTTTGTCTTTGCAAGCCCATGGCCCATTACCTTTATTTTTTTACCGTTGGAGTAGCTTGTAAAGGAAGCTTTTCATTTTTGGTATGATCCCTTTTTCCTGGCAGAAGATTTCGGCTCTCTCTTTTGGTCTCTTACAATTGTTGCTTCTCATCTCTCTTTTATTGCTTCAAATCTCACATTTTTTTAGAAAATTTTGTTGTGCTTCCACAAAGAACTATCAAAAGGGATTGTTAAACACTCTTCACAACAAGTGTGTGTTGGTAGAGGTGAAGCTATAAAAATCCTGGGAGATTGTAGTGCCGCGGACCTATCACACCGAGTCATCGACTTCGAGGGGCGCGAATCAACCTTTAAGGACAAAGCTTCGGCTTGATCTATAGTTTGGTAAGATCGTTCCTTTACTTATATTTCATAAATTGTGATTTAGGGCAAATCATTTTTGGGTCTAATTTCTTGGATTTTTGTTTTAAGAAATTAATTGTGCAAGAGTTATTTTTTCAATCATTTCATTGATTTATTAAATAAATTACACAACAAGGCCTAGGCTAAACCCAGGCCCAAGAGGGGGTTTGGAAATAGTTTTCAACCAGCAATTGACGCGCCTTGATTAGAACCTCACTAGCTGCGACATTGCCCCCAAGCGCAAAGATGCATTTGCTGCAACTCATTCTTGGCTTATATATATGTTGAGGCTCCATTGGCCATCCATTCAGAAGGAAACCAAAAGATACATTAGGGTTTGTATACGTGTTTATACACCACTTTCAATAAAATGAACTTAGAAGAGGATTTTTGTGGGCAAAGAAGTATTTTTGCCATGACCAATGGTAAGATAGGGAGTGCCTTATATTTCATAAACCAAAAGATCTTGTCGAGTTTTTTGCCAGGAGTTCTACATTGGTAAGATAGGGAGTGCCTTATACGATGTTGGAACTTATCCACTTAACAATTATATGTTTTAGGGTTGAGATGCCATGACCAATGGTATCAAAACAAGACCCAATATTGAGTCACAACCCTATCAGCCATGTGAGTCCCTCATTGGTTGAGACAAGCCTGGGCCAAGTGAGCCCACTTCTCCATGGGGTGCAGCCAAGTGCAACGAGGGAGTGTCATATGAGATTATAAGATTTTGGATGATTTTGTTCCTAAAAGCTTATTTGTAATTCCATTACGTTACAATCCATGAATAAAATTGTGATTTAGTCATCGATTCATTGTCATTCGAAAATCTATTATTGTCTAAAATTGATCAACCATAAACCTAAATGTACAACTTTCTCTATGGTTATGTTAGTTAAATCTAGGTTGATATGTTAATGATGTTTGTCTATTTGAAAGTTTATGTTTATGTTAATGATGTTGTCTACTTGAAGAGTAACTTCTTTTGTCCAGTTCAAATCAAATACTTCTGCCAATAACATAGATTGAGGGCTCTGAAATCAATCCTATAGTACCCATCCTAAAGCCAATCCTTTCCCCTTCAGTAGCTCGTGGTCTCTCCTTTTGAAATATTCATTTGCTCCTCTCTCTTAAATGTTAGTATAAATTACAAAAGATNAGAGTGCCTTATATTTCATAAACCAAAAGATCTTGTCGAGTTTTTTGCCAGGAGTTCTACATTGGTAAGATAGGGAGTGCCTTATACGATGTTGGAACTTATCCACTTAACAATTATATGTTTTAGGGTTGAGATGCCATGACCAATGGTATCAAAACAAGACCCAATATTGAGTCACAACCCTATCAGNGGTAAGATAGGGAGTGCCTTATACGATGTTGGAACTTATCCACTTAACAATTATATGTTTTAGGGTTGAGATGCCATGACCAATGGTATCAAAACAAGACCCAATATTGAGTCACAACCCTATCAGCCATGTGAGTCCCTCATTGGTTGAGACAAGCCTGGGCCAAGTGAGCCCACTTCTCCATGGGGTGCAGCCAAGTGCAACGAGGGAGTGTCATATGAGATTATAAGATTTTGGATGATTTTGTTCCTAAAAGCTTATTTGTAATTCCATTACGTTACGATCCATGAATAAAATTGTGATTTAGTCATCGATTCATTGTCATTCGAAAATCTATTATTGTCTAAAATTGATCAACCATAAACCTAAATGTACAACTTTCTCTATGGTTATGTTAGTTAAATCTAGGTTGATATGTTAATGATGTTTGTCTATTTGAAAGTTTATGTTTATGTTAATGATGTTGTCTACTTGAAGAGTAACTTCTTTTGTCCAGTTCAAATCAAATACTTCTGCCAATAACATAGATTGAGGGCTCTGAAATCAATCCTATAGTACCCATCCTAAAGCCAATCCTTTCCCCTTCAGTAGCTCGTGGTCTCTCCTTTTGAAATATTCATTTGCTCCTCTCTCTTAAATGTTAGTATAAATTACAAAAGATTGTAAAACGAAAGAAAAAATTAGAATGCTATTCATTAAAAAAAAAAAAGCTAAAAGGATTTGAAAGGTAGTAATTTTAAACACATCACATTTTTAGTGGCTAAAACAATAGTTAGGCTTACCAAATTCTTGGTAGTGTACAGTCACATCACTAAACCAACTTGGCTATTAATATTATGCACTGTGATTAGGGGTATTCACCATACTCTACAGGTAGGAAATATATTTTTTTGTCTTCCTACCCGATACTTTGCGGAAGATTTTTTTTTTAACTTACCCTACCCGATCAGGTGTGGTATTCCTACCCAATTAATCGGGTAGGAAGTCGGGTAACTATTTTTGTAGCTATTAATTTTTGAATCATTTTAACAATTCAATTAAATAACATGCACCAATTTAACAACATAATAACTCAATAACACTAAAACCTATCGGGCATCTTGATGAGTGTGTATATTTGCCAGAATCTGCATGTCTTAAGATTGTCTTCTCAAATTTACATGAAACATATTTTTTCTTTCTTTCGGCTCGTATAACAATTTATAAATAAACGTTTAACCAATTTAACTGTGAATTGAAGTTGTAGGAAAGAATCAAACTTCAAAATAAACTTTTTTGCAACAAACACTTGTTTAGTAATGCAATATTATGGGGGCGCATAGCTAACTATGACAAACCAATGGAGTCTATATGAGCAGCCAAGAAAGAAAACAAAAGAGAGGAGAATAAATTAAGCGGTAACCATAACCCTGAATTTAATATTCTATATGAAAAGGAATGCTACATAACATACTTTATGCAATGAACAACCTCTAAGTAATGACTCCTTCATGATAGATGAGTGTTGGGGAGGTCGGGATCGAACGATGAAGGTCTGAGCTATGGAGGCAGAGGCTTAAGCGATGAAAGCCGATAGAGGCAAGAGGAGAGGAACGGAGTGAGGCGTTCCTTTAGTTAGTAGACGATAAGATTGGTTATCAATTAAGGTTTTTTAAGTTTATATATATATATA
>CAUOFW020001403.1:444095-476793 GCA_963454935.2 Ilex paraguariensis
AAGTAGTGTCATCCAATCCACGTGTATAATCGTGAGGAAAGATTCACTCAATATCTCCCCTTCTTGGAATAACATTACTTATAGTTGGACTAAAAACGTCTTGGGTGGAGCTTAGAAATAGAGAAACATATTGATTAACCCTAATTAGTATATAAATCAGAATAGTTAAATAAGTCAAATTAATAAGATAAAATAACCAAAAACTATTAATTAGAGTCAATTAGGGTTTGTGTGGGAATTGGGCTTTTATGTGGGTTATGTTTAAAATTTTCAAATATTGATGCTAAATTACCGAAAAATGCAAGGAGCAATGTATAATAGCCATTTAGGTGAATCGAAGATTTTTATTTAAGTAGATGTAGAGTCCAGAAGAATAAGTCATTCATGAGGATCACTTAGGTTTTGTACCATGCATCAGTAGAACATCCTTAGCATTTTGGTGGAGGACTAGTCATACCGATAGGAACACCGTAGATATTTAACCGGCAGGTTGATGATGCACTGATGACATAATCAATGCATTTGATGCAGTTAGGAATGGTTGACCTAGAATAATATATATGTATGCAGATACATGAAAAATTGGTTGCGTATCTATTACAATAAAATTTGCTAGGAAATAAAATTGATCAACTTGGATGATAACATCTTCCATAGATCACGAAAAAGTGTGAATCACATATAGATCATAAACCAAAATCTTGTTTTTACAAATCAAAGGTAATCTTCCAGTTTTCAACTAGTGAATTAGGCAAATTATGTTATTCAATCAAAGCCTTTTTCAAGTTTTAGTATGAACACTANACATGTTTTTACTTGGTTTTTGCTAGAATTGGGGTTAAGTGAAATTTTATTTTTGTGGGGGCGTATTGGTAATATGTTTGGTTGATAGAGGAGAAAGTGTAAATCCTAGGCTTTTTATTGACAAGTAGTGCTAGTCGATCCGACAAACAAACATGATTAATAAATGGTGCGTTTATTTACAATTTTGTTTTTATGTTTTTTTATTATAAACAATAAAACTAATTTTTATTTTTTCTACAATAAAAACTGAAAATAAAAAACATGTTTAGTAGTCATTTATATTTAAAAAATTATAAAAATAAAAATTAAAAACATGTTTGGTATTGTACTAAAAAATCCACCATCCAACACCACCAACAACCCAACACCACCAAAACCTACCACTAGCAACCATGCAAAAACCACCACCCAACCCCACTAAAACACCACCAAAACCCAACACCCAACCCTCCTAAACCCACCAACAACAACTCCCGAAAATCACCACCCAACCCCCTTGCAAAACCCACCAGCAACCCCTGAGAAAGGCGAGAAAGAACGCGAGAGAGGCGCAGAGAAGGAGCTGGAAAAAAAGAAAGTGAAAGAGGGAAGAAGATTTTTATACTCAAGCAATAAAATCTATTTTTTTGTTGCTAAGGAGGATGAAGTCAAAATCTTATTAAATCCCATTGAAGTCCCATGTGTGTTTTGTTTTTTCTGATGTTTCATATTTTGTCCTTATTTTCAAAACGTAGAAGCAAAAAATAAAAATAAATATATTCACCAAGTGCATTTTTTTTCTTCTCAAAAGTGAAAAAAAAAAAAAAAAAAATCTCTGTTACCAAACGCAATCAAAGATGTCAAGTTAGTATTTGGTCATTTAATATGATTAATCTACATATATATTTATACTATTTACAAATATCTGCATCTGCGAAATTTTTTTGATTTTCTGTAAACCCCCACATGTTTAAACTATCAACAATCGTCCAATTAGCTTCGTTTTGTATTTAACGTCTTCATTTACATCCNTTTTTCCTTGCTATGTCTCTCCACCGAAAGTCTTTCTTCGACGTTTGGTGTAGCTTCACTTGGACCTCACCGTTGCACGGATCATCTAGGTCTTGAGCGATTATGGGTATGCCAACAATCTTCGGTGTGCACACGCCAATGGGTTTTACCTAATGGTGTATTATTTTGTTTCCCTTATGTGTTTCATCACAAGTTTTGGTTATTTAAGCATGTTTGAGGAACTGCAAAAGATTTAAATTCAAATTACTACGTTATGTGCTANTCTAAATAAAAATATAAGAATAATAAGTATAAAAGACTAAATATTAAAAGAGAAAAAAATATGACATTTTGCATTCTCATCAATTAGCTAGCTTAGAGGAATTGAAGAAAAATGTTGATGGATATACTAGTTCTACATCATGTTGTTATAAATGATTCTAGGAGACGGCTGGTAATTTGGTTTGGTTAATGAATGATGCTAGACATGGATCTTTATACAAGCCATACTATTTATATTGGAGATGGGTATGAGATATAGTTTGTGACAAAAGACACCAAAATTCGAGTTAGACAAGTATAGAAGAACCAAACAGTCTGGCAGACTACCTTTCACCAATTTGANTTGCTCTCTAAGGTGGATCTAAAATTTTTTTTTCATTCTAGTGACCATTTTCATATGACCGCCCTGCCATTGTTTGAACAATCATTCGTGAATTTATGTTTTTTATTCTCCAAGATTGCCCTTATTCCGGATCTATAATAGGAAAAACCTTTCCTACACCTAAGGGTAAGCCTCTTGTGTGTATTTTATGAGATTAAATATATTTTACACCTTANCACACATACTAGAAATATCTGAGTTAAATCAGTTTATTCTCTGAAGTTGATCAAAAATCTGTACTGTGGTGTTCCTTAGATAGTAAAGTGTTGTATTTTCTTCTTAAACTTTGAAGGTGTAAACTCTCACATGTTTATCTTAATATAGTAATGTACTTGTTTAGTGATTCTTATATATGTAATGATGTAAGAATAAATCATATATATTGAAACCGTAAGAATAAATATTAGGGAGGAATAAAATAATAATTTTAATGTTTCGAGTGTAAATTTATTTTAATTTTAAAATAAATCATAAAAATAAATATTTTTAGGTTAAAATAACATAAAAAATAAATCTGAAACGTCGAAAAACCTTAAGGTAGTCATAGAGATTAAATTGGAGATTTTTAGTGGTAAAACCGTAATTTTAGAGAAAACTAAAATTCCAGCCTGTACACAGTAACCGTCGGGGCAGCTGTGTTTAAAACATAGATTTCAGTCCATTTGCTTCTATTTCTTTCATTCCACTCTCACCCCAAACCTCTTAGCACCCTAGGAGAAGATAGAGGAAATGAGGAAAGGGAGAAAGAATGTCTCTAGAGCTTAGATTTTTGGCTTGAAACTTTGATTCAAGGTAGGAGTTTTTCTCACTCTTGTTCATCGAGACTAGGACTATATATATATATATATATGTTTTTTACTCTAAATCTTAAATTTGGGGATTTTGAGATATGCTTGTAAAAATGAGAAATTGTGGATTTTGTATTTATTTGGAATTGTTGGTGAATTGAGAATATTTTGGTTTCCTCATTTGTATGGTGGTTGTGATGGACTTGGTTTGCCATCGGGAGATGTCATAGAGTGTTAGAGGTTAGTCTATCCCAGTGGAGGTGAGATGGTTTTCTAACACTTGTAGTGGGTTGTCATCTAGTAATGCGACCACTATCGTTCACTGGAGTTCGAATAAGTGATGATATATTTTTTCCTAGGAAGGGACTCGTCACTATCATTGGGATGGTAGACGCCCTTTCCTAAAGTGCTTGTAATTGTGATTGGTGGACTAGGTATAATCGTTGGGTAAATTCATGAGAAGCAAGCAACATACATGATAAGGAGATGAATCAAAATACATGAGATGATGGGTTGGATCGTCTTGTCAGTGCATTGGTATGGGACAATGCATTGAAAGATGTCCTTCCTAAATGGCTTAAATTTGAAAATGGTATATTGTTGTGAAATTTATTTTATCCTTTCACTTGATTATTGTTACGGTTTAAACTGGGGATATATTTAAAATGTCATGTTTTTCCTTAAAAATTGATAAATATTATTTACTAAATGAGACCGACCAATTTTTATCTGTTTTTTAAACCTTGTTCGAGTTTGGGAGAGTTTTTCTACAGAGCTTCGTGCTCACCCTTTACAGTTAAACATTTTACAGATTATGGGTCAGAGGAGGAGTTCGGTGCTAACGAGCCGGGCTATAGAGAAGCTTCATTAGAGGGGTACTTGGATCGCGAGTGGGACATCTAGAGATATCGTTTATTTTTGGTGCTACACTAGAAATGATTATGTACAATCATGTAAAGTCTAGTACTTTGTTTATTCCGCTGCTAAGTTCAAATGTAATTCTTTTAATGTAGTAGCCCTGGTTTGGGCTTATTTTTTTTGGATAATGTTGTAAATATTTTATGGATAAATGGACCCAGTGTGATCAATGTAATATAATTGCACAGATTGTGTTTTTGGTAGAGTTCCCCGAACAAAGGAGACTCTGCCCGAATGTTATTAAATTAAGGACTCCCGGTTATTTATGGATTTTATTAGTTATTCTCATGGTATGAATGGTTTTAAAAGGTAATGCCTTCCAGGGTGGTTTTTGGGGCGTTACATTTTCTATTTTATCCCTAATTATTATAATAAAATCAATTATACTCTCTTATATATTTTTATTTTTTTACCTATATTTAACTTTCAATTTGTTTTAAACTCTTTTATAAGGACTTCGAAATTCTTTTGAACTCATTTATTAGTAATATAATTATATATACAATTATTTATATCTATATGATCTACAGTTAAATATATATTATATTTTAATTTTTGGTATGTAATAAAATAATAATATTATAAGAGCGATCTAATCAATTTATTTAACAAAATAAAAATTATTAATTTTATAATATAATTAAATGTGCAAATATTTAAAAGGATCTAACATATACCTAAATAAATGACAGATTAATTGCTTAAAACATGAATTAATTATTTGACACCTAATTTATTATTTAATTTAATTATATATATAATTTATATTTTTAATAAAAAAAAGTATTACTAAAATTTATTTACATGCAATGCATGTCGTGCATTACTAGTTATTATTATTATTATTATTATTTATTACTATTTATAAATGTCAACATCTGTGAAAAATTTTTGATTTCTTATTTTATCCTTAATTATTGTTATAAAGTCAATAATACCCACATATTATTCTCATCTCATTTTTTTTTGTATACCTATTTGACTTTTAAGTCATTTTGGACTATTTTATTACAATATTTGAATTCTAATTTTTTTATTACTTTCATACATTTTTTATTTCCTATACCTATTTGACTTCTGAATTATTTTGGACTCTTCTATTAATAGTATTTGAATTATAAATTCTTTTACACTCATTTATTAGTAGTACACTGTCAAACATTTTCCATATCTATTTAAGTAGAAAAATGTCTAATTGGTCGGGGAGATATCTAAACAAATGATAGATTAGATATTCAAATAGGGTAGAATAGATCAATAATTAAGTTTAAGAATAGTTAAAATAAGAATTAATTATTCTACACATAATTTATGATTCAATTTAATTACATATATAATTTGATTTTTTTTTATAAAAAATTGTTATTTAAATATATTCACTTTCAACACACATTGTACATTCCTAGTTAATTGTTGTAAAAGTAAGTGAATAATTAAAATACCAAGAAAAAAGGCACTTAATATTTTAACCTCAAAATTTGATAAATTTTAGCCAATAAATGATAAAAATACTCAAAAATATGGTACATATAAAAATATCCAAAAAATGTTGGATTTAATTTATTTATTATTGGATTGATTGTTTGTTTCAATAAATATTGGAATTTACCATCAATTCAAAAATTAAGAATAATTAGGTAAATATTATAGGAGATTTGAACAAGCTTTCAAAATATTAGCTATATGAGCAATGAAAAATTGAATTCACGAGAGGTTGTAATAAAACAAAGAAACATTAACATAGAAAATTTTAATGTAAACATAGGAATTAATAAACTAACCTCAATTATGTCGAATACTCGACCTGACTCATCAATTTAATAAAGTAAAACATAAGAATTAATAAACTAACCTCAATTATTATGTCGAATTATTGACTTGCCACACCAATCTCTTATAATGCTGCTTGACATTAAATTAAGAAAAATTAAGTGCCACAAAATATAGAAATTAGCGTAAACAAAAGAATTAATAAACTAACCTCAATTATGCCGAAAACTCCAACTTTGACTTCATTGAGTTTGTCACAGAAGAGTATGAGACCATATGACTTCAAATAAATGACTATGGTAGGCCAACTTCTAACTCTAACGTTAATGGAAGAAAAAACTTGTTTGATAATTTTGCTGGGAAAGTTTGATCCCATGTGGTATTAGAATCCTATATATATATATATATATATATATATATATATATGAAGGAATTTCAAATATTTTAGAAGTCTTATAAGTAGGAAAGACAAAAAAATATATGTATATATATCACCTTAAAATTACTACTATGCGGTATTAGAATTCTAGTAGAGTTTGTACAATTGAATGAAAAAGAAAGAATGTATGGTCATAGAGATAAAGTTTATTTATCAAATTATAAGAGATAAAGTTTATATAGTTAATATTTTGATAAAGTTTATCTAGGTAATATTTTAGAAGTCAAGTAGGTATGAAAAACAGGAAAATATGTGGGTATAATTGATTTTATGGTAATAATTAAGGGTGAAATAGGAAATTAAAAATTTTTCACATATACTGACATTTTATAAGTAGTAGTATATAGTATATATATATAAGTTAGGTTAGAGTATTAATACTCAAGCTGAATCCAAAATCACATAATCTAAATATTACATTGACTAGGAATAATGGACATAAAACCTAATTTAGTGGATGAGACTTCCATCTTGTGAGATTTAACTCAACTCTACATTAATTATAAAAATAATTTGTAGGCATATATGTTTGATATTCAGAGTCAACTCGAATAAAAAAGTTGCAATATATTTTTTGAATTTGAACAAAACTTAGGTTGGGATCTTTGGTTTAAACTAAATTGATCAAGTCGGGTTCAACCCAATTGTTTTAACCAAATCTATATTTATATCTATAGTACTTATAAATATCAGCATATATAAAAAACTTTTAATTTCCTATTTCATTTCTATTTAAAAATGTTAGGTCGATCATATCCCACATATTCTTATTAACCTCGTCATTTTTCCTTCCATGTCTTTCCAAAACTCTTCTTATCATATAACATTAGATTTCAAATCATTCGCTCTACTTATTGTTATAACTTTAGGTCTTTAATTACAATATAACTCTAATAACTCAAATTACTGTATAATACGTGTATAGATTAAAAATTAAATTTAGTAATAATAAAAATAAGAATGAATTCTCCGACAAATAATTTATTTATTTAATTCAATTACACATATAATCTATATTTTTTATAAGTTTAATAAAAAAAATATTATTTAAATATGTTCACGCGCATTTATACGTAATTTGATTTTCAAGTTTTTTAAATTCTTTTATAAATAGTATTTAACTGATAAATATTTTTGAACTTTATAAGTAGTTTTTTTAATAATTAGGTTTAATAAAAAATAAAATATATATTAATTTACAAAGAGTTTAGGGTCAGGCTCCGTCTCAGTTCCCAAGCGAAGCGGCATAACTCTCACTCTCTCTCACGCCGACGGCACCCATTTGTGCTTGTTTTACATCTCATCCAAACAAACGTAATGACAGTTCACTTATGAGTTATAATCTTCGGACGATTGGGCAAAAATGATCTCAACTTCTGTTGTTGTAGGATTCGATCTCAACCCTAATTAAAACCCGAATTGCAATTCACGCACATAATCCGAGTTCAACCCGAGTTTCTACAAACTACCCCTGACAGAACAGAAAGGAGAAATGTTGATTAGATTTAGATCGGTTTGAACCGTCTGTTATTTCGCTTGCACCTATTTGAACCCGCCGGTTACGTCAGTTTGACCCTCTAATCCCTCCCGCCCAGGTCGGCTACCACCCACTCGGATAGATTGTTCTCCCTGTGCAGCCGCGGGGACACACACTCTCTCTCTCTCTCACACACACACACACGGCATTCAATCTCCATCGCTCGTTCGCTCTCGCGTCTCTAAACCAAAATCAAGCGAGGACCGATGTGAGTATTCAGATGTTCTATAAATCCAGCAAATTTTCGAGCTATGTGTCTCTAAAAAGGTTTATTTTTTTGTCAATTTGGGGTATGAAGGTCTCGAATATGCGTGAAGAATTTACCCAAGTACATAGCCGAGGACCGCCTCAGAGAATTCTTTTCTCAGAAAGGAGAAGTTACCGATGCCAAGCTCATGCGCACCAAGTAGAGTAGCAAATTTGCATATTTTTTTTTTAAATTGCTAAATTTGGGTTTATTATTTTTCACGAAAGAATTGCTACTAATGTTGCTATATTTGGGTTTTCTTCTGAATTAATTGATCATAGAGATGGCAAGGGCAGGCAGTTTGGATTTATTGGGTTCCGGACCGAGAGAGAAGCAGAGGAAGCTCTCAAATACTTCAACAATGCTTTCATCGATACTTGTAGGATCAATTGTGAGGTGTTGTGCTTAATTCCTTGTATAAAGGTTTTACATGGTAGTTTAAATGAAATTTTCTCTCTCTCTCTCTCTCTCTCTCATCCGTTTGCTTGCCTCAAATTAGTAGCAATTGTCAAAAATCTGGAAGAAACTGTGCGATATATATGGTTATTACAAATTTTGTACTTGATAATCCGGGTGGTTGAGTAAGTTTGTATGTCTTGTATACTGAGCTTTACAGATACAATAGGTATCACAGATATTCTGCGGATGTACAGCAATAAATATGCTTAATCTACACGCAGTACGTGTGCAAATGATATTTAAACCTACAGGCATTATGTTTGTGTATATCTTGGATCATGCACTTTTGTAAGTTAACAGTCTGTACTTGTATGTGCGGAGTTCATCATTTTATCCAAGTAATGCAAAAGTCCGGGTTCCAACCCTCGTAGAAAATGGCCATTTTAGCATGAAACATTTCCCTTTTTCTCACTTCATGTGATATATTCAATTGAAAAGCATGTAGAACACTCCAGTAAAGATGATTTTTATCTGGCTGCATGAGCTATGGTAAAGCATTTTGTTTTGTTGCATGCAAGAAGCATAATGTCGCACATTTAAGGAAATGTTTTTAACAATATGTTTAAGTGTTACCTCCCTTTGCAAATTTCCAGCTCGCTCGTAAAGTTGGGGATCCAAATATCCCTCGTCCATGGAGTCGGTATTCCTTGAAGAAACAAGAGAAATTGAATGAAGAT
Organism: Ilex paraguariensis; assembly: GCA_963454935.2. NCBI lineage: Eukaryota > Viridiplantae > Streptophyta > Magnoliopsida > Aquifoliales > Aquifoliaceae > Ilex > Ilex paraguariensis. The sequence continues at coordinate 453,389 of CAUOFW020001403.1, forward strand.
GGAAAGAAGCCTACGGGTACCAACAGTCCAAGCATCACAAATTCTAAAGAGGAGAAAAAGAAGATTAAGAAAAACAATAAAAAGGAAAGTGAGAATGATGACCCTCAACTGCAGGAGTTTCTTGAGATCATGCAGCCCCGTAACAAGTCAAAATTGTGGGCAAATGATACATTGACAGTTCCCTCTCTTGAGCGAAATGGGAAAGCTAGTGATAAGCAAATTCAAGTGAAAAAGGAATTCAAGGATGAATTGGTGCCAATGCTTACTGAGTTAGATGGCACTCATGAGAGAGAAAATGTGCCATTAGACACTCAGGAGGCGGAGAAACAACTCAATTTGGCTCAAGATGATGTTGTCTCAGATATGGATTATTTCAGAAGTAGGGTAAAGCAAGACTGGTCAGATTCAGAAAGTGGTGAAGATGAAGACAATAATGATGATGATGAGGATGACAGTGGCAGCAACGGTTCGTTCATTGAAACTGTTGAGGGCCAGGATGTTGAAAACGTAGATGATAGGGGTCCAGCGCATACCCATGAAGAAGATGTCTCGGAAGAGGAGGTGGAAGCCAGGTCCTGTGAAGTAGCTGACGATGAAATGGGCAAATCGGGTGTACCGTTGCTAAGTTTGAAAGATGAGGAAGAAGAAGGTCTGGAGACTGGTCGTCTTTTTGTCCGTAATCTGCCATATTCTGCCACGTATGTGTCCTTGCTTCTATTTTTTATTTGCTGTCCGGTCCTCTATCACATCCCAGTTAGCTTATGAATTCATGTTTGGTTTGTGTAATTATTGCTAGTCCTTTAGGTTGATTTTCCATTACCTGTAATTTATGCTTTGCTTTTGTTTTTGTTGTTGTTTCTATTTAATTTTTACTTTTCATTTTTTCTTACATTCTGATTGCTGCATTGTTTTTGACTGAATTCAGTGAGGATGAGCTGGAAGAGCATTTTAGCAGATTTGGGAATGTCTCACAAGTCCATCTTGTTGTAGATAAAGATACAAAGCGGTCCAAGGGTATTGCCTATGTTCTTTACATGTTTCCAGAATCTGCAGTAAGGTATTTTTTTTGGGCCTAACTATTACGCAGGGCTTAATTGTCCTGATTATTGTGCCTTAAATTGCGAGGTATGCTTGTGTCAACCTATTTATTTGATAAGCAACCCCACATAATACTTAAAATGTTGGCCCCCTTAGTTGGGTATGATTATACCACCCCATTTGAACCACAAAACATGGCCATGCCATTAAAAAAAAATGTCACCAAGTAGTTATAAACTCGACAAAATGTAATTTGACAAAAGGTTATTACATGGTATGATTGCCACCTTGATTTATTCAACCAATCATTAATAAAAGAAATCATTCTATCTAGTTTAAAATAACCTCCAATGCAAAAAAATACATTTCCACTAATCAATGTGGAAGAACCATCCAGAAAGTTAGCTATGTGGGTTATGAAAGCTTTTAAACCTTCCCGATCATCTAATTCATCTTCTTGAAAGCACACCACATCAAAACCTAATATGAATAAAATAAGTACTTAAAAGATTATGTTGTGATAAATAAAAATATATAATTTTGTACCAAGGAATTGAAGAAATAAAATTTGTACGGATTCACTTACCCAAAATAACAAAAATGTTCACATCCAAGATGATTATTCACTAGGATCATTAGTATTTTGTGAATCACATGAATTACCCATGGTGTGCGTCTGCTCAATTTTGCCACAACCATGGCATTGTCCAAGTTTATCCATGGCCTTCTCTTTCGATGATTTCAAATGCTTTCCACATCCTTTTGCCCCAACTTGAAGTGAATCATTGAAATTTCGTTGCTCATGAATGTCCTTCCTTTTTGCTAACAATCTTTGTCCACATCTACTTGACTTCATGGCTCTGATTGATTCAATAGTTGCTTCAAGTGTATTTGTTAAGAGTTTGGTCCCCTCCTCCAACATTGAGGTTTCATCAACCGCAACTGAAGCAAGTTGGGCTAATTTAGTGCGCCTCATCATTGAGGACTTATCTAGCACATCTTTAATTTCCACACCATCTTGACCTATCACACTTGCAACTCCAACATTTTTTCTCTATCTTTGCATGATATACTTGTCCGGCAAAAGCAAAATTTGCTTCACTCAAAAAATGCTAAAACGTGCCAGAAATGTGAACACATTCATTTCATCTTCCATTGTAGAATTTATAACATAAGTATTACTTTCATAAATCTCAACTTGAAAAATATGAAAGTATTTCTTAGTACACATACCCACCATTTATTTCTCCATCGGCACGAGCGATCTCAAGTTTGGTTTTTCATTTGTATCACAATAATCTGCTGTGTACTCCTAATGTCGTACATGTGCAAGTACCCCAATTAAATTGCAAGACAAAGTCCATTAGCGAATTATTTTTCGAACAATACCTTTTGAAGAATGAATGTGAGATGCTCTTTGAATACTTGACATTCTAGCAGAAGAAATAGTACTGACATATGCAGGAACCCATTTATCCCGTAATTCAGACATTTTTTTCAGAAAATCATTATCTTCCTGTTTACTCGGTGCCTGCCCAAGTGTAAGCCAGCTTAGCCGCTTAGGGCCTCGCCTTAGAGGGGGCCTTACATTAGGCTTTTTTTTCCCGAATATATCTATTGCTTATATAATAGTATTGAGAGTACACATACCAATTGCTCTTGCAAATTTTGGTTTTTAAAATNATAAAATATATATTAATTTACAAAGAGTTTAGGGTCAGGCTCCGTCTCAGTTCCCAAGCGAAGCGGCATAACTCTCACTCTCTCTCACGCCGACGGCACCCATTTGTGCTTGTTTTACATCTCATCCAAACAAACGTAATGACAGTTCACTTATGAGTTATAATCTTCGGACGATTGGGCAAAAATGATCTCAACTTCTGTTGTTGTAGGATTCGATCTCAACCCTAATTAAAACCCGAATTGCAATTCACGCACATAATCCGAGTTCAACCCGAGTTTCTACAAACTACCCCTGACAGAACAGAAAGGAGAAATGTTGATTAGATTTAGATCGGTTTGAACCGTCTGTTATTTCGCTTGCACCTATTTGAACCCGCCGGTTACGTCAGTTTGACCCTCTAATCCCTCCCGCCCAGGTCGGCTACCACCCACTCGGATAGATTGTTCTCCCTGTGCAGCCGCGGGGACACACACTCTCTCTCTCTCTCACACACACACACACGGCATTCAATCTCCATCGCTCGTTCGCTCTCGCGTCTCTAAACCAAAATCAAGCGAGGACCGATGTGAGTATTCAGATGTTCTATAAATCCAGCAAATTTTCGAGCTATGTGTCTCTAAAAAGGTTTATTTTTTTGTCAATTTGGGGTATGAAGGTCTCGAATATGCGTGAAGAATTTACCCAAGTACATAGCCGAGGACCGCCTCAGAGAATTCTTTTCTCAGAAAGGAGAAGTTACCGATGCCAAGCTCATGCGCACCAAGTAGAGTAGCAAATTTGCATATTTTTTTTTTAAATTGCTAAATTTGGGTTTATTATTTTTCACGAAAGAATTGCTACTAATGTTGCTATATTTGGGTTTTCTTCTGAATTAATTGATCATAGAGATGGCAAGAGCAGGCAGTTTGGATTTATTGGGTTCCGGACCGAGAGAGAAGCAGAGGAAGCTCTCAAATACTTCAACAATGCTTTCATCGATACTTGTAGGATCAATTGTGAGGTGTTGTGCTTAATTCCTTGTATAAAGGTTTTACATGGTAGTTTAAATGAAATTTTCTCTCTCTCTCTCTCTCTCTCTCATCCGTTTGCTTGCCTCAAATTAGTAGCAATTGTCAAAAATCTGGAAGAAACTGTGCGATATATATGGTTATTACAAATTTTGTACTTGATANTTCTCTCTCTCTCTCTCATCCGTTTGCTTGCCTCAAATTAGTAGCAATTGTGAAAAATCTGGAAGAAACTGTGCGATATATATGGTTATTACAAATTTTGTACTTGATANCGTCACATTTGGTAGAGAAAGTGCACAAGAAACAAATGTTAGGAGATAATTTTACTGGAGGAACACAAATGAGAGTGGTTGGGGAAATAAACAAGGGAGAAGATAGAATCATAGAGAGAGACAAATAGCTAGAGAGAGAGAAACTAGTGAGGGAGGGAGAGCACTGGAGAGTAACTAGGAGAGGGGAGAGAGAGAGAGAGAGAGAGAAATATCATAAGAGAGAGAAAAGAAGATATGAGTTTGACTTGTAGATATCAAAAAGNTAATCCGGGTGGTTGAGTAAGTTTGTATGTCTTGTATACTGAGCTTTACAGATACAATAGGTATCACAGATATTCTGCGGATGTACAGCAATAAATATGCTTAATCTACACGCAGTACGTGTGCAAATGATATTTAAACCTACAGGCATTATGTTTGTGTATATCTTGGATCATGCACTTTTGTAAGTTAACAGTCTGTACTTGTATGTGCGGAGTTCATCATTTTATCCAAGTAATGCAAAAGTCCGGGTTCCAACCCTCGTAGAAAATGGCCATTTTAGCATGAAACATTTCCCTTTTTCTCACTTCATGTGATATATTCAATTGAAAAGCATGTAGAACACTCCAGTAAAGATGATTTTTATCTGGCTGCATGAGCTATGGTAAAGCATTTTGTTTTGTTGCATGCAAGAAGCATAATGTCGCACATTTAAGGAAATGTTTTTAACAATATGTTTAAGTGTTACCTCCCTTTGCAAATTTCCAGCTCGCTCGTAAAGTTGGGGATCCAAATATCCCTCGTCCATGGAGTCGGTATTCCTTGAAGAAACAAGAGAAATTGAATGAAGATGGAAAGAAGCCTACGGGTACCAACAGTCCAAGCATCACAAATTCTAAAGAGGAGAAAAAGAAGATTAAGAAAGACAATAAAAAGGAAAGTGAGAATGATGACCCTCAACTGCAGGAGTTTCTTGAGATCATGCAGCCCCGTAACAAGTCAAAATTGTGGGCAAATGATACATTGACAGTTCCCTCTCTTGAGCGAAATGGGAAAGCTAGTGATAAGCAAATTCAAGTGAAAAAGGAATTCAAGGATGAATTGGTGCCAATGCTTACTGAGTTAGATGGCACTCATGAGAGAGAAAATGTGCCATTAGACACTCAGGAGGCGGAGAAACAACTCAATTTGGCTCAAGATGATGTTGTCTCAGATATGGATTATTTCAGAAGTAGGGTAAAGCAAGACTGGTCAGATTCAGAAAGTGGTGAAGATGAAGACAATAATGATGATGATGAGGATGACAGTGGCAGCAACGGTTCGTTCATTGAAACTGTTGAGGGCCAGGATGTTGAAAACGTAGATGATAGGGGTCCAGCGCATACCCATGAAGAAGATGTCTCGGAAGAGGAGGTGGAAGCCAGGTCCTGTGAAGTAGCTGACGATGAAATGGGCAAATCGGGTGTACCGTTGCTAAGTTTGAAAGATGAGGAAGAAGAAGGTCTGGAGACTGGTCGTCTTTTTGTCCGTAATCTGCCATATTCTGCCACGTATGTGTCCTTGCTTCTATTTTTTATTTGCTGTCCGGTCCTCTATCACATCCCAGTTAGCTTATGAATTCATGTTTGGTTTGTGTAATTATTGCTAGTCCTTTAGGTTGATTTTCCATTACCTGTAATTTATGCTTTGCTTTTGTTTTTGTTGTTGTTTCTATTTAATTTTTACTTTTCATTTTTTCTTACATTCTGATTGCTGCATTGTTTTTGACTGAATTCAGTGAGGATGAGCTGGAAGAGCATTTTAGCAGATTTGGGAATGTCTCACAAGTCCATCTTGTTGTAGATAAAGATACAAAGCGGTCCAAGGGTATTGCCTATGTTCTTTACATGCTTCCAGAATCTGCAGTAAGGTATTTTTTTTGGGCCTAACTATTACGCAGGGCTTAATTGTCCTGATTATTGTGCCTTAAATTGCGAGGTATGCTTGTGTCAACCTATTTATTTGATAAGCAACCCCACATAATACTTAAAATGTTGGCCCCCTTAGTTGGGTATGATTATACCACCCCATTTGAACCACAAAACATGGCCATGCCATTAAAAAAAAATGTCACCAAGTAGTTATAAACTCGACAAAATGTAATTGGACAAAAGGTTTTTACATGGTATGATTGCCACCTTGATTTATTCAACCAATCATTAATAAAAGAAATCATTCTATCTAGTTTAAAATAACCTCCAATGCAAAAAAATACATTTCCACTAATCAATGTGGAAGAACCATCCAGAAAGTTAGCTATGTGGGTTATGAAAGCTTTTAAACCTTCCCGATCATCTAATTCATCTTCTTGAAAGCACACCACATCAAAACCTAATATGAATAAAATAAGTACTTAAAAGATTATGTTGTGATAAATAAAAATATATAATTTTGTACCAAGGAATTGAAGAAATAAAATTTGTACGGATTCACTTACCCAAAATAACAAAAATGTTCACATCCAAGATGATTATTCACTAGGATCATTAGTATTTTGTGAATCACATGAATTACCCATGGTGTGCGTCTGCTCAATTTTGCCACAACCATGGCATTGTCCAAGTTTATCCATGGCCTTCTCTTTCGATGATTTCAAATGCTTTCCACATCCTTTTGCCCCAACTTGAAGTGAATCATTGAAATTTCGTTGCTCATGAATGTCCTTCCTTTTTGCTAACAATCTTTGTCCACATCTACTTGACTTCATGGCTCTGATTGATTCAATAGTTGCTTCAAGTGTATTTGTTAAGAGTTTGGTCCCCTCCTCCAACATTGAGGTTTCATCAACCGCAACTGAAGCAAGTTGGGCTAATTTAGTGCGCCTCATCATTGAGGACTTATCTAGCACATCTTTAATTTCCACACCATCTTGACCTATCACACTTGCAACTCCAACATTTTTTCTCTATCTTTGCATGATATACTTGTCCGGCAAAAGCAAAATTTGCTTCACTCAAAAAATGCTAAAACGTGCCAGAAATGTGAACACATTCATTTCATCTTCCATTGTAGAATTTATAACATAAGTATTACTTTCATAAATCTCAACTTGAAAAATATGAAAGTATTTCTTAGTACACATACCCACCATTTATTTCTCCATCGGCACGAGCGATCTCAAGTTTGGTTTTTCATTTGTATCACAATAATCTGCTGTGTACTCCTAATGTCGTACATGTGCAAGTACCCCAATTAAATTGCAAGACAAAGTCCATTAGCGAATTATTTTTCGAACAATACCTTTTGAAGAATGAATGTGAGATGCTCTTTGAATACTTGACATTCTAGCAGAAGAAATAGTACTGACATATGCAGGAACCCATTTATCCCGTAATTCAGACATTTTTTTCAGAAAATCATTATCTTCCTGTTTACTCGGTGCCTGCCCAAGTGTAAGCCAGCTTAGCCGCTTAGGGCCTCGCCTTAGAGGGGGCCTTACATTAGGCTTTTTTTTCCCGAATATATCTATTGCTTATATAATAGTATTGAGAGTACACATACCAATTGCTCTTGCAAATTTTGGTTTTTAAAATTAAAACTATTCCTATTTGTGATGAATTATGTCACAAAAATATTGAGTAAATTAGCCATACCATATATTCAAAAATGATATAATAACAAAACTTAAGTATGGAAGGTTAATTAGTACTTTTACATCTCAAAAAATAAAAAAAATAAATTTTAAACAAAATTTTGGTTGTATTACTTATATACTAATATTAAATTTTAAAAGGCCACATGTATAATTTTCGCTTAGAGCCTCGAATAGTATTGGGCCGCCCCTGTGTTTACTTTTTTGCAACTCGTTCTTCTAACATTCTACAAATTATTCCCTGGTCTTAGAATCACATATGCATGCTTTAAAATGATGATAGTGATCTTGATAAACAATTGAGTTTAGCTTTTCAGAAAACTTTTTCAGAATGTGCCTAGTACAATAATGATGGAAGGTACATGGAAAAGCTTGAGATATAGCCTTCGTCATTGTTGGTCTTGATAAGTTATAAACTCCCGGCGTACCCGTTGGAAACGATTGTTTGGCCAAATGAATGACTCAATAATCTCGTCAATCAAAAAGCCACATCCAAAAACAATTGTTTGGCTATGGTGGTTAACCCCAGTAAGTTGAACAAATATCACACTATAATGGTTTGTATTGTATGTCATATCAAACACTACAACATCACTAAAAAAACTATATGCTCTTATTGCAACAGGGTTAACCCAAAACAATGGTTCATCCTCTTATTTTCATTTATAGCAAAACCAAAGACAAATGTTAGATTCTTTTCTTGTTCAGATTTGAAAGTCAACCTTTCATTTTCTCCCTCATATTTCGCTCATGGTTTCTTATATTTCTTTATGCACATCCAACATTTTAAAATCCTCCTGCATGTGCCTCTCAAATAGCAAATTGTTAATGTGTGGGAACATTTACACTTACAAATTGTTGTACTAACACCTTCTTTGCATCTTAAACCTTGCGGTGTGACCTTAACAAGTGTATTTTGCTGTTTATTGCAAAGGGGTGGTTATAACCCTCAACCAATTAATTGATGATGTATTTTTACCCACGTTAAACATCAATTAATTTTGCTCTAGAATCCTCCCTTATTTTTCTTCATAGTCTTTCTACTTTACTCGAATCTTTTTCCACATTCCCATTAAAAAAAATTTCCTTATCTTTTTTCTTCTTGTCTGTCTCAGTTGTTTCTCCTTCCTTATAACAAAAATATTGTTTCCAATATGTGTTATCAATTCCCTAAGTTTTCTTACTCTTGTCTATGCTCATACTCAAACCAGCCTTCTCTGCATATGAGTTGTAAAATTGTATGGGTCATCTAATGTATTGAACTCTTGACCTTCTTTTGGTTTTTTCTAATGTGAAACTTGAGGAATGTATATTTCTTCTATTTTTCCTATTGTAACTTCTCGTACAACATCCATTCCAACTTCAAATAAATCAAGACATGAAAGACGTGCGTATTTTAGCAACCAAACATAGTACAAAACTTAGAATAAAATCATAGTTTATAATACATCATATAGCTATGTGATTAAGATTATGATTCTTACCTTGAGAAATTTGTTGTCGAATCAGGAGAGTTCTAGCTTTAACAAAGAAAGATATCATCCTGATGGATGAAAGATGATATGGGAAAGAAAGTCTCCACTCCATTTTTCTGCAGTTCCTTGTTGTCGTTGTCACATTTGGTGGAGAAAGTGCACAAGAAACAAATGTTAGGAGATAATTTTACTGGAGGAACACAAATGAGAGTGGTTGGGGGAATAAACAAGGGAGAAGATAGAATCATAGAGAGAGACAAATAGCTAGAGAGAGAGAAACTAGTGAGGGAGGGAGAGCACTGGAGAGTAACTAGGAGAGGGGAGAGAGAGAGAGAGAGAGAGAAATATCATAAGAGAGAGAAAAGAAGATATGAGTTTGACTTGTAGATATCAAAAAGCAGACATTAGTTTTGTGCTTGGATCTTTGTTAATTGCTGGCTTTAATATACTGTTGCTAATTGTTTTTTTGATTGGACTTTTCTTTTTTCAAATAACCAATTCATATGTTGTCTCATTCAGGGCATTAGAAGAGTTGGACAATTCAATTTTTCAAGGCAGATTATTGCATGTTATGCCAGCAAAGCAGAAGAATCCCACCTCTAAACAACAGTAAGTAGGCATTTATTTTTTTTGTTTGCTCTTTAGGTAGTCAATTTTGCATTGAATGAAGTTATAGCTTCATCACTTTTGTGCTCTACAAAAATATAAAAAATGAATAAATGTTCTTTTTTTTTTTGTGTGTGTGTGTGTAACTGAAGGAGGACTATTTTATGACTGCATTCACTGTGTAGGGCCAATTTCTCCAACCAATCTGCAAAAACGTTTAAGCAACAGAGGGAGGAGGAGAAGAAGACATCTGAAGCTAGTGGAAATACACGAGCATGGAACACTTTGTTCATGCGCCCTGATACAGTATGTTTCAAATCGAATACAGTACTGCAAAGCTAAATTTCCATGCAATCTTTCTGCACTTTTGGAATTCATATAAAAATAATAAAATTAAGGATGTTGTTTGTTGTATTCCTTAAATTTGGAAAGTGTTTCTAATACCCTTCAAACATTATCACCAACCTGTGGAATTGAAATGAAATGCAGGTTCTTTTGCAGTTATTTGTTCCGTTTCCTTCAGGAGAAGGAAAAATGATGTAAATGGAAACTTCATCATTCTTAGCAGGTGGTTTGGATTTTATTTTCAATAGCGTGTTGGTCCAAGTTTAAATGTTGTAATAATGTATATCCCAGTGACGTGTGCTGGGCTCTAGACTGAAGCTTGGTGATTGTTATATGAGTGAGCATGATGGGTGTCTTCATTGGACCATCAATAGCCAGTGTAGCTTAAAAGGATTAAAGGAAGAAGAGTCTTGAGAAAGATTGGGTGGGGACGTTCGGCATCGAGAATCTAATCATTTGAGAAAGGGAGATTTATGCTGTAAACAGACCAACTTTTGGAGTTTGGAATCTGTATCCAGCTTGAAAGAAAGAGAAAGTGAAATGAATTGGATAACATGGGGGATAGGCGGGAAAGGAGATTAGATAGACAAAATCTCTTTTATGAGAAATGAGAAAGGGGATAGTGTCAATAGTTTAAATTTATGGATTGATAAATGGAGGTTAAATGACTGTGGACATTTCATATATGTTGTCATCATTTGTGGGCTAGGAAGCACATATACTTCTTNATCTAATCATTTGAGAAAGGGAGATTTATGCTGTAAACAGACCAACTTTTGGAGTTTGGAATCTGAAAGAAAGAGAAAGTGAAATGAATTGGATAACACGGGGGATAGGCGGGAAAGGAGATTAGATAGACAAAATCTCTTTTATGAGAAATGAGAAAGGGAATAGTGTCAATAGTTTAAATTTATGGATTGATAAATGGAGGTTAAATGACCGTGGACATTTCATATATGTTGTCATCATTTGTGGGCTAGGAAGCACATATACTTCTTGGAGGGTGCCGTGGCAGTGTCGGATATGTGTTGGACATGGTTGAACACATATCCGAGGCGGCTAANAATTATTGCTAGTCCTTTAGGTTGATTTTCCATTACCTGTAATTTATGCTTTGCTTTTGTTTTTGTTGTTGTTTCTATTTAATTTTTACTTTTCATTTTTTCTTACATTCTGATTGCTGCATTGTTTTTGACTGAATTCAGTGAGGATGAGCTGGAAGAGCATTTTAGCAGATTTGGGAATGTCTCACAAGTCCATCTTGTTGTAGATAAAGATACAAAGCGGTCCAAGGGTATTGCCTATGTTCTTTACATGTTTCCAGAATCTGCAGTAAGGTATTTTTTTTGGGCCTAACTATTACGCAGGGCTTAATTGTCCTGATTATTGTGCCTTAAATTGCGAGGTATGCTTGTGTCAACCTATTTATTTGATAAGCAACCCCACATAATACTTAAAATGTTGGCCCCCTTAGTTGGGTATGATTATACCACCCCATTTGAACCACAAAACATGGCCATGCCATTAAAAAAAAATGTCACCAAGTAGTTATAAACTCGACAAAATGTAATTGGACAAAAGGTTTTTACATGGTATGATTGCCACCTTGATTTATTCAACCAATCATTAATAAAAGAAATCATTCTATCTAGTTTAAAATAACCTCCAATGCAAAAAAATACATTTCCACTAATCAATGTGGAAGAACCATCCAGAAAGTTAGCTATGTGGGTTATGAAAGCTTTTAAACCTTCCCGATCATCTAATTCATCTTCTTGAAAGCACACCACATCAAAACCTAATATGAATAAAATAAGTACTTAAAAGATTATGTTGTGATAAATAAAAATATATAATTTTGTACCAAGGAATTGAAGAAATAAAATTTGTACGGATTCACTTACCCAAAATAACAAAAATGTTCACATCCAAGATGATTATTCACTAGGATCATTAGTATTTTGTGAATCACATGAATTACCCATGGTGTGCGTCTGCTCAATTTTGCCACAACCATGGCATTGTCCAAGTTTATCCATGGCCTTCTCTTTCGATGATTTCAAATGCTTTCCACATCCTTTTGCCCCAACTTGAAGTGAATCATTGAAATTTCGTTGCTCATGAATGTCCTTCCTTTTTGCTAACAATCTTTGTCCACATCTACTTGACTTCATGGCTCTGATTGATTCAATAGTTGCTTCAAGTGTATTTGTTAAGAGTTTGGTCCCCTCCTCCAACATTGAGGTTTCATCAACCGCAACTGAAGCAAGTTGGGCTAATTTAGTGCGCCTCATCATTGAGGACTTATCTAGCACATCTTTAATTTCCACACCATCTTGACCTATCACACTTGCAACTCCAACATTTTTTCTCTATCTTTGCATGATATACTTGTCCGGCAAAAGCAAAATTTGCTTCACTCAAAAAATGCTAAAACGTGCCAGAAATGTGAACACATTCATTTCATCTTCCATTGTAGAATTTATAACATAAGTATTACTTTCATAAATCTCAACTTGAAAAATATGAAAGTATTTCTTAGTACACATACCCACCATTTATTTCTCCATCGGCACGAGCGATCTCAAGTTTGGTTTTTCATTTGTATCACAATAATCTGCTGTGTACTCCTAATGTCGTACATGTGCAAGTACCCCAATTAAATTGCAAGACAAAGTCCATTAGCGAATTATTTTTCGAACAATACCTTTTGAAGAATGAATGTGAGATGCTCTTTGAATACTTGACATTCTAGCAGAAGAAATAGTACTGACATATGCAGGAACCCATTTATCCCGTAATTCAGACATTTTTTTCAGAAAATCATTATCTTCCTGTTTACTCGGTGCCTGCCCAAGTGTAAGCCAGCTTAGCCGCTTAGGGCCTCGCCTTAGAGGGGGCCCTACATTAGGCTTTTTTTTCCCGAATATATCTATTGCTTATATAATAGTATTGAGAGTACACATACCAATTGCTCTTGCAAATTTTGGTTTTTAAAATTAAAACTATTCCTATTTGTGATGAATTATGTCACAAAAATATTGAGTAAATTAGCCATACCATATATTCAAAAATGATATAATAACAAAACTTAAGTATGGAAGGTTAATTAGTACTTTTACATCTCAAAAAATAAAAAAAATAAATTTTAAACAAAATTTTGGTTGTATTACTTATATACTAATATTAAATTTTAAAAGGCCACATGTATAATTTTCGCTTAGAGCCTCGAATAGTATTGGGCCGCCCCTGTGTTTACTTTTTTGCAACTCGTTCTTCTAACATTCTACAAATTATTCCCTGGTCTTAGAATCACATATGCATGCTTTAAAATGATGATAGTGATCTTGATAAACAATTGAGTTTAGCTTTTCAGAAAACTTTTTCAGAATGTGCCTAGTACAATAATGATGGAAGGTACATGGAAAAGCTTGAGATATAGCCTTCGTCATTGTTGGTCTTGATAAGTTATAAACTCCCGGCGTACCCGTTGGAAACGATTGTTTGGCCAAATGAATGACTCAATAATCTCGTCAATCAAAAAGCCACATCCAAAAACAATTGTTTGGCTATGGTGGTTAACCCCAGTAAGTTGAACAAATATCACACTATAATGGTTTGTATTGTATGTCATATCAAACACTACAACATCACTAAAAAAACTATATGCTCTTATTGCAACAGGGTTAACCCAAAACAATGGTTCATCCTCTTATTTTCATTTATAGCAAAACCAAAGACAAATGTTAGATTCTTTTCTTGTTCAGATTTGAAAGTCAACCTTTCATTTTCTCCCTCATATTTCGCTCATGGTTTCTTATATTTCTTTATGCACATCCAACATTTTAAAATCCTCCTGCATGTGCCTCTCAAATAGCAAATTGTTAATGTGTGGGAACATTTACACTTACAAATTGTTGTACTAACACCTTCTTTGCATCTTAAACCTTGCGGTGTGACCTTAACAAGTGTATTTTGCTGTTTATTGCAAAGGGGTGGTTATAACCCTCAACCAATTAATTGATGATGTATTTTCACCCACGTTAAACATCAATTAATTTTGCTCTAGAATCCTCCCTTATTTTTCTTCATAGTCTTTCTACTTTACTCGAATCTTTTTCCACATTCCCATTAAAAAAAATTTCCTTATCTTTTTTCTTCTTGTCTGTCTCAGTTGTTTCTCCTTCCTTATAACAAAAATATTGTTTCCAATATGTGTTATCAATTCCCTAAGTTTTCTTACTCTTGTCTATGCTCATACTCAAACCAGCCTTCTCTGCATATGAGTTGTAAAATTGTATGGGTCATCTAATGTATTGAACTCTTGACCTTCTTTTGGTTTTTTCTAATGTGAAACTTGAGGAATGTATATTTCTTCTATTTTTCCTATTGTAACTTCTCGTACAACATCCATTCCAACTTCAAATAAATCGAGACATGAAAGACGTGCGTATTTTAGCAACCAAACATAGTACAAAACTTAGAATAAAATCATAGTTTATAATACATCATATAGCTATGTGATTAAGATTATGATTCTTACCTTGAGAAATTTGTTGTCGAATCAGGAGAGTTCTAGCTTTAACAAAGAAAGATATCATCCTGATGGATGAAAGATGATATGGGAAAGAAAGTCTCCACTCCATTTTTCTGCAGTTCCTTGTTGTCGTTGTCACATTTGGTGGAGAAAGTGCACAAGAAACAAATGTTAGGAGATAATTTTACTGGAGGAACACAAATGAGAGTGGTTGGGGGAATAAACAAGGGAGAAGATAGAATCATAGAGAGAGACAAATAGCTAGAGAGAGAGAAACTAGTGAGGGAGGGAGAGCACTGGAGAGTAACTAGGAGAGGGGAGAGAGAGAGAGAGAGAGAGAAATATCATAAGAGAGAGAAAAGAAGATATGAGTTTGACTTGTAGATATCAAAAAGCAGACATTAGTTTTGTGCTTGGATCTTTGTTAATTGCTGGCTTTAATATACTGTTGCTAATTGTTTTTTTGATTGGACTTTTCTTTTTTCAAATAACCAATTCATATGTTGTCTCATTCAGGGCATTAGAAGAGTTGGACAATTCAATTTTTCAAGGCAGATTATTGCATGTTATGCCAGCAAAGCAGAAGAATCCCACCTCTAAACAACAGTAAGTAGGCATTTATTTTTTTTGTTTGCTCTTTAGGTAGTCAATTTTGCATTGAATGAAGTTATAGCTTCATCACTTTTGTGCTCTACAAAAATATAAAAAATGAATAAATGTTCTTTTTTTTTTTGTGTGTGTGTGTGTAACTGAAGGAGGACTATTTTATGACTGCATTCACTGTGTAGGGCCAATTTCTCCAACCAATCTGCAAAAACGTTTAAGCAACAGAGGGAGGAGGAGAAGAAGACATCTGAAGCTAGTGGAAATACACGAGCATGGAACACTTTGTTCATGCGCCCTGATACAGTATGTTTCAAATCGAATACAGTACTGCAAAGCTAAATTTCCATGCAATCTTTCTGCACTTTTGGAATTCATATAAAAATAATAAAATTAAGGATGTTGTTTGTTGTATTCCTTAAATTTGGAAAGTGTTTCTAATACCCTTCAAACATTATCACCAACCTGTGGAATTGAAATGAAATGCAGGTTCTTTTGCAGTTATTTGTTCCGTTTCCTTCAGGAGAAGGAAAAATGATGTAAATGGAAACTTCATCATTCTTAGCAGGTGGTTTGGATTTTATTTTCAATAGCGTGTTGGTCCAAGTTTAAATGTTGTAATAATGTATATCCCAGTGACGTGTGCTGGGCTCTAGACTGAAGCTTGGTGATTGTTATATGAGTGAGCATGATGGGTGTCTTCATTGGACCATCAATAGCCAGTGTAGCTTAAAAGGATTAAAGGAAGAAGAGTCTTGAGAAAGATTGGGTGGGGACGTTCGGCATCGAGAATCTAATCATTTGAGAAAGGGAGATTTATGCTGTAAACAGACCAACTTTTGGAGTTTGGAATCTGAAAGAAAGAGAAAGTGAAATGAATTGGATAACACGGGGGATAGGCGGGAAAGGAGATTAGATAGACAAAATCTCTTTTATGAGAAATGAGAAAGGGAATAGTGTCAATAGTTTAAATTTATGGATTGATAAATGGAGGTTAAATGACCGTGGACATTTCATATATGTTGTCATCATTTGTGGGCTAGGAAGCACATATACTTCTTGGAGGGTGCCGTGGCAGTGTCGGATATGTGTTGGACATGGTTGAACACATATCCGAGGCGGCTAAAAATGTCCTCAGTAGTGAACTCAGTTGAACACGATCAGGTTACAACTAGGATATAGCTAGGAGCCTAGGATACAACCATGACACGATCACAAATTTTTTTTTTCAAAAAGAAAACTACTGTTAATTATTAAAAGGGGTGTGATTTTTTTTTTTAATTATGTATCTTATATACTATGAATGTTAATAGATGTAATGATCTTTAATGAAAATGGTGGATATTTATTTTACTCTATTTTAATTTTTGTCAAAAAANAATTATGTATCTTATATACTATGAATGTTAATAGATGTAATGATCTTTAATGAAAATGGTGGATATTTATTTTACTCTATTTTAATTTTTGTCAAAAAAATTTAATATTTGTTAGGTCTTATTATTAATATTGTTATAATATATGCTTTATTTTAAGATATTAAAAATTTATTATTATCNTCATTCTATCTAGTTTAAAATAACCTCCAATGGAAAAAAATACATTTCCACTAATCAATGTGGAAGAACCATCCAGAAAGTTAGCTATGTGGGTTATGAAAGCTTTTAAACCTTCCCGATCATCT
This sequence comes from Ilex paraguariensis, assembly GCA_963454935.2. NCBI lineage: Eukaryota > Viridiplantae > Streptophyta > Magnoliopsida > Aquifoliales > Aquifoliaceae > Ilex > Ilex paraguariensis. Next base: position 470,256 of record CAUOFW020001403.1, read on the forward strand.
AATTCATCTTCTTGAAAGCACACCACATCAAAACCTAATATGAATAAAATAAGTACTTAAAAGATTATGTTGTGATAAATAAAAATATATAATTTTGTACCAAGGAATTGAAGAAATAAAATTTGTACGGATTCACTTACCCAAAATAACAAAAATGTTCACATCCAAGATGATTATTCACTAGGATCATTAGTATTTTGTGAATCACATGAATTACCCATGGTGTGCGTCTGCTCAATTTTGCCACAACCATGGCATTGTCCAAGTTTATCCATGGCCTTCTCTTTCGATGATTTCAAATGCTTTCCACATCCTTTTGCCCCAACTTGAAGTGAATCATTGAAATTTTGTTGCTCATGAATGTCCTTCCTTTTTGCTAACAATCTTTGTCCACATCTACTTGACTTCATGGCTCTGATTGATTCAATAGTTGCTTCAAGTGTATTTGTTAAGAGTTTGGTCCCCTCCTCCAACATTGAGGTTTCATCAACCGCAACTGAAGCAAGTTGGGCTAATTTAGTGCGCCTCATCATTGAGGACTTATCTAGCACATCTTTAATTTCCACACCATCTTGACCTATCACACTTGCAACTCCAACATTTTTTCTCTATCTTTGCATGATATACTTGTCCGGCAAAAGCAAAATTTGCTTCACTCAAAAAATGCTAAAACGTGCCAGAAATGTGAACACATTCATTTCATCTTCCATTGTAGAATTTATAACATAAGTATTACTTTCATAAATCTCAACTTGAAAAATATGAAAGTATTTCTTAGTACACATACCCACCATTTATTTCTCCATCGGCACGAGCGATCTCAAGTTTGGTTTTTCATTTGTATCACAATAATCTGCTGTGTACTCCTAATGTCGTACATGTGCAAGTACCCCAATTAAATTGCAAGACAAAGTCCATTAGCGAATTATTTTTCGAACAATACCTTTTGAAGAATGAATGTGAGATGCTCTTTGAATACTTGACATTCTAGCAGAAGAAATAGTACTGACATATGCAGGAACCCATTTATCCCGTAATTCAGACATTTTTTTCAGAAAATCATTATCTTCCTGTTTACTCGGTGCCTGCCCAAGTGTAAGCCAGCTTAGCCGCTTAGGGCCTCGCCTTAGAGGGGGCCTTACATTAGGCTTTTTTTTCCCGAATATATCTATTGCTTATATAATAGTATTGAGAGTACACATACCAATTGCTCTTGCAAATTTTGGTTTTTAAAATTAAAACTATTCCTATTTGTGATGAATTATGTCACAAAAATATTGAGTAAATTAGCCATACCATATATTCAAAAATGATATAATAACAAAACTTAAGTATGGAAGGTTAATTAGTACTTTTACATCTCAAAAAATAAAAAAAATAAATTTTAAACAAAATTTTGGTTGTATTACTTATATACTAATATTAAATTTTAAAAGGCCACATGTATAATTTTCGCTTAGAGCCTCGAATAGTATTGGGCCGCCCCTGTGTTTACTTTTTTGCAACTCGTTCTTCTAACATTCTACAAATTATTCCCTGGTCTTAGAATTACATATGCATGCTTTAAAATGATGATAGTGATCTTGATAAACAATTGAGTTTAGCTTTTCAGAAAACTTTTTCAGAATGTGCCTAGTACAATAATGATGGAAGGTACATGGAAAAGCTTGAGATATAGCCTTCGTCATTGTTGGTCTTGATAAGTTATAAACTCCCGGCGTACCCGTTGGAAACGATTGTTTGGCCAAATGAATGACTCAATAATCTCGTCAATCAAAAAGCCACATCCAAAAACAATTGTTTGGCTATGGTGGTTAACCCCAGTAAGTTGAACAAATATCACACTATAATGGTTTGTATTGTATGTCATATCAAACACTACAACATCACTAAAAAAACTATATGCTCTTATTGCAACAGGGTTAACCCAAAACAATGGTTCATCCTCTTATTTTCATTTATAGCAAAACCAAAGACAAATGTTAGATTCTTTTCTTGTTCAGATTTGAAAGTCAACCTTTCATTTTCTCCCTCATATTTCACTCATGGTTTCTTATATTTCTTTATGCACATCCAACATTTTAAAATCCTCCTGCATGTGCCTCTCAAATAGCAAATTGTTAATGTGTGGGAACATTTACACTTACAAATTGTTGTACTAACACCTTCTTTGCATCTTAAACCTTGCGGTGTGACCTTAACAAGTGTATTTTGCTGTTTATTGCAAAGGGGTGGTTATAACCCTCAACCAATTAATTGATGATGTATTTTCACCCACGTTAAACATCAATTAATTTTGCTCTAGAATCCTCCCTTATTTTTCTTCATAGTCTTTCTACTTTACTCGAATCTTTTTCCACATTCCCATTAAAAAAAATTTCCTTATCTTTTTTCTTCTTGTCTGTCTCAGTTGTTTCTCCTTCCTTATAACAAAAATATTGTTTCCAATATGTGTTATCAATTCCCTAAGTTTTCTTACTCTTGTCTATGCTCATACTCAAACCAGCCTTCTCTGCATATGAGTTGTAAAATTGTATGGGTCATCTAATGTATTGAACTCTTGACCTTCTTTTGGTTTTTTCTAATGTGAAACTTGAGGAATGTATATTTCTTCTATTTTTCCTATTGTAACTTCTCGTACAACATCCATTCCAACTTCAAATAAATCGAGACATGAAAGACGTGCGTATTTTAGCAACCAAACATAGTACAAAACTTAGAATAAAATCATAGTTTATAATACATCATATAGCTATGTGATTAAGATTATGATTCTTACCTTGAGAAATTTGTTGTCGAATCAGGAGAGTTCTAGCTTTAACAAAGAAAGATATCATCCTGATGGATGAAAGATGATATGGGAAAGAAAGTCTCCACTCCATTTTTCTGCAGTTCCTTGTTGTCGTTGTCACATTTGGTGGAGAAAGTGCACAAGAAACAAATGTTAGGAGATAATTTTACTGGAGGAACACAAATGAGAGTGGTTGGGGGAATAAACAAGGGAGAAGATAGAATCATAGAGAGAGACAAATAGCTAGAGAGAGAGAAACTAGTGAGGGAGGGAGAGCACTGGAGAGTAACTAGGAGAGGGGAGAGAGAGAGAGAGAGAGAGAAATATCATAAGAGAGAGAAAAGAAGATATGAGTTTGACTTGTAGATATCAAAAAGCAGACATTAGTTTTGTGCTTGGATCTTTGTTAATTGCTGGCTTTAATATACTGTTGCTAATTGTTTTTTTGATTGGACTTTTCTTTTTTCAAATAACCAATTCATATGTTGTCTCATTCAGGGCATTAGAAGAGTTGGACAATTCAATTTTTCAAGGCAGATTATTGCATGTTATGCCAGCAAAGCAGAAGAATCCCACCTCTAAACAACAGTAAGTAGGCATTTATTTTTTTTGTTTGCTCTTTAGGTAGTCAATTTTGCATTGAATGAAGTTATAGCTTCATCACTTTTGTGCTCTACAAAAATATAAAAAATGAATAAATGTTCTTTTTTTTTTTGTGTGTGTGTGTGTAACTGAAGGAGGACTATTTTATGACTGCATTCACTGTGTAGGGCCAATTTCTCCAACCAATCTGCAAAAACGTTTAAGCAACAGAGGGAGGAGGAGAAGAAGACATCTGAAGCTAGTGGAAATACACGAGCATGGAACACTTTGTTCATGCGCCCTGATACAGTATGTTTCAAATCGAATACAGTACTGCAAAGCTAAATTTCCATGCAATCTTTCTGCACTTTTGGAATTCATATAAAAATAATAAAATTAAGGATGTTGTTTGTTGTATTCCTTAAATTTGGAAAGTGTTTCTAATACCCTTCAAACATTATCACCAACCTGTGGAATTGAAATGAAATGCAGGTTCTTTTGCAGTTATTTGTTCCGTTTCCTTCAGGAGAAGGAAAAATGATGTAAATGGAAACTTCATCATTCTTAGCAGGTGGTTTGGATTTTATTTTCAATAGCGTGTTGGTCCAAGTTTAAATGTTGTAATAATGTATATCCCAGTGACGTGTGCTGGGCTCTAGACTGAAGCTTGGTGATTGTTATATGAGTGAGCATGATGGGTGTCTTCATTGGACCATCAATAGCCAGTGTAGCTTAAAAGGATTAAAGGAAGAAGAGTCTTGAGAAAGATTGGGTGGGGACGTTCGGCATCGAGAATCTAATCATTTGAGAAAGGGAGATTTATGCTGTAAACAGACCAACTTTTGGAGTTTGGAATCTGAAAGAAAGAGAAAGTGAAATGAATTGGATAACACGGGGGATAGGCGGGAAAGGAGATTAGATAGACAAAATCTCTTTTATGAGAAATGAGAAAGGGAATAGTGTCAATAGTTTAAATTTATGGATTGATAAATGGAGGTTAAATGACCGTGGACATTTCATATATGTTGTCATCATTTGTGGGCTAGGAAGCACATATACTTCTTGGAGGGTGCCGTGGCAGTGTCGGATATGTGTTGGACATGGTTGAACACATATCCGAGGCGGCTAAAAATGTCCTCAGTAGTGAACTCAGTTGAACACGATCAGGTTACAACTAGGATATAGCTAGGAGCCTAGGATACAACCATGACACGATCACAAATTTTTTTTTTCAAAAAGAAAACTACTGTTAATTATTAAAAGGGGTGTGATTTTTTTTTTTAATTATGTATCTTATATACTATGAATGTTAATAGATGTAATGATCTTTAATGAAAATGGTGGATATTTATTTTACTCTATTTTAATTTTTGTCAAAAAAATTTAATATTTGTTAGGTCTTATTATTAATATTGTTATAATATATGCTTTATTTTAAGATATTAAAAATTTATTATTATCCAAAAGATATATTATATTATTTTAAATAATAGTATAAAATATATACTGTAATATACTTAACTAGACAACATAATGTGGAATGTAGTTTTGCTTTATTTGCTTATGTTTTTTTTTTTGTTGTGACTTTGGTTTAGACTACTGGTCCACCATGGATTTTCTGTTGTATTTGTGTTCTATATTTTTAATGACATTTTTGTTTCCTAAAAAAAAAAATTATATTATTTTAATAGTTGTATTCTTGGTGTAATCGTGTCCTATATTTTTTAAGTTTGTTGTATCTCCCCGTTCATAGGATGTCGTATCGGATACGATATCTGTATCTGTATCCGTGCTTCTTAGCTCGTGGCACTGTGAAGATGGACTATGTCACTGAGGTTTGACATTTGACCTTGGTCACTAGGTTTTGTGTCATTGATCACTAGCTTGATGTAAGAAATCATATATAGGAAGGTGGAAAGAAGAGGGAGAACATAAAGAGGAAGAGGAGAATGAGAAAAAAAGGGGTGGGCTAGAGAGATATGCTGAGTCGGGAAGGAGGGAGCACAAGGACTTTCATATAGGTAGTCATGTGTTCGACGATTGGGTACTTTGTGATTGACACATCATGTTTTTCGTTCATCATTGATTTTATAAATGGGTACTTGAGGTTTTTATTTGAGTCTATGACTTTATATATTACAAAATTTGGAAGGACATAGCTAGGGTGATGTAGGAAGGCCATAGGTCCAAAGAGAAAGGAGAAAGTTCAAAATTTTGTTTTGGTACACAGTTTTAGTTAGTGTAGAAATAATATTTTAAGTAAATGTTTTGGAAACATTTCGAAAACCCAAAAAAAAGGAAAAATATGAGAATTTGTTTCCAAAATATTCCAAAGCATTAATTAAAACATGTAGAAACACCTCGAAATATTGAAATTTCGATATACAATCATTGATTCTGGTTTTGTTTCTATGAATATTTATTCATTAATTTCGTTTCAGTTTCCATGGAAACAGAACCATTTCGGTCATTTTGGTGAAAAATAAACAAAATTTTGATCCTTCACATAGGATTAAGATATTAAGAGCATTCTAGACTTGAAATTTAATTGCTAGGAATGAAATTCATGGGATACTGTCAAAATGAAAACAATAAATCTTTATGGAGAAGAGAAGTGAAAAACTATTATAAATATTGACAAGAAACTTTAAAATCCATAAGGTTATTTTTCTCAGTGGCATGAAAATGGTGTACGTCTAAAGGTTAAGGATGACTCTAGTACTTTGACAAGATCTCAAAGATATAGGTGATGAAAGGCAGAAAATTAAACATCAGATATATGAGGTTTACGTGATCAAAAAGATTGGAACTAGAGATTAAGAGAATTGGTTTTGTTCCAATCCATAATTTTTTTTTTTTATCTTTTCGTTGTTATCTATTTCCCGAGAGTCATGTGATAGGGACTATTAATGGGCAGAGCCCACGTTGGCCTTTTATCTAATATAATATAATCTAAGAAGGACGGACATGACACTTCTAAAAAAAGTAGGACAAAGACATATTGGGAACACGTTATAGGTAATTGTGTTTTATATATAAAATTGTATGATTATCACAAAGATAGTGATAATGATATATTATTAATAGAAAATTCAGTACTTTATGATAAGTAAATTTATGTCTAGTCATCTAGTGTGAATTTTTAGATTAACATCATAATAATTA